>JAFEMH010001501.1:0-57500 GCA_022495995.1 Adenophora triphylla var. japonica
TCAACTCACGCCGAAACTCTGCTCCGCACAACCGGCCCTCCCGGGCACTCCCCGTGGTCATGGTACGCGAACATCATTCCTATCCCCAAACACTATTTCCCCCAAATGGAAGATGTAGACACGAACCAACATTTCGTAAGGCTTCCTTCTATTACTATTTCAATACATTTCAATACGTAGTGTACAATGTAGACATCCGACACAAAGATGCATTTTTAAAAGCACACACACACACACACAACATTTAAAGAATATTGTGGGTATCCGAAAGACTCGTTGATTACGAGGCGACTAAGTGAGCTCTAAGATTCTAATATTCTCTTCCCGAGGAGTCATTCGACTCCTCCGAACTCAAAAAATCTCATCACACAAAAATAGTTTATTATTATTTTTAAACCGATGCCCTTTTTTTCAATGTTTTGGGCTTAATAATAAAAACGGTGTGGCGACTCTACAAAGCAAAAACACAATGAGACACCTCCAACACGCAACGCTAAAAAGCGGAATAAAGCGATGTCGGGCACGAACGCGCCGCTCGGATCCGAGCAAACATTCCCGAACAGCGACACCACGAATGCGAGATGCGCGGGCCCTCCCCAAGCGTTTCTAAGGAGCCGGATCCCTGTAATTCTCAAACATACGAAGCAATCCATCGCAAAAATGGAGGTTCCCAGGAGAAAATGGGGAAGTTAAAGTTTCTCGAATCGACCGCAAATGGGAAGTGGAGAAAGTCCAGACATCCGGAAAACACTTATAACTTCCCAAAAGCAAAGGAGATCCGTACGGACCTCTTTGCATCCCAAGTTGGTCCGTACGGACCTTATTGCACCATGGTCCCACATTTCCAGCAAACAGTACAACAGCCACTGTTCCCAGCAGGACCTTGCTCCAAACTGTCCAAATTCTGGCTAAAGCCATTTCCGGCAAGCATACGCTACCCACAAACGCACTCCCAGCTCACGTGGCATGCACAAATAATAAAATAGCAACAATTCCTAGGACAATTCCCGGGAATCACAAAATACGGCATTACATCTTAAAATAAAATACTTTGCTGTGCAAATACAAGTGTTTTATTACAGGTACCCATAATGTCTGTTGCTAAACAAAAAAAAGGGAGATATGGAAAGAGGGAAAGCAAATGAGCCCTACTCCGACTCTTCATCATCATCATCAACCGAGAAGTCAGGCACCTCGGCAAATTCGCCAGCCACACCCTCGTCATCAGAATACTGAACCCCCTCCTGGGGTGGGTACTCAAAATACTCTGAAGGGTCAAACCCGGCAAAAGGATCAAAGAAGGAAGGCTCCGGCGAACTCTCTCCCGGTGCCTCCTGCGAAGGCCAGAACTGGTGAAGGATCGGCTGCCTCTGGACTCCCGAAGATGTCCCGGCATCCATGCTATGCCGCCCTCGAACGGGTCCCTCCAACTGCTGCCCTGGCTCAGCCCTCGGCGGAGGAACATCCACAGAATGCCTCGAAGGCATCGGCTCGTACGCCAGCACACGCCGCGAAGACCTGCAAGACAGCTTCCCCACCAACTTCTTCGCAAAGGACCGCATCACCACATAACGGCGAGTCAGCGTGTCAAAGACTCTCCCCGAGACATGCATAAGCAAACAGCCAAAGAAATGCTCAGCTAAGGAGATACAGGCATACAAAAGGAGAAAAATACAGAAAAAATGCCAAGATGGAAAAGAGTAAGCACACTCACCGGCATATCCGGGTCAACCCGATAGGCAGCAGGAGCCTGCCTGCTCAGGGACGGGTACCGACACCATCCGCCTCGACGAATCCCCACGAACATATGTGAAGTCCGGACCCGGCACCGGAACATCTGGGGGACGCGGCGGGCCATCCTACCTCTCCCTCACCAACACCTGTGGCGTCCTCAGCTTCCTCCTAACAAAGGCCCCATACTCCTCTCCATACAAAACAAACTCATCGGCACTCACGCCACCCAGATATCACTCGTACTCCAGCACGTCCATGTCACGGGAATCCATAATCCCAAAAGGCGGGTCCCTCAGAGCCATGGGGAGCATACCCGGGCCATGCTGCCAGAAGACCCTCTCCCCCAAATACATGACATCGCAGTCGTGCCCCCGCAAAGATCTTCCTCTGCGCCGTCACCACGGGACCACCCTCAAACTCGTCCTCCCCATACCGAGCCCAGGGGTACTGAATGAACGCTCGCCGAAAAAAAAATGTGAAAGATAATATGAATTTATCTTGGGAGTTGCCATGCTGTTTTTAAGGAAAACATTAAAAAACCTTTTTAAAGAGAATTTGGGTCCGGGAGTCAGGTTACGTGTTGGGAAGAACTTGAGAGTTCACCCAACACGCCTCGTCCGTAGACGAGTCTTTCTATGTTCAACATTCAAAACATTCAAAAGTGTGTGCAATTGTGTGAGACAATATATGTAATAAAATGCGATTTAATGCTTTGCTTTATTAATCAAATTGGGGGATTACAACTTCTGAACCTTTTACCGTGGGAGGCCACATCCCACTTACAATTAATTGAATTACAAGGCAATGGGTTGAGACAGTTTGTCCAGGGCCACGGATGTCATACGACACGTGACTGCTCAGGGCCTTGGGTGTCGTATGACACAGGATTACCCAGGAGCATAAATGTCGTATGACACAGGATGTCCTAGTCAGACTGTCTTTACAAAGGGGGTGGTCATGCCACAAATACCATTCTAAAGCTAAGAAGCTAACTAGAACAACGAAGAGACTGAGATAAAGAGTATTATGGGAAGGTCATGGGGTTTCGGTGACCCAATGTGAATGACCACATTTCTTGGGTCACAATTAAAGAACCCTCACTTCCTAACTCAAGCAACGATAGTAACAAATGAGTATTGTGGGAGGATCATATGGCGTTGATGGGCAAATATGAATGATGGGCCATCACCTCCTAACTCAGACAAGCAAGATCAAGATTCAAACCTTAATAAAGTAAAAAATGACTAAATGTCTAGATCTAAGATGAGGAGAGGTGAATATTGAAGATTCACATCTCTCTCATCAAGATCACACCAAATACGACTGAGTATGTAACAAGGCTAAATGAAGGTCACAGATCACATGAGGAGAAAACGGCACTCAGATGAGTGTTAACTGATTCATACTCCTTTTTGTGTTTAAATCACCAATGACCCAACTCAAACCATTGCATAGATAGAACAACATGATCAAAATATGATTAACATGGCATAAACCCAAAACAGAGCAAACCCAGTTACAACATCCCAGATTGCAAATGAAAAACGTGGAAATGGCAGATTAACAGAGCAAACACAATGAGTAAGAGAGAGAGGAGATAAGGATATGTTACCCTTGTAGTGTCCACACTTCCTATACCACGTCGGTATAGGAATTCTTCGAATCTGCTTCAAAACGGTGGAAGGAGTGCGAGCTCACCGTAGAGCTTCAAGGCTGAACTGAAATCGGTGGCGGGCGATTGAACGGGCTTATGGTCTGGAACGGGGAAGAAATGGTGATGGTTGATTTGGGTATGGAGAGCTCAACCGTGAGTTGGGTCGTTGTTTGGGTTGCCGGCCGATTAGAGAAGGGAGGCTCTGATTTGGGTAGAGGAGCTCGGTTTTGAAGGAGGTCAGTGATTTAGAAGACGAGGGAGACACCGATCGCTGTTGGAGGGCGGTGGTAGTAAACGGTGGCGAACGGTTTTGGACCATTTAGAGAGAGAGTTGTGAGCTTTGCGATTGTTGTTGGAGGTGGTTTTAGAGAGGAAGAGGGTTGGCGAATGGTTTATAGAGGTTGTAGAACTCGGTGGTATTGATTTGGGGTTGGCCGGAGAGAATAGGAACGGTGGAGATGAGGGAACTCCGGTGATGGGTGTTTGGAAGGAGCGGTTGGCGATTTGTCGACTGATTTGGGTGTCAAAAAGTAGAGAGAAAGGTGAGGGAGGCCTTAGAAGACCGGTGATGATGATCGGAGAAGGAGGAGAAGACCGGGGAGGGGGCTCCCTATTATTGCCGTTTAGAGAGAGAGAGAAATGAGAGAGAGAGTGGTGTAAGTGCTCCAATTTGAGCTTGTTAGTATTTTCGTTAGAAAATTAACGAAAGTTATAACATTCCTAACAATTACTAACAATTGCTAACATTTCCTAACATTTCTAACCAAGTAAGGGTAGATTAGGGATTGCCAAAAAAAGATAAACCAAGGAAAGGAATCAAAAAAGCAAAAGAAATAAGAAAAACCAAAAAAAGAAATGGCTGGAAACATAATCTGGCTGTTTAATTTGAATTTTAAAAAAGATTATTCCTTATGTCCAAAGCCTGGAGCTGCATTTAATGAACAGTGCACGCCACCTATCCTATCCGCGCGGATGACTCTGCATTTTCAGAGGGCTATAAATTGAGCCCTCCAGTCACAAAAAAAAAGAGGAACAAGAACACAATTCACGTATTTGTCGAATATACTCAAGAAAACAGTGAGAATTCTATAAGAATTGTCACCTTTTTCTCTTGAATCTTCCCAACTTTCACTCACTCAAATCAAACCCAAACACTCTTACATTCAAAGCCTCAAACACTCATACATTCAAGCCAAAGCCCCAAAGCACAAAGAAGATAGGTATAACCTCCCTCTTCTTACCCTAAATCTCTCATCCATGCATGCATTTTCAAACTACAAAATGTAGTTCATTCATCTTCTTGTCTTAGATCCAAGAAGATCACCATGGAAGTTCATCTCCATGGATGATCTTCTACAAGGATCAACATTATTTTCAAGTTCTCTTACTTTCTTGCAAAGAAAACTCATTTTCAAAACCCTAAAAACATTTTCAAGCATCAAATCTCATTTTCAAAGGATAAAAATCCCCTTTCCAAGCAAATGAAGTGCTTAGTCCTAATGTACCCCAAGGATGGTTTGGTATAGTTGACTCACCACTAAAATGTCAAGTGATCACTAACCAAAACCTAGGGAAATGGGGACAAGCATGGATGCAAAACCCCCTTTAAAATCATATTTTCTTTCTTGAGAAGTTGCTGTCCAGTAGCAATTTTCCAAGATCCCAGTCCATTGTCTTAATTTTTGGACACAGATAAAATTGGAATTTGGTGTTTACTACAAAACACTTTTTGTAGAAAACATCCAGAGATTTCAAGACATATTTTTACTTTATTTTTTGGGTGAGTAAAACTCCTCTTTTCAAATTTTCTTTTAGAGGCTAGTTCATCAGCTTATGGAAATCCAGATTGCATATCTGATATTTCCAGAAGGTTTTGACCCCTCAAATCTTCTCCAAAATAGAAAATTCCTTCTCACAAATCTTATTTAAGGTGTCTGGAACAACTTTCATTCTCTGAGTTTATCCAGATTATGAAGTTTTAAGACCTTTGAATCCATCTCAAAATCAAAGGTCCACTGCATTTTTCATTCTGGCAGAAGTGACTCTCAACTTCAAAAGGTCTTTTGAGTACCAAATCTCAATCCAAAAATCTTCCAAAAAATCATGGGATCAGTTTAAAGTCTTAAAAAGATATCCCAATTTTTACTTTTCTGAGTTTCAAATTATTTTGGCCAAAACACACACACACACACATACACAAATGATTTTCAGCTTGGAAGACTCGTTTACGAGGCATTCCGGTGCACACTAACGTCCTTCCCGGCGTGTAACATGACCTCCGAACCCAAATTTCTGATCTCGGGCATTTTTCAAAGTTTTGGCCCTTAAAATAAAAATGGCGTGGCGACTCCGTTCTTTTTCCGGGTTTCATTTGGTTTTTTCAAAGAAACGCAAAAAATCGAATTTTTCCCGCGAATGGCGACATCATCACAGTGGCGACTCCGCTGGGGAATAATTAAGCTTTTTCTAAAAAAAATGATATTTGGTATATTGGTGGAAACCATTAAACTTCCCGTTATCGCCTCCTAACACGAGTCGGGGATAAATTGTGGTCTAACAATCCAACGTACCGGTATCATCGTTTTCAAAAAAAAAAAGGCTTTTGAGGGTCAAGCTTCCGTCCCGGCTTTAAAAATCATTTGTTTGTGTGTGTTGATTTTTGCACACTTTTCGTGTTGTTTTGGCCGCCTCGGAAAAAGTCAAAATTTTGACTGTCGGAATCATGTCCCTAACTGTCGGAATTCTTGTGCTTATATGCTTATGTGTTCATTAAATTTCAAAAAAAAATTCAAAAAAAAAAAAGAAGAAAATTTTCAAAAAAAAAAAATCATGCATCATATTTTTAAGACACATAAAAAAAATTTCTATTTTACTCGTAAAAAGAATATAGATCGCTGCACACTACGTGCACGTGACCGTACACCGCACACTACGTCCCTAACCCGGGAAATCCTTGTCGCGGCCCGTTTGGTCTTATTACGCCTCTCGGTGCAAGCACAGGACTACCCAAACATCCCATGGAGCCTCGTGTCGACCATGCACTTGTCCGTGACACACTCGTCCGAGATCCGGTTGGTTTTTAGTCCTGTCTCGTGTCATGCCCCGTCTCGTGTATAGACCTTTCCTTTCAAGCCTTTGTCGGCATACCGACTCAATATCTTTCTGGGACCCTAATCGGCCGAAGTTCGCCAATTTTCCGCCGCGTACTTTGACCAAGATATTGACCGGCGCCTTGACTTCGGCTCGATCGGCACAAATTATACACTGACTCCCATGACACCGAGTCATCAAGGATTAATGACTATTCCATGCCTAATTACGGATTAACTGACGACAAGTCAAGATCAATTGTGGACGCTTATCAGTCCAAATCATGCCGACTTTTCGTCGAGCCCTCGGGCATGATCTTGACTTTGACGTCAGCTTTGTCCGTAATTTACATCGAATGCTCGTTAAGACTCGATTACCCGCCGCACTTTTAGGATCGTTTTTCTTTCGGTCGGTGGGACCCGCTTGCCCTATAAGACCCTCACCCGGGCCGCCCACCCCGGGAGGTCGAAATACGGGTGGAATACGAGGCTTATAGACGTAGTGACGGGGCCCACCGATCCAGATCCCAGTAGTTTGCGAAAAAGAAGAGCAATCTTTTCCAACCGATTAGGTTAATAAAATATGTTTTAAGTAAACTAGAACAAATAAATGCATGTTGCATGAGCCCAAGGCCCAAACACCTACCCTCCTTCATTCCCAAATCTCTGAACCCTGGTGCCTTTCCCCCCGCAGCTCCTCACAAAGCTTGGTTTCGGGCACCGGGTCACCGTTTGATTAGCTGGGAAGGGTCGAGCGCATCATCGCTCGCCGTTTGTTCCGACTCCGGGTTTCGTAATGTCTCGCATCGCCCGGTAATGATGGGGACAATGTCACTCCGCCTCCCGGGACCCTCGCACGTAACAAAGTGGAATCGCTAGCGTAACGTATGAGAGTGCGACAAGAAGCACAAATAACACCTTATGGAGGCTATTAAGAGCCATGGATTGGCCGCCAGCCTCAACCCGCATGGCACCTTCACCGTGGAAGAAGAGGAAGACCTCAATCCCGCTCTTGGTCAACCCGACTACTCCTGTGATGCCACCACCGGCCTCTCACGATACTACCACTGCAGCCCATGCTTCTCGATCCACAGGTCGCCTGGCTCCCAAGCACCAGAACCCTTTGGACCCATGCGGCTGACGGAACGAGCCAATTCCCAGTCCTCGGTGGGGACAAAATCGCACGGAATGTCTTCTCATGCTTGGGGCTACCCCGAATGCCACAACAAATGGGGATCCCACCTCAGCTGGAACCAATCAATCCTGACCTTCGCAAAGAATAAACAGTTCGAAATGCCACCACGCCGGTTAGGGCCACGCCAGAGCCCTCCTCGAATGATGCTAGCTCACCGCCCTCACACGGCTTCCACTGTGGTTCAATGGGTTACCAAGCCCCCATCCCGCTTTCATCGTAATCACCAGAACCACAAGATCCTCTCGGTCATGCACTCTTGCCACAACCACCATGCAATTCAACAACCAGTGACGCAGCCCGCACCTAAGCCTACTTTTGGGCCTCACCCCGGAAACTCAAGCTACCCGATTGAAAATCAACAAGAATTGCAAGGTTCTATCCCTTCGCTAATCCGGGCCAAGGACAGTTTTCACCTACGCTCCGGATATGGTATTCCTTCCACCAATGCCCCACCAATAGCTAGTCCTCTTCCTAGCTCAAATATCGGCTCGGGCATTCCCGCTCCACCTTTGGATCCCCATTTGGCTCGGTTTATGGAGCAACACAAGGAAATGAAAGCACGATTGCCGAATTGACCGCCAAAAAGAGCACCGCTCTTCGGCCTACGCATCCCGACTCGATTGTCCCCCGCCTCACAAGTTTGTGATGCAAATCTCGAATTGTTTGACGGGAGTGCATGCCCTAAAACTCACTTGGACACCTATACTTTGGCAATGAAGGCTAAGGGATGCACAAACCAAGAAGCCCGGCCGATTACTTTAGTCTCTCTTTGAAATCGGGGGCTTTGAAATGGTTTTTCCGATTGAAAAATGTGGGAAGCTAGGGCTACTTGGGAACAGATTACCAAGACTTTCACAAATAAGTATAAAGCCAATTTGGAATGGGAAACAAACAGAGTTGACTCCGCAGACAACGATGCAAATACTCGATGAGAATATTGGGGATTTCTATAAAAGGTGGAACTCAGCTTAGTGAAATGGCCATTCCTCCCTCTCGACGAAGAGCGCTTAGACATCTTCCAGCCATGCTTGAAGCCGCATTTGAGAGCTTCCTCGCCACTTCCCCTACGCCGACTTGCGTGCAATGGTTAATTCCGGGGCTAAGTTTGAAAAGGCTTACAATCAACAATGAACCGCCGCACCCGCCTACAGTGTCGGGCTCCTCCCTCCAACACGCTCTCGCTCCCGCTAAAGGCAAAGAGGCGATCAGCTACGCAGACAGACCGTAATAATGCCACTTCCTTTGTTCCCAAGAAACCCGATGCATCCAGATCCCGTGCCTCCAAGACTTGAGAAACTTTGGGATGCCTTTGAGTGATATCTTCAGAGGTTTGGTAAAATAAGGTTTACTCCAACCTTTAGATAATTATCGCCCGTAAAACCCCAATGCTCCTTTGGATACCTCCAAGCATTGTGCCTTTCATCAGCACCATGGGCACCCGACGATGATTGCGTCCCCGAAGAAGGCTATCCAAAGTTTGATTGAACAAGGGAGGTTAGAAGTGCCTCGAAGGGCCTAACACCATCAATAACCCATTCCCTAGAAATGAAAACATGGGCATCAACATGGTCGAGTTTGGTGATTCAAGCCTTGTGGGCACAATGGAATTTGACTCGCCCCTTTGTGAGGTCAATGAACCAGCCATCGCAGGCAAGGAAAATGGTTGGATTGAGCAAGAAGAAGTCCTGATGGGAAGACCTGCAATAGCTCCCGCCTCCAGCGTCGAAGAATAGATGCATGATCCAACAAAGAAAGAGCAGCTAGACTAGGGGCTACCTATCTCTAAAATAGTCTTTTAGTCAACCTTCGTAGGTTCTAGTACTTTTCTTTCACCTAAGTCCGTCTCGGACACTTGTCGGTTTTGTCCACCTCGAATGTTGTGGAAAGAAGCTTAACTATCATTTAAAATTTTAATATATATAAGTCTTTTCTTCTTTTCTTACTAGACTCGAGACATCACTTGCACGCCCACGTTACACCTGATTGAAATGGTTTTATCCTAGATGATCACTTGTGCTGCTCAACCAATAATTCTTCGAAATGATTAATATTTAAACTAATCGGACTGAGAAAATCAATTGATATCCTTCTCAAATTGGGGCTCACCAACTCCCAATCTTGCATCTCATATGCTCACATCTCTTTCCTCATCATCATCATCTCGCTGCTCGATGAATTTGCACGAATTTTTTCTCAAGTAAGCTTAAGCAAACAATGAAGCCTTAACCTCGTTTAGGTCATCCGGTAGGGATTGCGGTTGAAGCCTTTCACCCATAGGAAAGCTATTACCTTACCCTCACCAAACAATATCCTTTCATTTCAAGATCGGCATGTTTTGAAACTCTGTTTAGCCATCACCTTTGCTCCTTATTGAGAGAAGTCCAAGCGACGCCAAAGAAGTTAGCTTCGAGAATCGGCAATGCATAAAATGTTCAAGTTGTGAAGAAAGGAAAGATAATCCTCAACTCCTCAAAGAGGCCTTCCGAATTCTCAAAAGAAGGATATAATTCCAAGCTCCTCGGGAAGCCTTCCAAAAAAAAACAAAAAAAGAAGAAAAGAAAGAAAAAGAAAAAGAAAAAAAAGGGGGCCCTTCAATGATTAAAAAAGGAGCCCGAATTCTCGCAAGATTCACAAAAGTTCTCGATAGCTTGGACTTCCTCTTATCATTACCTTAAACCAATCCCAAGCCATCCTCCCAATTTTAGAGGATACTCCCATTACCATTACCCTTGCCCTTGGCCAAGTCAAAATCTGACCTCTCATTCTTAGAGGCAATCAATTCCCTTACCTTAGAAATTCCAAACACATCCCCGCAAGCCAACCTCTCATCTTTAGAGGTTCGCCAAGTAAGGCCTAGCCGACCTCTCATCTCAAGAGGTCATAATTCCCCAAATCACCCGATGGCCGATCGAAGCCCGGAAACCCAGCTGCAATTCCTATCGGATAGCAATTTCATCGTAAAATCTTCAAGATCTAAATCAAATTAATGCTTCATTGCTTGCTTAAAATTGGAATCTAATTCATCTTGGTTCAAAATCATCAATCAAAGATTGTGCAAATTCAAATCTGATGTGAGCATAATTCATTTCTACTCCACAAACACTTGCCGTGGATGTCCCACTGGGGCTTCGCATCCGTGTCTTTCATGGACACTCTAAGGGGATATGTTATTCAATCCTCCAAATCCTCAAAATCCCCAAAGGTCCTCAGATCCTCGAATTTCAACATTCGTTCTCTTTTCATTCGGGATAAGCCCGAACTACGGCGACCTGAGCTCTTCATAATGAAGGGAACGTAGGCAACCAGAAATGGTCCGGTTGAAATCACAAACAAATTCCAAAAAAAAATCCGTTCTCATCAAGGATTGTCCCTATACACTTTCCGCCCTTCCGAGCTTGATTCTCGATATCATTTGATTTTCTCCTTGTGATTAATCAAAATATTTGTTCATATCAGATTTAGGGGTTGAATAACCCGAACATTAACAAAGGGTTTTAAGTAGCCTTGTGATCATCACGAATAAAACAAGTTTTCAAGTGTCTCGACAAGTCTTCTCTCTCTCCATCATAGGGAAATAGAGCCAAACACTGTCTTTCTGTCAGCAGAGGCTTCCATACACTTTTCCACACCTTGTGATACTTATACTCTCTCAAAAGAGTCAAACCAAAAGCGAGAGTGTCATACACAAATTCGGGAGAAATTCCCACCTTTCAAAAGATATGCCCCTGCACGTAAACATTTCGAGTCTTGTCCAAGAATCGGTTGACTAAGGTCTCGAAAAGATGGGTGCCTCCTCTCGTTAGACTACTCTGAATTTCTTCACATTGGGGCTTTGCTAAGCGGTTCTCCCGTGTTCTCCCGTATCGCCTCTTCAAGCCGGGGCTTATATAGTCGTCTTTGGGTCCACATTGGGTTCTTCACTACAAGATAAATTCGATCTTCATCGATTATTTTCGGGATTGCTTTGTATTACCAATCGATTGGGGCTCGCTAATTGTGTCGAAATCACAACGAGGTTATAAGATTGGGGCTTCGCCAAGTCACTTCTTCGAAACTGGACTTTGCCAAGCCGGTCCTCTGGACCTGAATTTTATCAAGTCACAAGAAAGGTCTAGTCACATCAACGGCTAGATTTTCGCTTGTAACTTGGTACATAGCAGCTTCCTGTAGCGTCGGAGTCTAAGATCTGGGTTTCACCCGGCATTAGCAATTCCATCAAGTCATTCTCCGAACAAGGTTTCAGCCAAGTCACGGCTCACCCAAATGAAAGAAGTTTCACTCATATCAACGTGCCCTAGAGTCTGTCAGCATCAGCTTCAAATGACCAAAATTGAGAGGGAAAGTTCCAAACAAGACCCGGGATCCGAATCCAATCTCATCAAGATTGAGGTCCATGTGATACTATTAACAAAACCTCATCAACAACCACTGTTTAAATCGTAATCGAGGGCTCTCACCTCCCCCACTTGCTCAAAATCTGTTCCAAATAGTCTCCAGACACATACATCCCAATGCATCCCCTCTCATCACCATGTATCCCCACAAAAATATCCCAAGGGCTCATGTATCATGCACAAAACTTGAATCAATAGGAAAAATCCTAAGTGATTGAAGATCATAAATCATAATTTCCCTGCCAAAAGCTTAGGCTAAGTGCATCTTCGAAAGCAAGTAAATGCATCATCTCGCGAACACATGCAGTGATATTGTCATAATCATTCTGATTCTATGCATGCATCTGTCATCATGAATGTCATATATGCATCTTCCTCTTCACTAACGAATGCAGGAATTCAAACGTGAAATCAAATCCCCCTTTTCGGCAAGGATGATCTTCACCAAAGACGACCTCCAATGTCCACAAATGGGTGAAGACAGCCTCCAGCATCTACAGTTTGGCAAAGACAAGCTCCGGCGTCTGCAACTTGCTAAAGACGACCTCCAATGGATGAAAACAGCCCCCAATGAAGACCACCTCCAGTGTCTACCGTTCGGTCAGAGACGCCAAGTTCTCAAATACAAATAGGTCAGGGACACCAAGTTCTCCAAATGCAAGTCGGTCAGAGACGCCAAATTCTCAAATACAGTTCGGTCAGGGACGCCAAGTTCTCAAATACAAATCGGTCAGAGACGCCAAGTTCTCAAATGCAAATCGGTCAGAGACGCCAAGTGCTCAAAATATAAATCGGTCAGGGATGCCAAATTCTCAAATACAGTTCGGTCAGGGACGCCAAGTTCTCAAATACAAATCGGTCAGAGACGCCAAGTTCTCAAATACAAATCGGTCAGAGACGCCAAGTTCTCAAATACAGTTCGGTCAGGGACGCCAAGTTCTCAAATACAGTTCGGTCAGGGACGCCAAGTTCTCAAATACAATTCGGTCAGAGACGCCAAGTGCTCAAAATATAAATCGGTCAGGGATGCCAAATTCTCAAATACAGTTTGGTCAGGGACGCCAAGTTCTCAAATACAAATCGGTCAGAGACGCCAAGTTCTCAAATGCAAATCGGTCAGAGACGCCAAGTTCTCAAATACAAATTGGTCAGAGACGCCAAGTTCTCAAATACAATTCGGTCAGAGATGCCAAGTTCTCAAAATACAAATCGGTCGGAGACGCCAAGTTCTCAAATGCAAATCGGTCAGAGACACAAAGTTCTCAAAAGCAAGAAGTCCCAATGTGAAGACAAGCTCAACAACTTCTACAAGGTTGACGATCACCAGCAAGATGCAGACTCAACCAAACTCCTCCTTCAGTTCAAAATGCCTCCAAAGACAAAGCAAATCGTCGGCGAAACCGCAACCCAACAACTCTTCATCAACATCGCCCGAAGCCTCGGTCCTTCGGCGGCTACGAATAAGCACGGCCACAGGTATGAAAGCATATCTTAGTCAACTACTTTTCTAAAAGAACATTATCATCAAATCTTAGGGTGACTTCCCAAAAATAGTCAAGTCTTAGGGCGACTTCCCAAAAATAGTCAAGTCTTAGGGCGACTTCCCAAAAATAGTCAAATCTTAGGGCGACTTCCCAAAAAAGAGTCAAACCTCGGGTGACTCCCAAATACCGTCAAACCATCCCCAGCAGTTTTCGAACTACGTCCAGGCTTGATTCCCACTCGGGATACGTAGGTAGCCTACCTTAGGTCGGCCCCACTTGACCCCGGCCACGGTCACCCTTTTCCCCGATGATCATCGTAAGCTCTAATCTTCCCCTGCGAGAACGCCCTCAAACAGTCTCCCTCAGGTACAAAACCTCGACTTAGGATCATACTCCTGAACTGAGTCCCCATTTAGGTTCATACTCCTAAACTGAAACAACGACTTAGGATCATACTCCTGAACTAGGTCCCCATTTAGGTTCATACTCCTGAACTGAAACCTCGACTTAGAATCATACTCCTGAAATAAGTCCCCATTTAGGTTCATACTCCTGAACTAAACCTCGACTTAGGATCATACTCCTGAACTAAGTCCCCATTTAGGCTCATACCCCTGAACTAAACCTCGACTTAGGATCATACTCCTGAACTAAGTCCCCATTTAGGTTCATACCCCTGAACTAAACCTCAACTTAGGATCATACTCCTGAACTAAGTCCCATTTAGGTTCATACTCCTGAACTAAACTCCAACAAAGGCTAACAAAATCCCCAGCGAAGTTAACGGAATCCCGTTTCTTTTCCCACGGTCATCCTTTTTCTCGACAGCAGACGTAAGACCAATCCCTTCAAGTGAAGTCCACCAAAGGACCATCTATCCCAAACCATCAAAGGGAAATCATTTCAAATCAAGGTTCGAGGCACCTAAGATGCCATCATCAAGGTTCGAGGCACCTAAGATGCCATCTCCAAGGTTCGAGGCCCCTAAGATGCCATCATTAAGGTTTGAGGCACCTAAGACGCTATCACACACAACGCTAGAAAAGCGATAAATCGCAATCATCCCCTAGGGCGACTTCCCAAAAATAGTCAAACCATAGGGCGACTTCCCAAAAATAGTCAGATCATAGGGCGACTTCCCCAAAATAGTCAAACCATAGGGTGACTTCCCCAAAATAGTCAAACCATAGGGCAACTTCCCAAAAATAGTCAGATCATAGGGTGACTTCCCCAAAATAGTCAAACCATAGGGTGACTTCCCAAAAATAGTCAGATCATAGGGTGACTTTCCAAAAATAGTCAGATCTTAGGGTGACTTCCCAAAAATAGTCAGATCTTAGGGCGACTTCCCCAAAACAGTCAAAACCTTAGGGTGACTTCCCAAAAATAGTCAGATCATAGGGTGACTTCCCAAAAATAGTCAAATCATAGGGTGACTTCCCAAAAATAGTCAGATCTCAGGGCGACTTCCTAAAAATAGTCAAACCATAGGGTGACTTCCCCAAAATAGTCAAACCATAGGGCGACTTCCCAAAAATAGTCAAACCATAGGGTAACTTCCCTAATGCAGTCACTCCAGGGTCAAAGACCCGAACTACGACTGGCTTGATTCCCATTCGGGATACGTAGGTAGCCTATCGCTAGGTTCAGCCACCCGATCACTCGATCATCCCGCCAAATATGGAGCCTTACTCTTATCGACGACCCCGCTTCCTTCGAAAGCGCCGTCGCCGAGGGGCTACTGTAAGTGCTCCAATTTGAGCT
Organism: Adenophora triphylla var. japonica; assembly: GCA_022495995.1. Lineage (NCBI taxonomy): Eukaryota > Viridiplantae > Streptophyta > Magnoliopsida > Asterales > Campanulaceae > Adenophora > Adenophora triphylla. Next base: position 15,315 of record JAFEMH010001501.1, read on the forward strand.
TGTTAGTATTTTCGTTAGAAAATTAAAGAAAGTTATAACATTCCTAACAATTACTAACAATTGCTAACATTTCCTAACATTCCTAACATTTCTAACCAAGTAAGGGTAGATTAGGGATTGCCAAAAAAAGATAAACCAAGGAAAGGAATCAAAAAAGCAAAAGAAATAAGAAAAACAAAAAAAAGAAATGGCTGGAAACATAATCTGGTTGTTTAATTTGAATTTTAAAAAAGATTATTCCTTATGTCCAAAGCCTGGAGCTGCATTTAATGAACAGTGCACGCCACCTATCCTATCCGCGCGGATGACTCTGCATTTTCAGAGGGCTATAAATTGAGCCCTCCAGTCACAAAAATAAAGAGGAACAAGAACACAATTCACAGTATTTGGCGAATATACTCGAGAAAACAGTGAGAATTCTATAAGAATTGTCACCTTTTTCTCTTGAATCTTCCCAACTTTCACTCACTCAAATCAAACCCAAACACTCTTACATTCAAAGCCTCAAACACTCATACATTCAAGCCAAAGCCCCAAAGCACAAAGAAGATAGGTATAACCTCCCTCTTCTTACCCTAAATCTCTCATCCATGCATGCATTTTCAAACTACAAAATGTAGTTCATTCATCTTCTTGTCTTAGATCCAAGAAGATCACCATGGAAGTTCATCTCCATGGATGATCTTCTACAAGGATCAACATTATTTTCAAGTTCTCTTACTTTCTTACAAAGAAAACTCATTTTCAAAACCCTAAAAACATTTTCAAGCATCAAATCTCATTTTCAAAGGATAAAAATCCCCTTCCCAAGCAAATGAAGTGCTTAGTCCTAATGTACCCCAAGGATGGTTTGGTATAGTTGACTCACCACTAAAATGTCAAGTGATCACTAACCAAAACCTAGGGAAATGGGGACAAGCATGGATGCAAAACCCCCTTTAAAATCATATTTTCTTTCTTGAGAAGTTGCTGTCCAGTAGCAATTTTCCAAGATCCCAGTCCATTGTCTTAATTTTTGGACACAGATAAACTTGGAATTTGGTGTTGACTACAAAACACTTTTTGTAGCCAACATCCAGAGCTTTCCAGACATATTTTTACTTTATTTTTTGGGTGAGTAAAACTCCTCTTTTCAAATTTTCTTTTAGAGGCTAGTTCATCAGCTTCTGGAAATCCAGATTGCATATCTGAGATTTCCAGAAGGTTTTGACCCCTCAAATCTTCTCCAAAATGGAAAATTCCTTCTCACAAATCTTATTTAAGGTGTCTGGAACAACTTTAATTCTCTGAGTTTATCCAGATTATGAATTTTTAAGACCCTTGAATCCATCTCAAAATCAAAGGTCCACTGCCTTTTTCATTCTGGCAGAAGTGACTCTCAACTTCAAAAGGTCTTTTGAGTACCAAATCTCAATCCAAAAATCTTCCAAAAAATCATGGGATCAGTTTAAAGTCTTAAAAAGATATCGCAATTTTTACTTTTCTGATTTTCAAATTATTTTGGCCAAAACACACACACACACACACAAATGATTTTCAGCTTGGAAGACTCATTTTACGAGGCATTCCGGGTGCACACTAACGTCCTTCCCGGCGTGTAACATGACCTCCGAACCCAAATTTCTGATCTCGGGCATTTTTCAAAGTTTTGGCCCTTAAAATAAAAATGGCGTGGTGACTCCGTTCTTTTTCCGGGTTTCATTTGGTTTTTTCAAAGAAACGCAAAAAATCGAATTTTTCCCGCGAATGGCGACATCATCACAAGTGGGTGTATTCCTTAGTGAGAAAGAAACTGAGAGCTCTCTCCTCTTTTTCGTGTGTCCCCCCCCCCTTCACAAATGGGATATTATCCCTTATTTATATTTGATTGGGAATGAATTCGGGTGTCGTATGACATCGGTTCGTTTTCAGGCAGAATGGGCCGAAGCGAATAAGGCCCAAAACTAATGAATAAAAATAATGAGCCCAAAAAATGAAAGCATACCCAAAAACACGAGTTCGGGTCGGGGTACTCACAGAGCCCCTCGGCGACGTCACTTCCACGGGAAGTGGGGTCGTCGATAAAAATGAGAATCCTGAGCCGGACACGAACGGCGGGGAAAGAGATGACCAAGATGGTCAAGTGGCTGGACCTCTTATGAATAGGATTCCTACGTATCCCGTGGGGGAATCAAGCCGAATCGTAGTTCGTCAAAGATGGACGTTAATGAAAGGCCACGGGCTTTGTACCCAAGGTTTGACTGTTTCGATGGGGAGTCACCCGAGGATGGGTGTTTGTACCCGAGATTGACTGTTCCAAGGGGAGTCACCCCGAAGATGGGTGTTTGCACCCGAGATTGACTGTGTCTGAGGGGAGTCACCCCGAAGATGGGTGTTTGCACCCGAGATTGGCTATTCCGAGGGGAGTCACCCCAAAGATGGGTGTTTGCACCCGAGATTGACTGTGTCTGAGGGGAGTCACCCCGAAGATGGGTATTTGCACCCGAGATTGACTGTTCCAAGGGGAGTCACCCCGAAGATGGGTGTTTGCACCCGAGATTGACTGTTCCAAGGGGAGTCACCCCGAAAGGGGGCATTTGTACCCAAGATTGACTGTTGAATGGGGAGTCACCCCGAAGATGGGCGTTTGTACCAGAGATTGACTGTTGAATGGGGAGTCACCCCGAAAATGGGCGTTTGTACCCGAGATTGACTGTTGAATGGGGAGTCACCCCGAAAATGGGCGTTTGTACCCAAGATTGACTGTTGAATGGGGAGTCACCCCGAAGATGGGCGTTTGCACCCGAGATTGACTGTTGAATGGGGAGTCACCCCGAAGATGGGCGTTTGCACCCGAGATTGACTGTTGAATGGGGAGTCACCCCGAAGATGGGCGTTTGTACCCAAGATTGACTGTTGAATGGGGAGTCACCCCGAAAATGGGCGTTTGTACCCGAGATTGACTGTTGAATGGGGAGTCACCCCGAAGATGGGCGTTTGTACCCGAGATTGACTGTTGAATGGGGAGTCACCCCGAAGATGGGCGTTTGTACCCGAGATTGACTGTTGAATGGGGAGTCACCCCGAAAATGGGCGTTTGTACCCAAGATTGAATGTTGAATGGGGAGTCACCCCGAAGATGGGCGTTTCACCCGAGATTGACTGTTGAATGGGGAGTCACCACGAAGATGGGCGTTTGCACCCTAGATTGACTGTTGAATGGGGAGTCACCCCGAAGATGGGCGTTTGCACCAGAGATTGACTGTTTATTCCGAGGGGAGTCACCCCGAAGATGGGCGTTTGCACCCGAGATTGACTGTTTGTTTCGAGGGGAGTCACCCCGAAGGTGGGTGTTTGCACCCGAGATTGACTGTTCCAAGGGGAGTCACCCCGCGAATTTGACTATTTTTCTTTGGGAAGTCACCCGCGAATTTGACTTTTTCTTTGGGAGTCACCCGCGAATTTGACTATTTTTCTTTGGGAAGTCACCCCGCGAATTTGACTTTTTCTTTGGGAGTCACCCGCGAATTTGACTGTTTTTCTTTGGGAAGTCACCCGCGAATTTGACTGTTTTTCTTTGGGAAGTCACCCGCGAATTTGACTATTTCGATGGGGAGTCACCCCGCGGATTTGACTGTTTTGATGGTGAGTCACCCCGCGAATTTGACTGTTTCGATGGGGAGTCACCCCGAGAATTTGACTTTTTCTTTGGGAGTCTCCCGCGGATTTGACTGTTTCGATGGGGAGTCACCCCGAGAATTTGACTTTTTCTTTGGGAGTCACCCGCGAATTTAACTTTTTCTTTGGGAGTCACCCGCGATTTGACTTTTTTCTTTGGGAGTCACCCGCGATTTGACTTTTTTCTTTGGGAGTCACCTGCGAAATTTGACTTTTTTCTTTGGGAGTCGCCCGCGATTTGACTTTTTTCTTTGGGAGTCACCCGTGAATTTTGACTTTTTTCTTTGGGAGTCACCCGCGAATTTGACTTTTTCTTTGGGAGTCACCCGCGATTTGACTTTTTTCTTTGGGAGTCACCCGCGATTTGCTGTGTGGGAAACTGTACGGTTTTCCGGACCGAGTAGTTTATAGCCATTCCGGGCTACGGATAATGATTTGAGATAATAAGGGCGTTTGTACCCGAAAGATGTGAGAACGTATGGTGCCTCAAACCGAAGAAGTGAGAACGTATGGTGCCTCAAACCGAGAAAGTAATGATGATTTGCAGGCGAATATGCTTTTATACCTGTGTTGTGCTTACCTGTAGCTGCCGGGGGGACTGAAGCTACGGCTGATGATGAAAGGTTGATTTGCCGTGCGAGGGACGGTCTTTGTTGATGATTTTTCGTCCAACAAGGGGACTCTGATGAAGACGTGCCCATGAGAAAGGGCTTTTGGTGAAGATTCGCCCATGAGAATGGGCTCTTTGAAGATCTGCCCATGAGAACGGGCTCTTGATAATGAGCTGCCCGTGGGAAGGGGCTCTTGGTAATGATCTGCCCGTGAGAATGGGCTCTTGATGATGAAGCGCCCTTGAGAATGGGCTTTTTGTGAAGAACTGCCCATGAGAATGGGCTTCTGATGATGATGCGCCCTTGAGAACGGGCTCTTGATGATGAGGCGCCCTTGGGAATAGGCTCTCGGAGATAATTCGCTGTGTGGAACATGCTTTGATGATTCGCCCATGAGAATGGGCTTTTTTGAGATGATCTGCCCGTGAAAACGGGCTTTTTGATGATGAGCTGCCCATGAGGACGGGCTTTTGAAGATGGTTTGCCCTTGAGAACGGGCTTTTGAAGATGAAGCGCCCTTGAGAATGGGCTTTTGGAGATGGTTTGCCCTTGAGAACGGGCTTTTGATGATGACTTGCCCTTAAGAATGGGCTTTTTGAGATGATCTGCCCGTGAGAACGGGCTTTTTGGTGATGAGCTGCCCATGAGGACGGGATTTTGAAGATGGGGCTAAAGAGCCCTAATGCTTGGAGATTGAAGCAGCTGAAACTCTTTTTTTTTTTCGACAAGCATTGCTTGGAGACTGAGGTAGCTAAGGCTCTTTCAGACGATGCTGATAAGTCTTAAGAAAAGACTGATGAAGATGATGAAGGCAGAAAGTGCCACTTGCAAGGTTTGAACTCTTTGTCCAGATTGTGATTTGAGGAGCAATCCCCATGATCAGATTATGATCACCTGATTATTGTACCCTGTGGGGGAAACACAACACTCTAGGCACTTTGCATTTTATTCGATTATTGAAATTTTGCTTATGCATTATTAATCTTTTGTTGCACAAGTCCATCTCGACTGGGGATGGAAGGGAAGTGAGATTTTTTTGCAAGGCTTGACAAGCGGATATGTGTATAGCAATTATGCTATGATGGATTTATGATGGGATGACTGTATATAATGGTATATGGGTTGGACCCTCTCCCATAAGGTGGGGAAATGTATGAGTGATGGATGATATGATGCAGCCAGGCAAGTCGGGGCGTACCCTGAGAGTACAGATGACAGCAGGTTGATTGTTGCTGATAAGAACAAAGTGTATCGCGCGCCTGAGACGGCAAGCAGCAGAGAAAGTGCAGAGAATGATCCCGACCTTGAAGAGATGACTAGGCTAAGCCCCAGTTGATAATGCGAGGCAAACCCGGAGGGAATCTGGTAAAGAGAGCCTGAGAGAACAGCTTAACAAAGCCCCAGCTTGGAGAGATTCAATGCATCCCTATTGCAGACAGAGTCATCTTGTGGCCGAGGAGGCGACCCATCGTTTCATACCGCAGTCAATCAGTCGCTGGACAAGACTCGGAAATGTATATGTGCAGGGGCACATTTTTCGAAGGTGGGAATGGATCCCGAATTCGTGTATGACACTCTCGCTTTTGGGTTTGACTCTTTTGGGAGAGTATAAGCATCACAAGGTGTGGAAAAGTGTATGGAAGCCCCTGCAGACAGAAAGACAGATTTTGGCTCTATTTTCCTATGATGTAGAAAGAGAAGACTTGTCGAGACACTTGAAAACTTGTCTTATTCGTGATGATCACAAGGCTGCTAAAAACCCTTTATTGATGTTCGGGTTATTCAATCATCAATCCTGATATGAACAAATATTTTGATCAATCCTGAGGAGAAAATCAACTGTTATAGAGAATCAAACTCGGAAGGATGGAAAGTGTATAGGAATGGTCCTTGATGAGACCGGATTTTCTGAGATGTGTTTGTGATTTCGACCGGACCAGATATGGTTGCCTACGTTCCCTTCTTGACGAGGAGCTCAGGTCACCGTAGTTCGGGCGAGTCCCGATTGAAAAGAGAACGAATGTTGAAATTCGAGGATCTGAGGACCTTTGAGGATTTTAAGGATGGGAGAGTTGAAAAACATGTCCTCCTGGAGTGTCAATGCAAGACACGGATGCGAAGCCCCAGTGGGACATCCACGGCAAGTGTTTGCGGAGGAGAAATGAAATATGCCCACATGAAGTGTCGAAGGGAAGGATTGAATTTGCACAATCTTTGATTGAGGATCATTTGAGTCGAGATGGATTTGGCTCCGATTTAAGCGAGAAATGAAGCATTAATCTGATTTAAATCTCGAAAATATTAGAATGAAATTACTATCTGGTAGGGACTGTAGCTGGGTTTCCAGGCTTCGATCGGCCATCGGGTAATTTTGGAAATGGATGACCTCTTAAGATGAGAGGTCGGCCGGGCCTTTTGCTGACTGAACCTCTAAAGATGAGAGGTTGGCTTTTTAGGGATGTGTTTGGGATTTCTAAGGTAAGGGAATTGGTTGCCACTAAGAATGAGAGGTCAAATTTTGACTTTGGCCAAAGGCAAGGGTAATGGTAAGGGAATATCCTCTAAAATTGAGAGGATGGCTTGGGATTGGTTTAAGGTAATGGGAATATCCTCTAAAATCGAGAGGATGGCTTGGGATTGATTTAAGGTAATGGGAATATCCTCTAAAATCGAGAGGATGGCTTGGGATTGATTTAAGGTAATGGTGAGAGGAAGTCCAAGCTATCGAGAATTTTTTGTGAACCTTCGAGGATTTGGGTTCTCTTTTTTTTTTTTTTGAACATTAGAGAGCTTCTCGAGAAGTCGGGGATTTTTGCTAAATGGTGAGGATCTAAAGTCCTTCTTTTGATAATTTGGGATGGCCTCTTTAAGGAGATGAGGGTTATATCTGAAATTGTGAGGATTTAAAATCCTTCTTTTGACAACTTGGAAGGCCACTTTGAGGAGTTGAGGATTATCTTTCCTTCCTTCACAACTTGAGTATTTTACACATCCCCGACTCTCGAAGCTAACTTCTTTGGCGTTGCTTGGACTTCTCTCAGCAAGGAGCAAAGGTGATGGCTAAACAGGGTTTCAAAACATGCCGATCTTGAAATGAAAGGATATTGTTTGGTGAGGGTGAGGTAATGGCTTTCCTATGGGTGAAAGGCTTCAACCGCAATCCCTACCGGATGACCTAAACGAAACTAGGTCTTCATTGCTTGCTTAAACTTTTAAATGAGAAAAGATTTATGCAAATTCATCGAGCAACGAGATGAAGAGGATGATGAAAGGGATGTGAGCATATGAGATGCAAGATGGGGAGTTGGTAAGCCCCAATTTGAGAAGGATATCAATTGATTTTCTCACTCCGATCAATTTAAACATTAGCCATTTCAAAGCATTAGTCGGTGAGCAGCACAAGTGATCATTTGGAATAAGACCATTTCAATCGAGTGTAACGCGGGTGTGCTAGTAATGTCTTGAGTCTAGCGAGAAGAGAAACAAAGATTTTTATTACTGTAAAGAAAAAACTGGTCCGACTTGGACTTTAACAGACTCGTGTCCAACAGCGAACATTCTAGATCCTACGAGGACTGATCGACTGCATCAACTTCGGATGGGAGGAAGAGCACTGTTGGCAGCGATGGGGCGAGGACCCTTCTCAATTTTTCTGTCCTTCACAAGTCGTCTCTCCTTAGCTTTCGTAATCTGAATAAGCAACCGGGCCTCCTGTTCGCGAGGAAAAATGGCTTCAAGGGTAGCTCGCCTCTTTTCGATGGACACACCCTTCGCACTTTGCTGACCCATGGGATATGAACTTCCAGGCTGGTGGGCCATAAGCTTCTCTGCACCGAGCATTTTGGATTCCGAATCAGGTGAACGATCACTCGGGCACTTGAACTGCTTCCGCCTCGGGAATATGGACCAATGAGCGCCGGGAACGAGAGCGCACACCCAACTTGCCGTAGCTGTAGAGGCGAAGGGGTGATTTGTAAGGTGGCGGAGGAGAGAACCTTGAGATTGTATGGGAGAGGGAGGAGTACGGAAGGAGATGGACTCATGCAACATCTTATTAATGGTTTGAATAACAAACAATTTTTATTAGTCCTAAGAATGGTTGGAAAAGGGGGACACCTTCTTTTTCGCATTCTACACTATTCCTGGACTAGTTGGTTCCGCCGGTATTGCACTCCCGGGGCGGACAATCCCGGCAGAGGTCATATAGGGCACGTGGAACCCACCAATCAAAAAGCAGAACGGACCTAAGGGCATACAAGTCAAAACAAGTCAAACTCAAGATTTTCAAAACCAAGTCCAAGTCAAAAATGTCTAGACTCGGGAGGAGAGAGGGTCGAAAGTACGTTTGAATGTACGAGACCGCAATTTGCAGGTAAAATCCTGAAAAAAAATTTGGCATGACCTCTCCTCCCTTCGAGTCGAAAATCCGGCATGGCCTCTCGTCGCTTCGTGGCAAAATTTCGGCATGACTTCTCGTTAGTATGTGTCAAAAATTCGACATGATCTCGCATTAGCACATGTCGAAAACGCGTCATGACCTCTTGCGAAGCCAAATAGAGAAATCGACATGTACCTACGTCGAGACATGTCAAGATTTTGACATGTACTCACGTTGAGTTATGTCGTAATTTCGACATGAAGAGGGAGAGTATGCCAAGATTTTGGAGACAAAGTATGACTTGGACTTTGTGAGAAAATTTTGAAAACCGAGTTTGGAAAATGTTTTGAAAAGTATTTTGCCAAAAACCAACCGGTCACGGTAGAAAGTGTGTCACGGATAAGTGTTGGCTGACTCCACAGGCTAGGAGGACTTCAGGCGCTCAAGCGTAAGCGAAACACGTCACTGTCCGCGATGCCATCCGTACACTCCCGGGTTCTAACTCTATGTGCAGGTAGCGTGCGAGTAGTGTGAAGGTATCTTCTAGAAAAATATTTTTGGCTTTTTTGTAAAAGATTTTTTGTTTCTTTTTTTTTTTATGGAAAAGGGGATGAAGGAAAATAACACACACACCCCACAGAGCACAATAATCAAGGATCAATAATTTGATCATGGGGGACTGCCCCACAATCACAACCTGCACCAGGAAAACAAATCCTGCAAAATTGACCACTTATGTCGCGTGACACAAGACTGATGAGGTCAATTGTGTCGCGTGACATAAGGGGTCCTATATCCAGACACTGAATAAATGCCAAATCAGCCCCAGCCTCCAAGCACAAAATCTCAGCCCCAAGCACCAATGTAACAAAGCAGGAAGCTAAGAAGGGGAAGGGATAAAGCAAAGCACTATATGCATTTATGCACATATAAAGTCACCAACAATGCACACATATATGAATGAAGTGAATGTTGAACGAACACGAAAGTTTGACCCTCTTTTGAAAACAGGTTTCAAGTCCCCAACAGAGTCGCCACTGAATGAGCGCTCGCCGAAAAAAAAATGTGAAAGATAATATGAATTTATCTTGGGAGTCGCCACGCCGTTTTTAAGGAAAACATTGAAAAACCTTTTTTAAAGAGAATTTGGGTCCGGGAGTCAGGTTACGTGTTGGGAAGAACTTGAGAGTTCACCCAACACGCCTCGTCCGTAGACGAGTCTTTCTATGTTCAACATTCAAAACATTCAAAAGTGTGTGCAATTGTGTGAGACAATATATGTAATAAAATGCGATTTAATGCTTTGCTTTATTAATCAAAATGGGGGATTACAACTTGTGAACCTTTTACCGCGGGAGGCCACATCCCACTTACAATTAATTGAATTACAAGGCAATGGGTTGAGACAGTTTGTCCAGGGCCACGGATGTCATACGACACATGACTGCTCAGGGCCTTGGGTGTCGTATGACACAGGATTACCCAGGAGCGTGAATGTCGTATGACACAGGATGTCCTAGTCAGACTGTCTTTACAAAGGGGGTGGTCATGCCACAAATACCATTCTAAAGCTAAGAAGCTAACTAGAATAACGAAGAGACTGAGATAAAGAGTATTATGGGAAGGTCATGGGGTTTCGGTGACCCAATGTGAATGACCACATTTCTTGGGTCACAATTAAAGAACCCTCACTTCCTAACTCAAGCAACGACAGTAACAAATGAGTATTGTGGGTGGATCATATGGCGTTGATGGGCAAATATGAATGATGGGCCATCACCTCCTAACTCAGATAAGCAGGATCAAGATTCAAACCTTAATAAAGTAAAAAATGACTAAATGTCTAGATCTAAGATGAGGAGAGGTGAATATTGAAGATTCACATCTCTCTCATCAAGATCACACCAAATACGACTGAGTATGTAACAAGGCTAAATGAAGGTCACAGATCACATGAGGAGAAAACGACACTCAGATGAGTGTTAACTGATTCATACTCCTTTTTGTGTTTAAATCACCAATGACCCAACTCAAACCATTGCATAGATAGAACAACATGATCAGAATATGATTAACATGGCATAAACCCAAAACAGAGCAAACCCAGTTACAACATCCCAGATTGCAAATGACAAACGTGGAAATGGCGGATTAACAGAGCAAACACAATGAGTAAGAGAGAGAGGAGATAAGGATATGTTACCCTTGTAGTGTCCACACTTCCTATACCACGTCGGTATAGGAAGTCTTCGAATCTGCTTCAGAATGGTGGAAGGAGTGCGAGCTCACCGTAGAGCTTCAAGGCTGAACTGAAATCGGTGGCGGGCGATTGAACGGGCTTATGGCCTGGAACGGGGAAGAAATGGCGATTGTTGATTTGGGTATGGAGAGCTCAACCGTGAGTTGGGTCGTTGTTTGGGTTGCCGGCCGATTAGAGAAGGGAGGCTCTGATTTGGGTAGAGGAGCTCGGTTTTGAAGGAGGTCGGTGATTTAGAAGACGAGGGAGACACCGATCGCTGTTGGAGGGCGGTGGTAGTGAACGGTGGCGAACGGTTTTGGACCATTTAGAGAGAGAGCTGTGAGCTTTGCGGTTGTTGTTGGAGGTGGTTTTAGAAAGGAAGAGGGTTGGCGAATGGTTTATAGAGGTTGGAGAACTCGGTGGTATTGATTTGGGGCTTGGCCGGAGAGAATAGGAACGGTGGAGATGAGGGAACTCCGATGATGGGTGTTTGGAAGGAGCGGTTGGCAATTTGTCGACTGATTTGGGTATCGAAAGTAGAGAGAAAGGTGAGGGAGGCCTTGGAAGACCGGTGATGATGATCGGAGAAGGAGGAGAAGACCGGGGAGGGGGCTCCCTGTTATTGCCGTTTAGAGAGAGAGAGTGGGTGTATTCCTTAGTGAGAAAGAAACTGAGAGCTCTCTCCTCTTTTTCGTGTGTCCCCCCCCTTCACAAATGGGATATTATCCCTTATTTATATTTGATTGGGAATGAATTTGGGTGTCGTATGACACCGGTTCGTTTTCAGGCAGAATGGGTCGAAGCGAATAAGGCCCAAAACTAATGAATAAAAATAATGAGCCCAAAATTAAATGAGCCCAAAAAATGAAAGCATACCCAAAAACACGGGTCGGGGTACTCACAGGTACAGATCAAACTCTGTCGGGCTATCTCTCCCCAGGTGCTCCTGCACATCCCCGTAGGCGATGGTGAGCTTCCCCTTACTCGTCCTCCTCCTCCTCAACGGACGGGCCCAGCCCAACATAGCAGGATAGGCCGCTATGGCCTCAGCATCTCGATCCCACGGAAAGCACCGGAAGATCTCATAAAACCATACCTGCGACAAAAGCAGAAAAAGCTCAGTGCAAAAGAAAATGGAGAAATGACAAACTGCTAAATCAAAAACAGCAATAAACTCATACCTCCAAAGCAAAATCAAAGCAGCCCAAAGAACTGGCCACGCCTCAGCTAAACCGGTCCAAAGAAAAATAAAGCTCGGCCATGCCCGCCTCGCCCCAAGCTATCTCGCCAACCCTCTCCAAATCCACCAGACTCTCCAGCAGAGGAAAAGGAGCCGCGGTAGCGTGATTCGAGAACAGAGTCTCGGAGAGGGAAAACCACAAGAAGGAGCGTGCCAGCTGCTCCGCCGTCACCAAGCCGGTACCACGGCGATAGGCCCCAATGTTGGCCGAAATCTGCATCTCTACGTCGCCATACAGCATGCCCAGGCCCCTGCGAGGAAGAGGCGCAAAGCCCAACAGCTCAGCCAGCACCCCATCGGACATCCTGTCCCTCCACCGCACTGGCCCTCCTTTAAAGGAAAGCCCAGTAATAGCTGTAAAGTCGGTGGGAGTCACCGTCACCTCGCCCCAGCTCAAATGGAAAGTGTGGGTGGTATCCCACCAATACTCGGACAAGCCCAGGAAGATACTCTTGTTCTTCCTCGTATCCGAAATCCCGGCCAGGTTCTCCACGAACGCGCCCAAGCCAGAAGTGAAGACTAGCCTCTTAGGGCTCGGCTTACCCTCCCTAGAGATGTCCGGTAACTGCTGCCACAACTCCACTACAGCCTCGAGCGACCCCCGATACTTCATCTTTTTGGCTTTCCCAGACAAAAGCCCCTCATCCTGCAGGTAAACACAGCAAAGGTACGTCAGTTACAGTACTTAATGTGAAATACCAAAAGGAAACCAAAGCATAAAAAAGTCTGTCCCAACACGGCAAAACAAAAAATAACCCGTCACAAAACACGGCACACATTGCACATAATTTTCAAAAATAACCCGTCACAAAACACGGCACACATTGCACCTAATTTTCACATGTAACCCGTCACAAAACACGGCACACATCGCACATAATTTTCACATGTAACCAGTCACAAAACACGGCACACATTGCACATAATTTTCACATGTAACCCGTCACAAAACACGGCACGCATTACACATAATTTTCCCCATGCAGTCCGACACAAAACACGACACACACTATACAAATTTTCTCAATAGAGGGATTAAGCCCTACACGACACATTTTCAAAAGACCCGTCACAAAACACGGCACACATTGCACATAAACTCCCCCAAAGTCCGTCACCAAAAACACGGCACACACTGCATGACACATTTTCAAAAGAAAAGTCCGTCCCTACACGGCACATACTTTCAGACAAAACCCGTCACAAAACACGGCACATGTCACATTTTTCACAAAATTTGTCCCTACATGGCAATTGTCTCACAATGTACACACAGAAATAGCATAAGGTACAAAACACCAAAGCATGCATTTCAAAGAGAGGCACTTTATTTTTACAAATAAGAGCTAATCTCCACATTTTTGCACAAAATTCACATACCCACAATTCTTACATGCTCAATTTCAACAATTCATCGCGAATTTCACAAAAAGGCATGGCAAACAACAAAAGCCCCAAATATGCGAAAAACTAAAACCTAGTTCTAGCATACAACCATTCAAGCAAGGAATCAAGACGAAATTGATTTCTTACCTCCCCGACGGCCCTAACTCGCAAGTTGTGCACCTCCGGATTCGGATACAACACATCCGGGTTCCTCGATGAAGGCACAAAGGAAGTGCAATTCCTTTGAAGGTCCGCCCTTTGCTCAATCGCCTCTTGGCCCCGTTGACGACGACCTCTCCTTGCTCTTTCCGCCATTGACAAGCAATTCAAGCTAAATGTGGAGGATTTTCTAAGGAATTTTGGAGCAAAAATGGAGTTTTCTCCTTCTCTCTCTCGGCTGCTCACGAAACTGGAAGAGGAAAATGGGGGGTTGCCTCGGTTCTGCAACTGGTCAAAACCTGGGAATTTTAAAAAATCACAAAGGTCCGTACGGACCTCTTTGCAGAGAGAGAAGATCCGTACAGACCTTCTTGCAATATCTGGTCAAATTACTTCTTTGCCCATATAATCTTTGCCCCTGGCTGTTCAAAGGCCTATTTCAGCAGATTCAATGCAGTTTGGTCCTTAACCCAACAAAACCAACCCCGGCCGTCATCGTAAGTCCGGATTTCGCCCACTAAACGGCAACACAAACACCGGTCGTCATCGTAAGCCCGGACCTCGCCCACTAAACGGTAAAACAAGCGCAAAAGGAGCCAGCACCTCCCAGCACAAATCCCAAGGTATAAAATGCCTCCAAAACGCCAAACGGTGAATCAACCACCGGCCATCAAAGTAAGCCCGAAGTCACCTTCTCAGCGGACAAAGCCCCTACGAGGCCACATCTCCCCAGCAGATGAACACCGGCAGTCATCGTAAGTCCAACCTTTCCCCCAGCGGACAAAACACGAGGCATTCACGCCTCTCACAATCAAAGTGCAAGGTAGTCACGCCTTCGCAAACCGCAGTCAGAAGACGAATCAAGTCCTCATGCACGACACAACCGCAGTCAGAAGACAAATCAAGTCCTCACGAACGACACAACCGCAGTCAGAAGACGAATCAAGTCCTCACGCACGACACAACCGCAGTCAGAAGACGAATCAAGTCCTCATGCACGACACGACCGCAGTCAGAAGACGAATCAAGTCCTCATGCACGACACGACCGCAGCCAGAAGACAAGTCACGTCCTCATCACTACCTCCAGCCCGAAAGGCTTTAAATCACTCAGTCCGGGAGACTGCATAAATCAACCACATCAATATCCGCAGCCCGAAAGGCTTTAAGTCACTCAGTCTGGGAGACTGCATAAATCAGCCACATCAATATCCGCAGCTCGGAAGGCTTTAAATCACTCAGTCCGGGAGACTGCATAAATCAGCCACATCAATATCCGCAGCCCGAAAGGCTTTAAATCACTCAGTCCGGGAGACTGCATAAATCAGCCACATCAATATCCGCAGCCCGGAAGGCTTTAAATTACTCAGTTCGGGAGACTGCATAAATCAGCCACATCAATATCCTCCAGCCCGAAAGGCTCTAAACCACTCGGTCCGGGAGACTGCATAAATCAGCCAAATCACTATCTCCAGCCCGGAAGGCTCTAAACCACTCGGTCCGAAAGACCGTATAAACCTCCCAAATCACTATCACTAGCCCGGAAGGCTTTAAACCACCCGATTCAGAAAATCGTAAAATTTCCATCTCAGGGCGCCACCACGTCCTCACAGTCAACCTCGGCGGTCACACGACACTTCAGGGCACCACCACGCCTGCATACACTCACAATTTCACGACCTCTGAACTACGACCAGGCTTGATTCCCGCTAGGGATACGTAGGAATCCTATCATAGGGTCCAGCCAGCCGACCTATACGGTCACCCAGGGCGCCACTACGTCCTTACCATCGACCTATACGGTCACCCAGGGCGCCACCACGTCCTTACCATCGACCTATACGGTCACCCAGGGCGCCATCACATCCTTACCATCGACCTATACGGTCACCCACAGGATACCATCACGTCCATACACAGAGTCTCAGTCAGAGGACATCTCACTTCCTCATACACAACAACACTCACCCCACACACGAACTACGATCAGGCTTGATTCTCGCTAGGGATACATAGGAATCCTATCATAGGGTCTAGCCAATCGACCTAAACGGTCACACAACAGGACACCGCCATGTCCTCACGAACCGACCTACACGGTCACTTCCTCTACCAGCACGCAATCCAGATCAGGACCCTT
This sequence comes from Adenophora triphylla var. japonica, assembly GCA_022495995.1. NCBI lineage: Eukaryota > Viridiplantae > Streptophyta > Magnoliopsida > Asterales > Campanulaceae > Adenophora > Adenophora triphylla. The sequence continues at coordinate 31,124 of JAFEMH010001501.1, forward strand.
ATCTTATCGACGACCCCACTTCCTCCATAAGTGACATCGTCGAGGGGCTTCTGTAAGTACCCCAATCTGGATCACCCTCTTTCGAGCATACGGGAAACACCGCAGACTCACACAAACGCAGTCTCGAATACCCATAACCCTCAAAAACCACAAAACCACCAACCAAACCAAGGGGGCCTTTCTGGAATAAAAAAGGACAAAAGGACTTTTGAGGAATTATGCAAAAAAGCAGAGATGGTCCGTACGGACCTCTTTGTTATCATAATTACTGAATCCTCTTAAAGTCCAACTTATTCCCCCAAATCCAGGAAGTCATAATTACTGGAATACCTTCGAGGTCCGTACGAACCTTTCTGCATACAAGGATGTCCGTACGGACCTTCTTGTTACCAGACACCATCATTTCAGAATCCTCTTAAAGTCCACATTATTCCCTCAAATCGAGGAAAATCAAAATCTTGGATTTCAAGGAAGGTCCGTATGGACCTTCTTGCACAAATCTGTGGACTATAAATAGAGGGCTCCCCCTCCCTCATTTTACATATATCCCTCTTCTCTCCTCTCCCCCCAGCCTTCAGGCACCCCTCTAAGTCCTTCCGAGGCATTCCCGACCCCTTTCGGATCCTTCTGAGGCCTTTCGAGCTCCCTTGTGGTGCTCCGAAGTCTCTCCGAGAGCTCCCGAGACGCTCCTGCGCTACCCTGAGGCACTCTCGAGGTACTTTGAGGCCCCTCGTGATACTCCGAGGCCTTGCCTGGTCTTTCCCAAGGCGTCCCGGCTCTTTCCGAGTCAAACCGACAACTCGGACGCACGCCGGAACTCTGCCCGAATGCAACCAACGATTCCGGCCCACGCCGAACCTCTGCCCGAGTGATCCCTGCGATCCCAACGCACGCCGAACCTCTGCTTGAACGATCCCTACGATCCCAACGCACACCGAAACTCTGTCCGCAGACAACCGGCTCATCCCGAAGCAAACTCGGTCCGTCCCAAAACACTATTCCATCCTCAAACACTATTCCCCAGCGGAAGACAGACACGAACCAACATTGGTAAGGCTTCCTTCCTACACTATTTCAATACATTTCAATAAGCAGTGTACAATGTAGACATCCGATACAGCGTGCATTTTTAAAAGCACATACACACACACACAACATTTAAAGAATAAGGGGTACCGAAAGACTCGTTTTTACGAGGCGACTCGGGTGAGCTCTAATATTCTAATATTTTCTTCCCGAGGAGTCACCTGACCTCCGGACTCAAAATCTCATCACACAAAAACAGTTTATTTTTAAACTGATGCCCTTTTTCAATGTTTTGGGCTTAATAAAAACGGTGTGGTGACTCTACAAAGCAAACACACAGCGAGACACCTCCAACGCAACGGAATGCCAGATGCCGAGGCGCGATCGCGCTGCCTCTTGGATCCGGGTAATTTCACTGGCGTGAGAGGGTTCTCCAATTTCAATCATGTTCACCCTATTGTTGTTTCTAGGGAATGGGTTGTTGACTACATTGGGCCCTTCAGGTACCTCTAGCTTACCCTTTTCAATTAACCCTCGTATGGCCATCTTCAATATTATACAATCGTCAGTAAAGTGCCCGTGGAACTGATGGAAAGCACAGTGTTTAGTAGTGTCCAAAGGGGCATTGGGGTCCTTAGGTTGATAATTGTCCAAAGGTCAAATCAAGCCCTCTTTGACTAGTCCCCTGAAAACTTTGCTCAAGGTCATCCCGAAGTTACTGAACTTTATATTCTGAGGTTTGGGCATCTCGACTTTCCTTGGCATGAAAGGAGTGGCTTTGTTGCAATTTTGACCAGCAAAGTTAATTGCTTCTTTGCCCTTGGGCTGGGAGGGAGCAGGATTAGAGGTAGTGGCTTGGTACCGGAAAGTAGGGGTAGCAGCTTGTTGCTAATTGTAAGCCTTCTCAAATTTAGCCCTAGAGCTGACCATGGCACGTATATCTAGATAGGGGAAATTACTGAGGGATGTTCTTAAGTGAGGCTTCAAGTATGACTGAAAGATGCCCAACTGTTCTTCATCAGAAGGAGGAATGGCCATTTCGCTTAACTTAAGGTTCCAACGTTTGTAAAAATCGCCGATATTCTCGTCAAGGCATTGCATAGTAGTTTACAAGTCTACCCGATTTGTCTCCCAATCCAGGTTGGCTTTGTATTTTTCGGTGAAGGCGTTGGTGATCTGATCCCAAGTGGCCCTGGACTCGGGTTTCAACCGGAAGAACCACTTTAGAGCCCCCAACTTTAAGGAGAGGCTGAAGTAATCAGCCAACTGCTGATTCATGCACCCTTTGGCTTTTATGGCTAGGGTGTAGGTGTCAAGGTGGGTCATGGGGCAGTCAGTTCCATCAAACAGTTCCAAGATAGGCATCAAGAACTTGTGGGGTAGAGGCACAATAGAATCACGATCTGTGGGCTGGAGGGCAGCCTTCTTTCCTGTCAGTTCGGCGATCTGCGCTTTCATTTCCTTATGATGTTCCATGAACCAAGCCAGATGAGGGTCCAGTGGCGGAGCTGAAATATTCAAACCAATGACTGAGCTGGAGAGTGGAGTCACCATTGGCGGTACACTGGTGGAAGGGATGGAAGGGGCCGGGGCATAGGTGTAAACTTGCCCTTGTCCTAAATTACCCTGGGAGTGTAAGTAGGAGCCTGGGCATAAGGATAGAACCTAGCGGCCTGTTGCTGATTCCCAATGGGCAAGGAGGGTGGAGGCAGACCAGAAGTGGCCGGGTAGCTCGGGTTCCCGAGGTAAGACTCATAGGGAAACTTAGATGCGGGTCGTGGCCCTTGGTTGTTGAACTGCATGCTTGGTTGGGGTAATGGTGTATAACCAGGAGGATACTGTAGTCCCAGTGATTCTGATGAGACAGGGATGGGGGCTTGCTGGCCTATAGGGCCTTGAGTGAGGAACGGGTTCGTGGAGGCTGGTGAGGCGCTGGGAGCTGCTGGACCAGTATCATGTTGAGGAGGGACACCTGACTATTGTCCTAAACCAAACTGTGGTGACGGTATTCCAGATTGTTGCTGCGGCACTCTAAACTGTTGCTGTGAAGGCCCAAACTGATCTGTGCCCGACTGCGGAAGGATCCCAACTTGCTGCGGCATTCCGAGGTGCCCCCAACCATCGGAAGACATTCCGTACTGATTATGTCCCCATTGAGGGACTACAAACTGGCTCATCCCGCCGGACTATATGGGGTCGCTGGACTGCGGCTGAGGAGCTGGCTGACCCATAGGTCGAGGAGCATGGGCTCCGGCAGTGGTACCATAGGAGGCTGGTGGTGCATCCTGGTGTAGTTTGGGCGACTGAGAGTGGGATTAGGGTCCTCTTCCTCCTCTACGGTGAAAGTTCCATCGGGGTGGAGACTGGTGGCCAAACCGTGACTCCTAATAGCCTCCAGAAGGCTGTTCATCTGAGCTTCCTGTCGCAATCTCACCTGTTCAGCCAACTGATTCCACTACTATTCTGTCTGAGGAGTCTCGAGAGTCGGAGTGGTATTGTCCCCATTGTTACCAGTTGATGCAGACATTCTGAAAGCCGGAGTTGAAGTGAATGATTAAGCTGACGACGCGCTTGATTCTTCCTAACCGACCAGACGGTGACCCGATGTCCATACCCAAGCTTTGCGAGGTGCTGCGGGAGGAAGATATAAGGGAGGTTCAGACTTTGGAAGTTGAAAAGGGGTAGGTGTTTGGGCTCAGGGCTCATGCAACATGCAGTTATTTGTTTAAATTTACTTAAAACGTGTTTTCTTAAACCCTAAGTCGTTGGAAAAGATTGCTCTTTTTTTTACTATTCTAAATCCTGGATCAGTGGGACCCATTACTACGCCTACAGACCCCCAACCTGTAACCTCGAACAAGGGTTCCATAGGGCAAGCGGGTCCCACCGACCAGAAAGGAAAACGAACCTAAGGTCTGGCGGATCATGAAGTCTTAACGCGCATTCGATGTAAATTACCGGTAAAGACAACGTCGAGGGTCAAGATCGAGTTAAGGTGCCTGACAAAAAGTCGACATGACCTTGATTGATAAACGTCCACAAAAGATCTTGACTCGTCGTTGGTTAAGCGGTAATTAAGCATGGACTGGGCGTTAATCCTTGATGACTCGGTGTCGCACCGGGAGCCGGTGCATAAACCGTGCGGGTCAAAGTCAAAGTCCGAGCCCCAGTCAAGATCTAGTCAAAGTTCATGACGGAAAACCGGCATGACCTCGACTGATTTAGGTCCACGGAGGATCCTGACTCGGCACGTTGACTAGGGTTTGACCGACACGAGGTATACATTGACATGGTCTGACATGGACCGGACCAAAAACCAACCAAGTCTCGGACAAAAATGTGTGTCACGGACAAGTGCAGGGTAGACACGAGTGTAAACCAATGGCTGTTTGGGTCATCCTGTGCTCGCACCGAGAGGCGTAGTAAGGCCTCCCAGGCTGCTACTGAGATTTCCAGGGTTAAGAACGTAGTGTGCAGTGTACGGTCAACGTGCGCGTAGTGTGCGGCAGTCTAAATTCTTTTTTGAGTAAAAACAGGAATTTTTCAAATGTGTCTTAAAGGCATGATGCATGCAAAAAGTTTTTTTTTTTTTTAAACAATTTTTTTTAAATGAGACCAGTACGTGGCATTGTTAAACCATAATTTATCCTAGGCTTCAATAATGTAGCATTTAACGGGAAGGTTAATGGTTTCCAACCTTTATACTAAGTATCTTTTTTTTTTTTTGAAAGCATGTAAACACATAAGCACATAAAATTTGAACAGTTAAAGGAATTGATCCAACAGTCAAAATTTTGACTTTCCCGAGACGGTCAAACAGATAACAACGCATAATGGAAAAACACATACACACACAAAAACAAAAGTTTCAAGTGTTGGGACGGAAGTTTGACCCACAAAAGTTTTTTTTTTTTAGAAAAATAAGTTTTATTTATTATTTGAAAAACATGCTTTTTTTTAAAAAAAAAAAAAAGCTTATTTCTCCCCAGCGGAGTCGCCACTGTGATGTACCTGATTTTGGCGCCCGACAAAAAACTTGGGAAGTTTTTGAAAATATTTTTTTTGGATTGGGTTTAATCTTTTATCGGACTTTGAAAAATCAACGGAGTCGCCACGCATTTTAGTTTAAGGGCTAAAACTTTGAAAAACGCCCAAAATTAGAGAAATGAGTTCGGAGGTCACGTTACACTCCGGAAAGAACGTTTGGCATTCACCCGGAATGCCTCCCATGACGAGCATCCAAACTTGAAACTTTTTTTGTGTGAGTGTGTGTGTGTGTTTTGAAAAAGAAACTTTTTTGTGAGAGTGTGTGTGTGTGTTTTGAAAAAGATTTTGAACTAAGATGAGTTTTCTGGAAAATAACAGAAGTATAAGGGACTGAACTGGAAAATAGTTTGAAAACAGTGATTAAACTGGAAAATTACAGAAACTGGAAATTTGTGTGCAGATGACAATGTCATCCGCGTGGATGACTTTTTAGTGCAAGTTCATCCGCACGGACTAACCTGCAGCCTTAATATTTTTTACAGTTTCTTAATTGGTCACTGTAATTTTCAGAAATTTAACCGGATTTACATGACTTAACTGGAAACTGTAACTGAAAAAAAAAACACAAAAAATAAAGAGATGTTTGGATTTTGGCATCCATGCTTGTCCTCTCTTTTCCTAGACTTTGATTAGTGGTCATAAGTGATTAATCCACTTAATCAAGCCATCCCGGGGGTACATTAGGACTTTGTAAGCATTTCATTTGCTAGGGACAAGGGGGATTTTGACATGAAAAGTAAGTTGACAAGAAAAATAGGTCAAGATGTATCAACTTTAGAGGAAGATCTCTAAGGTGGTCATAAGAAGGACAATTCTTGAGACCTATAATCAAGTGTATCTCATACATCTTGTGTGACCTAGATTGTGTAAGTCTTAAGGATGTTCATCTATGGAAATAGTTCCAAGGTGAACATCTTAGACTATGGGAAGGAACATTTACAAGAAAACAAAGATTATGGACCATTTGAAGTGATCATCTATGGAGATTGACTCCAAGATGACCATCAACTAGGTCAAGTGAGCAAGTGTAAGCTAGAAATGTAAAGGGGACAAGGGAAATACATAATAAAAAATATGAACCCTTGTAGAGGATCATCCATGGAGATGAACTCCATGGAGATCCTCTTTGGTTCTTTGGGACAAAAGAGGGAAGGGAGGATAAACAACAAGTAAATAAAATCACATCATGGAGACATGAAATGGATGCATGAACAAGGGAGTTTTGAGTAGGGAAAACAAGGGTTTACCAATTGTTTCTTGGGTTTGTGTTTAGGGTTTGAAGGATTCAAGGTTTAGGAGTGGTTTTGGTGTTTAATTTGTGGGAGATAAGTGTTCAAGGCTGTTTGAGAATGGATTTTGACAGATTAACAGTAGGTTTTTGAAATTTTTGGCCTCTTGAAACTGAGGGAGAAGGGCTGTATTTATAGGTTGGCTGGGGTGCAATCTTATCCGCGTGGATAAGATTGTAGGCACAATCTCATCCGCGCGGATGGGATCAGCAACGTGTCTGATTTTTGCAGAAAGCAGTTTTGGCCTTTTCTATTTAGTCAATATTCCTTTTTTTATTGGAAATGACAAATTCCACCGAGGTCCTATGCCATTTTCTTATTCCTAAGAGGTCCTTCCTCATTCAAATTGTCAAAATAATTTCCAAAATGCCCCTAGATGACTATACATCATTAATTTGGGCTGACGGAACATTAACGACCCAGATTGGGGCACTTACAGGTAGGAGTGCTATATCAAATACCATCTACCAACATAGCATGTCCTTGTTAGTATAAGACATTATGATTACATCAATTCAAACACCCTTAACCTTTCATAAGCAGTGTTCAATCATCCCCATACCACTCTCAGCTAGTAAGTAGAGATATCGCCAACAAATAACTAAAGACTCAAATTTATATTATTGGACTATTTAACATACATATAGTGATTTTCCTAAACCATCACAAAGTTGATTAAAGTTATCGTTTGGCTATAACGAACTTATCACTATCTAGATTGGAGATCATAAATGGACATATGAATTAATACAATTTGTGCTTTTGTCCCTCTTGACTTCTGCCCCTTTGACTGAGTTATGATGATCTCGTTATCTAGTCCTCCATCGAGGAATCTTATGTAAATATCCATTTACAATAAATTATATATCTCAATCACCACACTGATAAGACAAGGTAAACAGAGATAAACCTCACCACTAAAGAGAATGTCCCTTTAAATTCTTATTTACAGAGTTCATTATTATGCATACTTAGACATTCATTCATTAATTCATCCTTGTGTTCTAAAAAAAGACACATTTACTTTTTCGTCGCATACTCCCACTGGAATAAGCATTTACCACTGTAAATATCATTTTAACTCTCGCAGGCAATCATAACTAATTAAGTAGAGACATTTCCCCACATTCGCCGAGAGAAGTCAAAATTTCATACGATCATAAGTCATTAATTACAACAAGCTATTAATCATACATAATATAACTCTTGTTAAAGCACACATGCTTTATATATGGCAATATTTCTAAACTTGAATGGAATTATTGTGTTTATAACTTGTGTATAATTAAGAGGTATATATACTCCAATTTATCTTATAACCTTTCGTAACTCACAAGAGTTACTGACTTGTGTACATTAAGTTAAGGATGAAGTTGCAATCAATTTCCCAAACAAAATTGATAAAATATTACATTATCATCTACCTAATCATTTGAAACATCATATTAGTACTTATCTCTGCAACACTATTTTGTTGTAAAGAAAAAATAATCATCAACTACACATATATCTCATATTCTCACACAATTCTATAATTTATCTAATAAATATTCATAAAATGATATGTTATAAGATCACTTATAGTCTTATTATTTTGATTCCCAATCATTGTTAAAGAATGGTTAAACAAATCAAGCATTTAATAACTATAAGTTAAAATGTAAACAAAAATATTTCATTTATATCTATAGTATAAATGGTAGTGGTGTGCTACAGTTGAATGAATAGTTCCAATGGCCGAATTTCCCATTTTGCCCTCACTATTTTGTCCCTTTCCCATTTTGCCCTTAAAAAAATTAAATTAAAAAAAAAAACGTGTCCTCGGACACGGGCTTAATTAAGAAAATATGATACACGCTAACATGTAAACAAATCAAGCGTTTAATAGAGACTTTTTGACATCTAATTGCCAAATAAGATTATACAATTATAGATTGATATTTAGAAGAACTCCTAATAAGCTTACTCCAAATATATCCCCCTACATATCCCACTAAAGTCTAATTCTAGCAATATCTAAACTAATAAAAATCAATAGCATATAAGAATAAATACCTAAATAAATTTTGTTAAAAACTAATTTTATCATATTTTATGTGATTAACCTTTATAACCCCATAAAAATATTATCATCAATGGAAATGTCCAAAAGCTACCACCAATGATAAATGACGTTATAGCTCAAGCATATAATTACATAGATAGCAGATTATATTGTGTTCCAGACACATAAAATACATTACATAAAATTAATGTGCGTACATTCCACAATAGAAGTCAACACAAGCCTACTCCTTTAATTGCTATAATGATGTTGTTTTTTCCATGAAAATACTCTTCTAGTGCCCTTAAGAACACAAAAAAAAAAAAAAAATCTACAAATCCCACTTAAACATCACCATTTGTTCAATTGAGATAAAGTCTAATATCCATTATAGGAAAGATTCAACATCAATACACAAGAACAAACATAGTTGGAGAGTTTTAGAATCTTATAATACTTTCTTTAACTCAAGACAAATCCGAGTGAATTTACTCGTGATATCATAAGTGTAAAAATTGTTACTTAGCTACATTTATTTTTCTTGTGATATTTAATGATCTTTTATCTTTTATTATTGTCTCTTCATTCTAGCCCAAATAATTTATGCAAATATCTAATAGAGATAACATAAAAGTATAAGGTATGCACTAATTGCACAACATTGTCCATCACACTCAATCTCAGTTACGAGAAAACATCTAGTAAAAATTCAAATGTAGTTGATATGAGTTAGAACGAAAACTATCTCAAGTTACTTCACAAGTATAGTAGTCAACGAATGACCGTTTTACACTTATTGCTTATTAGATAAGAAATGCCATACTGATATAATTAATGAGTCGTTCATAACATCTAATGAAGTTGTTCATCAATGAATTATTTCTTATCATTCGTTAATCATTTGAACTTAATCACACATGGTACTGAACATACCAAAAGTGTCGAGTTGGGCCAAACGAGTAAAGCCCAATCACAGATAACATTGGCACCCACATTCTCAATGAGACTGATCCAATCAGAACAAGGCCCACGGCCCATCTCACACATCAGTCGACTAAGCCCATGGTCCGACTTACAGGTCCCGACCTAACTTAGTCCGACCTCATGATCCATGCTACAATTCGGGTACGAACCATGCTCTACCCGACAGTCAGGTCGACCATTCCACGAGTGATGACCTCGACCTAAATCAACAAGTGACGACTTAACACTTGCCGGCTTATTTGGTTGAACAATCCTCATAACCACATCCCTATAAATCAGGGACCGTTATAGACATGTTCCCACGTCCAAGTAACTGCCGCTATAATCTCGGAGGACATGTCGCCTCCCCAAAAATACATCACTCTTGCCTATAAATACTTCATCACTACCAAACGGTGAAAGGTAACTGCCATTTTGTATTCTGAGTTCATTATTCAATACATTTTGAGCTATATACAACTGTTATCTTACTCTCACGCCCGAGCGTCTTCGCCGGAGACACATCCGGCTAGTCGTGGGTTCTGTTTTCAGGTCAAGAAGCCAGGTGATCAGTCCTGCCACGTGGAGGAAGATTGATAAGCACATTTCCTGCAGCATCAGTTTGGTTCCATTGCCGGGAACGTGCTTTTAAACTTGACCTCGAAACTTTTCTTAACCTGCAACGATGGTGACTTCAGAAGGACACGTATCCGAGGCTTCACTTGGGCATGACGAAGTGAACAACAACAACAATACAAACGTTGGAAATGCAGATTTGCCTCCTCCTCCCCCTCCTCAACGACATCATGCTAGGGCGACACGCTCTAACAGCGTGGCTGATGGCAGGGGATTGCCAGATGCAAGGAGAGAAAAGCGTCCTATGGAAGGACAGGGAGCTCCACCTCACCCAAAACGTACAACTGGGCAGGCGAATGTGGGGAGCAGGGCAGGTCCCTCCACTAATCCCATGAGCAAGAAAGAAATGATGTTGGAGCGAGCCCAGATTCTGGCTGACTTGATAGCCATGGAGGAGGCAGAACAGGCCGACATACGCTCTGAGAGAGTGGCACCTGCTCAGGTTTCTAATGGGCAACAGGCCAGGAGTGCTAGGCCAAATGAAGGTGTGGGGCAGAATGGCGAGGACAGGATAGTTCAGCGAGCTCCTACCATTGTTCATGTGCCGAGTAATGATTTAAGGGCTAGCCTCAACAGAAACAGAGAGCAGGAGGCTCAATCTGATTTGAGGACTCGGTTAACGGCCAACAGAAACAGGCATGTCTCTCCAGCGCGAACGCAGAGATCAGGATCACATAGAGACAGGAATGGGCATAGGTCGCCTGTGAGAGGGGAAAGGCGCAGGTCGCCACATGGAGATCACAGGCGCAGGTCGCCGTCTGCTGCTGAGAGGCGCAGGTCGCCTCAAAGAAGTAACAGACATAGATCTCCAATAAGATCAGAAAGGACCAATTCCCACAGGGACAGAAGGAGTAGGCAGGTGACTCCCCCAGAAGTGAGGCCGGAGGTCCAATGCTGCTCCTCCGTGAGATGAGAGACCCGATGCCAGAGAATGGTTGTTGATGAAAAAGAAATTTGAGCAATGGGAGGAGGAGAAGAAGAAGGATGTTGGAAAGGTCGAACGAATTGATTTTGCTCTTCGACCTTTATCCAAAGAAATCAGAGATAGTCGACCTCCTCCTACTTTCAGGTTGCCTCTTCTGGAGAAGTACTCTGGGTCGACAAATGCCAGGAGCCACATAGCACATCTGGAAGCCACTATGTGTTTTGTCGCCAATGAGGATGACAACATGTGCAAAGCTCTCCTAAGCACGCTTCTTGGGGCGGCCTTAACTTGGTTCAATGGTTTGTCTTGGTAGTATCACCACTTGGGCATGTTTCGTAACAAAATTCTTAGACCGCTTCTCATTGCGGGAGCTCGGAAGATAACCGTCAGCGATCCGAATAACTTGGTGCAGGGGTAAGAATGAAAGCTCGATGAGCTATTTCACCAAGTTCAAAGAGATGGTTGATAAGATAGAAGAAGACCTCACGCAGACAGGAGGTAATCAATTGCTTCCGAAGTGGTATTTCCTCAGAAGACATGGACTACGAGCTCACAGTCCGAACGGTCACAACTCGACAAGAGTTGTTTGAAAAGGTGTATAATGTCGTTCTGGCTGAGGAAAGAAAAGAAAAGAAGAAGGGAAAAAGCCCCAAGGTTGAAGTCACTGATGATAAAAAGGACTCCAACAAGAACGGGGGGAACAATAAAAATGGAAAGAACAGAACTAGGGCAACAGAGAAGGTGCCCGAAGCTTTCACTCCCCTCACGGTGAGTCGAACCGAGATTTTGAATGCTTTGTCGAACTGGCTCCTCCGGTCCCAATGAATCCGTGCAACAAGTTCGGGAGGGACAACAGCAAGTACTGCGACTACCACAAAGACACTGGTCATCTCATAGAGGATTGCTTGGGATTAAAGCGTATCATCCAGAGAATGGTCGACCAGGGGAGACTCGAAGCTTATGTGAAGAGACCTCTGCTGGGGAGGTGAGCGGCCGGCGGGTGGGCAACAAGGACCTAGGCAACCTAGACCGAACCTGGGGGTCATCACCGAACAAGCGAGCAACACGGCCATCAAGCACAAGATATTCCAGGCTCAATAAGGCCCCACATGTGCCTCCCAGAGAGAAGTAAGAGATGAGGCGATCGCCTTCTACCCCCACGAATTGGCAACTAATATGGCGGCTAGGGAGCAAGTTCTCGTCATCCCAGTGTCTCATTGATGGATGTACGACGAGCGGACTCTTAGTCGACACGGGGGCTGCAAGGATATTTTGTTTTACAAAACTTTCAAGGAGATGGGTCTTAATGATGAACAGTTGGAGAGATATGATGGCGAGTGTTGGAGGGCTTCACCAACCACCGAGTTGATGCTAAAGGCCGAGATAGTGCTCGACGTCGACCTAGGCCAGCACCCCTCGGGATTGTCTCGAAGGTACAATTTATCGTAATTGATGTAAATAGTGACTATGCCGCCATACTTGGAATTCTGGACAGTCGCTCTTGGAATGGTAGCATCAATTCCTCACCCGGCGAGTAAAGTTCCCCACTCGCTGGAGTGGGTTGCGTACAAGGCACGGCTCGTGCTTATCCGGATCATGTTCTAAGAGAAAGAAAGAAAAGGGAGCTAGAGATTGAGACTGGCGATGGCTACTTGAAGCCGTCTCGCCGGGCCACCAAAACTACCCGACCGTCAACAATCACCGACGTGGTAGAGTCGACCTATCGCTCAAATGACGAGGTCATGCTTGAGTCGACACGTCACTCTAACACCACCGAGGTCGATTCGGATGTAGTTATGGTCGATCAAGTCGTCATAGGAGACCTATGCCTCCGTATAGACAATAACTCGGGGGCCACTACCAACAAGGTTGCGGACAAGCTTGATGATATGATAGCCGAGGAGGCTCCACACTTGGGAGCTAAGGAAAGACAAAAGGTCGTGGAAATCATAGTGGAGACTCTACAATTCGTAGAGATGGACCGTAGCTAGAAGCCGTGGATGAGCTAGAGTCGGTAATCACCAACCCTTCTTACCCCGACCAAAAAATTCGGATTGGGAAGCGGCTATCGGTTGAGGAGCGAGCGTAAATCATCGAGCTACTCAGAGAAAGTAATGATGTCTTTGCATGGAGGGTAGAAGACATGAGGGAATCAAGGAGGAGGTCGCTGTTCACAGGCGGAAGTCAACCCGACCATAAAGCCTAGACCCCAAAAGTTGAGAAGTTTTGCTCGCGACAAGGAAGAGGCTATCAAAGAAGAGGTAACAAAACATTTGAGTGCTGGTATAATCCAAGAGGCCACTCATACAACGTGGTTGGCCAACGTGGTCATGGTGAAGAAATCGAATGGCAAGTGGCGGATGTGTGTCGACTTCACTACTCTCAATCTAGCTTGCCCAAAGGATAGCTATCCTCTTCCTAGAATTGACAAGCTTGTTGATTCCATTGCCGGTCACTCTACTCTCGGTTTCTGGATGCTTACTCGGGATACCACCGGATAAAGATGCACGAGGATGACATAGTGAAAATGGCATTTCAGGCGTGGAGGCATCTCTTGCTACAATATGATGCCTTTTGGATTGAAGAATGCGGAGCGACCTATCGCAGGATGGTGAACAAAGTCTTTGCCTCACGTATTGGTCGAAATATGGAGGCCTACGTTGACGACATGGTCATTAAAACTAAGGCCGGAGTCACGTGGTCGACCTAAAGGAGACATTCGCCAATTTACGAGCAAACGACATGAAGCTCAACCCCGGTAAATGTGTGTTTGGAGTGGCGGTGGCAAGTTCTTGGGATTCATGGTATCTCAAAGGGGCATAGAAGCTAATCCAGAGAAGATAAAGGCTTTAGTCGACATGAAGGCTCCCACCACTATCAAAGAGATGCGGCGACTTAATGGAAGGAGTAGCGGCTCTTGGTCGCTTCATATCAAAGTCGGCGAAAGGTCTCTCCCCTTCTTGAAAGCATTGAGGGGGACGAAAAGTTTTGAATGGACGACCGAATGTCATTCGTCGTTCCAACGGCTAAAGGATTACCTCGCTACTCCACCCCGCTAAGTAGCCCGACCACCGGAGAGACTTTGTTTGTATATCTATCTCGTGGGAGACAAGTCGGTTGTCGCGGTGTTGATTAGAGAAGATGAGGGGCTTCGTAAGCTCGTGTACTATATCAGCAAAGCTTTATCAGATGTGGAAAGTAGGTATTACAACGCTGAGAAGGTCGCCTATGCTCTAGTCGTGGCTTCAAGGAAGCTGCGAGCTTATTTTCTAGCTCATCCAATCGTGGTTCTTACTAATGCACCTTTGAGAAAGATATTGCACAAGCCTGAGAGTTCAGGTCGACTGCTCAATTGGTCGATTGCCCTCACTGAATTTGACATTGACTATCGACCTCGAAAGGCGTTGAAGGCTCAAGCTCTAGCTGACTTCTTGGTCGAGCTTACGTTCACCAAAGAAGACCACGAGCAACGAGTTCCTAAAGAAAAAGCTAAGGGGAAAGAACCAGAGTCCCAGGTCGTCATTAGCCTACCCGACGATTGTTGGAAGGTCTATTCAGACGGGTCTGCGACCAAGAATAGCAGTGGAGCTGGAATAGTGTTGATTGAGCCGTAAGCTGGGACCGTGTATGAGGAATCACTAAGGTTCAAGTTTGATGCTTCCAATAACCAGCCGAATACGAGGCCTTGATTGCGGCTATTGAGTACGCCAAGTGCTTCGGAGCAACTAAGATCATGGCTTATTGTGACTCACAATTGATAGTCAACCAGTCGAGGCGAGTACGAAGTGCTTAGTTCTACTCTCATCAAATACTGCAACCTGGTGAAGGAGCTAATAAAGGACTTAGAATTCTGGGAGATTCAAAGGATTGGAAGAGAAGATAACGAGTGGTGATCTCCTTTCGAAACTTGCTACCTCGGATGAACCACATGACGAGCCCATCTCCTTCCTCGAAAATCCGGCTTATGAGAGGGTAAAAATTCGATGCATAGATGATCCCTCAAGAAATTGGACTCGGGAGAAGTGTTGGATCGAGGAAATGAAAGCATACCTAGAAAATGGAGAGTTGCCGGATGACGAGAAGAAGGCTCGAGCTATCAAAAAGAAAGCTCCAAGGTATGTCATTCAAGGAGGCGACTGCTCAGAGATCTTATACTCGGCCATTGCTAAAGTGCATCCATCCCCAAGAGGTCGCCCTATTGATACACGAGGTGCATAGTGGAATTTGTGGTGGACACCGGGCCGGGACTCTTGGCGACAAGTTAATCACATTGGGATACTGCGGGCCACACATGAGAGCCGACACTCACAACTTTGTTCAGCAATGTGATCAATGCCAAAGGTTTGCCAACCTTCCCCGTGTGCCTCTGACGGAAGCGTACTCCCGTGATCGCGGCTTGGCCATTTGACATGTGGGGCGTCGACACGATTGGGCCCTTCCCTCCCGCCCGAGGAAAGCTGCAAGTATGTGATAGTGGCCATAGATTACTTCACCAAATGGGTTGAGGCCAAACCATTAGCTCGCATCACGGAGGAGAATGCTATCAACTTCATACACGACTTCATTTGGTGTCGGTTTGGTTTTCCTCGAGCTATAGTGTCGACAATGGGTTACGGTTCTCCCGAGACTTTCGAAACAGAGATGAAGCGAGTGGGAATCAAACATTGGAAATCCTCTCGTCGCCTATCCTCAAGGAAATGGGCAAGTCAAGCGGCAAATAAACTTGTTCTATCTTCGCTCAAGACTGGGCTCGTAGGTCGACGAAACAATTGGTTGGACGAACTCCCCCTTGCTCTTTGGGCAGTTCGTACAACCACTCGGGGGCCTACGGGGGAAACCCCTTTTGCTCTCACATATGGGTCAGAGGCCATGGCACCTGCTGAGCTCAGATTCCCTACGGCTAGAGTGACCTTCTTTGATCAAGAGCAGAATGACACCAACAGGTTGATCGACTTGGACCTGATCGACGAGAAGCGAGAAACAGCCTACCTCCGAATGGTCAATTACAAGCAGCGGACTAAAAGTTATCACGACAAGAAGGTCAAGGCAAGGTCTTTCCAAGTGGGAGATTATGTATTGAGAAAGATTGAGGCAACGGGTAGAAGGACCCAGCAGAACAAGCTATCTCCTAACTGGGAAGGTCCCTATGTAGTCACTCGAATCGTCAAGGAAGGAACCTACATGATAGCTCATCCTGGAGGTGACGAGTTGAAACATCCTTGGCATGCTACTCACCTCATCAAATACTACTTCTAAGTTTTCAATTTCAAAGTTCAAGTTTGTGTTAAAGCTAGTTTCGAGTTGATGTAAGCATGATTCCTACTTCAATGAAAAGAGCAATTTATTCGATCAAACATAGTGTTACATTAATATCAACAAGCTCGACTCTTAGTCAGCTTCGTTCTAACAAGCTCGATTTTTAATCAGCTTTGTTTATTTAACAAGTCCGACTCTTAGTCGACTTTGTTCTAATGAGCTCGACTCTTAGTCAGTTCATCTTAGCTCGACTCTTAGTCAGCTTCACCCTAACAAGCTCGACTCTTCGTCAGCTTCGTTCTAACAAGCTCGATTCTCAATCAGCTTTGTTTACTTAACAAGTCTGACTCTTAGTCGACTTAGTTCTAACAAACTCGACTCTTAGTCAGCTTGATTTACTTAGCTCGATTCTTAATCAGTTTTGCCTATTCAACAAGTATGATTCCTAATAAACTTGGTCCTAATCAACTCGACCCCGGGTCAGTTTCAATAGTATGAACAGGTTCGACTTATGGTCAATCTCGTTCACAAAAAGTTAATCAAGTTCGAGGTCGACTAAACCAGCAAGGTCAAGTCACCTCTAGGCTCAAGCTTACTCATTCGTCCTATCATATCTAGCTCGACGTTTACTTTAAAAAGCATACAACATTCTGAAAACAAAAGTCAGCTATGATAGAGAAGTCTCCCAAAACGGGCTAAGACTTGGACAAAATTAACTTACAAAAATATTTTGCCTCCCAAAAAACTGGGCCAAGGCATTCGAATAATGTTAAAGCAAAAAACAAAAATATTGTTTGGAACTTGTTCATTACAAATCCAACTAAATAATTCAGGAGTCCTGGCCGACATCAGCTTGGTCGTCAGTAGCAGCTCGACCCTCTTCCTCTCCTTGTTGCTGAGGGTCTAAAGGTTTACCCGACTCTGAGTAAACTTGTTCATCTACTGTCTCCATGGCTTCAGCATCGTCAAGTTCCGCCAAGACCACATCAAAGTTTCTATCAAGGACAGGGGGAGCCTCCCACTTCTCACAGTGATCTTCTTCATCTTCCTGGGCTATAAAGGCCAAGTCGTTCTCGAGATAGGGAACAAGCGAATGACCTTGGCGAGCTGCCATGTCGTACTGAGACTCAGAAAACCAACGAGCTAATTGCTCGATGGTAACTGTAGATGAGGGATCCACCAGTGCTCGACGGGCCATGTGCCTCTTCCCAACCTCGAGAAAGTCTTGTGCCCTAGCCACGATGGCATCATAATACTCATCCCCTGCCTTGAACTTCTCAATCGCAGCTTCAGAGGCCTCCTTGGTAGTCTTCTCGATGGCAGCCTTGTGGTCTTTCTGACTCTTCTCTCTCTCAAGTCGATGCTGTTCATGCAACTCGAGCAAGAAGGCATCCTTCTCCTTTAAAAGTTTGTTGATAGTGGCCAGCTCAGTCTTGGCCTTCCCCAGCTCTTTCTTTTCAGCATCCCTCTCAGCCTCCACTTCCTTGAGTTTGGACTCTGCAGCCTCCAGGTAGGACAAAGCCTTGGTCTTCACAGCTTCGTTGGCTTCATACGAATTGTCCAAATCGTTATACTTCTCTTTCCATTCCGCAAGCTCTTGAGCCTTTTTGGAATAATCACGAAGGGCTTTTCTCTCCCTCTCAATGGAGGCCCTCCAAGAGCTCTTGGCTTGCTCAATCATTGTAAGATTCTGCATTCCAAGGGAAACAAAGAAGTGTTAGCTCGAGGTTCAAGAGGATCGAGTAAAGGAGCAGACGACTAAAATAAAAGAGAAAGTGAGAAGTTACCTCATGATGAGCCGGCCCGGATCGAGTGAGAACTCCTCGGGTGTCATGCCCTTATCATCCAAGTGAGCTAGCGGACCCACATCCACCGCTCTTCTCACAATCACCTGGCCCAAGTTCGTATGCAGGGTAGGCTGCGACTCAGGCAATTTACTCCTTCAAGAGAGGGAACATCACTCAGCCTCTGCATTTTTTCTTCAATAGTTTCTTGGTTGGGATAGGAAGAAGCTGGAGGAGGTGGGAACAGTTGGCTCGATGAGACAGCATTCCCCTTGTCAGTTCGCAACCTCTTAGTCCTCAGAGGCTGATCATCAACTTCAGTTTCCATGGCGTCGTCATCAATGTTTACGACATCCAAAGGACTAGTTCCTGCTTTGACAGCATCGGAGGTCCCTACATTGACATCAGTAGTTGGGTCGGAGCTCACGTCAGGCCTGCCAGACCTGTTGGATTCATTACCTTCCTCAGTCACACTCAAGGTATGGCTTTGCTCAGCAAAGGATCTTCTTCATCTACCCCTTCCATTGGCACCATTCCAATGTTGTCTTTTGGAAGCTGACTGGTCCTTAACGCGGCTTCCCTCTGCCTGTGAGCACGAGCATTGGCCTTCCCATGGTCCTTCCTCGCTTTCTTCTTGTCAGAAACCCCAACAATACGCACCATATTTGCTTCTTGCTCGGGAGTTAAAACTACACGACATCAAAGAAGTCAAGTGTTAGCTCGACAGTTCAAAACAGTTCTACGAGTAAACCATTGACGAGATAATTGATACAACTCAAAGTAGCTCTATGTACGAGCTAACTAAGTTCTACATACGAGCAGGTAATTTGACAGAGTTGCAATTCGTAATAGTTCTATGTACGAGCTAACTAAGTTCTACATACGAGCAAACAACGGACGATCTAAGAGTTACATACATATACAAGATAACAATAGACGAGTAAAGGATTGCGAACAAGATCTTACCACCGCATGCTCCCCGTTATCCTTGCAGTAGTTTTCTGTCTTCTTGCAACGTTGGCACAAGTTCCCAAACCTCCCCAGAGAATGAGTAACCCAGTCGGGATATATTTGTCCTCTCAACACAGGGACAAGAGGCTCTACCACTCCATCTCCAGGCATCATACCGGCTGGACGGTTATACAGTGGTGAGCGGACTCTCCCGGCTAATGGGTCTTCTCTCGACTAAGCGACACAAAGCCCTATACAAGTTAAGATGCCAGGTCGGCTCCCAATAGTTTCCCTCATCGATGGTTTCTGTTTCTCCATTGGGCAAAGGGAATTCCCAACCTAATCTACTCTACCACAACAACATGCGAGTTCCGGCCACTATGCTTACTTGGGAGGTTGGTGAAAAGCTTGGGAGATTTAGGTTTAGAGGGAATCTTGATGCTCAAGTCCTCTCCACTATACTTTATCTTGAAAAATTCTTTGAACACTCTCATACAAGGTTCATATCCTAAGAATCTGCACACCATAGCAAAGCATACAAGGACCCTACAAGTATTGGCTCCGAGCTGAAGGGGGAGAGCATTGGCACATTCTAAAAACTCATTTATGAAGGGATCAAGAGGTAACCTGAGGCCAGCTACAAATTGACCATAGAAGAAGGCTACCTTAGTGGCATCTGTGGTAAAGGACGACCTAAACAACTTCATAAACTCCCTCTGAGTATAAATGGTCACCCTATAATCTTCCTTACTTACCTCACAGAAATCCCAAATCATACTATACCTAGAAGGCAGGTTCTTCTTTCCACGTAATGGCCCTTGGGGGACATAACCCCTCTCATTCTTTCCTGGCATGGCTGTATCGTCGAATGCATCAACAATTGCAGGACCGAGAGGAAGTAGATGCTTTGTAGCTCCACCTTGAGTTGCCATATCTGTACAAGAAGAAGGAGAAACAGGGGAGTCAGGCCTATGAATAATTTCAGTCGACCTAATCAAGGGCGACCTAGACTCCCCTGGAAAACCTATTCTATTCCTAAGGAAGGAGGGTTTTTGGACGTCCCTAACATAAAACAAGGTGATATGGTCAAGCAATTCATGGAATAGATGAAAAGCGACAACATTTGAGTCGTCAATCACCGCATTTTCAGTTTCTCCTACAATGGGCAGCCCTATCTCAGTGTAATTCAACCCCAACTAGTCAAAATGGAGGCACATTCATCCCGGGGACATCACTCTCCACTCACCGTTCACATTCTTGCATGCCCTACGGTTAACGATGCGATAACCGTACCACGCTCACAGTTCGCAACTAAAGGTCCTAGCCGTGGCGGAAACGGAGAACGATTGCAAAATTAAAATCCTTAAAGCAAAGGTACGAAAGAAATACCTTAATTAATTGCGGAAGGTGGGTTCGTTCTTTGGAGCGAGAGAGTCGATTTAAATCTTCTTTGAAATCCCTTGATTATCGCCGGAGAAGAAGAAGTTCTAGAGCAGTAAAAGTTCTAAACGAAGAGGGATTTCTCTATTTATATTTTCCTAAATTTGGAAAGGGAAAGGAAAATCAAAATTAATTTTCCAAAATTAAAGACTGAAGCGGTTTCCGAGAAGGAGTTCCAAGAGTCAGAATTGCAATCATTACTAAAACCGGCGCTCCTTCATCTCCAACCGTTCATCACCAACGATCAGGATGTTGCCACGTCATCATAGTCGACCTACTTCAAAGACTAGTATCGACCTTCGAGTAAAGCAATTTTTGGCAAAGAAATCTTCTTAACTTCCAAGTCGACGAAGTCAACTCGAAAGTTGGGGGCCACTGAACATACCAAAAGTGTCGAGTTGGGCCAAACGAGTAAAGCCCAATCACAGATAACATTGGCACCCACATTCTCAATGAGACTGATCCAATCAGAACAAGGCCCACGGCCCATCTCACACATCGCCGACTAAGCCCACGGTCCGACTTACGGGTCCCGACCTAACTTAGTCCGACCTCATGATCCATGCTACAATTCGGGTACGAACCATGCTCTGCCGACGGTCGGGTCGACCATTCCACGAGTGATGACCTCGACCTGGAAATCCAACAAGTGACGACTTAACACTTGCCGGCTTATTTGGTTGAACAATCCTCATAACCACATCCCTATAAATCGGGGACCGTTATAGACATGTTCCCACGTCCAAGTAACTGCCGCTATAATCTCGGAGGACATGTCGCCTCCCCAAAAATACATCACTCTTGCCTATAAATACTTCATCACTACCAAACGGTGAAAGGTAACTGCCATTTTGTATTCTGAGTTCATTATTCAATACATTTTGTGCTATATACAACTGTTATCTTACTCTCACGCCCGAGCGTCTTCGCCGGAGACACATCCGGCTAGTCGTGGGTTCTGTTTTCAGGTCAAGAAGCCAGGTGATCAGTCCTGCCACGTGGAGGAAGATTGATAAGCACATTTCCTGCAGCATCAGGTACCAAACCATATAAAAGATGTGTTGTATAACAAATTAACTTGATCATTATTACACATTTCTTAATTTATAAGGCAAATCGTAAACTCCCAAATAAATTAGATTGATTTATATGATGCTCAATAGTCAATACAATTAAGCGTGCAAAACAATCTTTGTTAACCTATACCAAACAGGTATACACATGATGATTTTATTGGGTAAGATACTATTACCCAATTATAATTATGAATTTATTCATCACAATTACCAAATTATCAATTATTTCTAGCTCATATAGCAAGAAAATAATTTATAGACTACTCATTTTTATAGGTATTGTTCGACATTAATCATACATAATAATTCACTTTTTCTTCTAAGAACTTAACCCAAAAATATAATCTCATTCAAACATGACGAGATGGAAAATCCGTGAGTCTCGTAATCACGACCCGCGTATGAAAAACGTTAAAATATTTCTTGATTAATTTTTGAACAAAAGAAATCAAGATAAAACGAATTTATCAAATAAGTTCACTTTTAAATAATTCCGACATATCCGGAAAAATTTCATTGGGTCTAGCGTAATCTCGATATTATTTTCATACAAAATCTATACTATAGTATATTAAAGTAGGCGAAAATGATTATGGGCATGACACATCATCCAGTTTTCGATTTATCTTGATTCTTAGCCTTCCACATCATCATATCCTATGACCTTTGAGTTTTCGCTAATTAGTTGAAAATAATAGGTATTAACAATAGGTATGTGAATGGGTATAAACTAATAGGTATAACAATAGGTATGTGAATATGTATAAACTAATAGGTATAACAATAGGTATGTGAATAGGTATAAACTAATAGATATATACCAAATGGTATGCAAATGGGTATAAACTAATAGATATATACCAAATGGTATTCAAATGGGTATAAAGTAATAGATATATACCAAATGGTAATATTTAAAAGGAATCAAAGTATACTCTTACATGAATATATATACTAGAATTCTTCTCTAGGTACATTTGTCATTTAATGAAGATAATAAATTATGCTATTTAAGAGTCATTTACAAGAGACTCTTCAAATGAAAGGAGTTATTTACAAGAGACTCTTCAAATGAAAGGTTTATATAGTAGTATATAACATGAAGTATTACAAATTATATATTCTCTAATTTATTACCGGAAATAGGAGGGGTGGGAGAATATGAAAAGTCGTGAACACGAAAAGTTTTGTACAATCTTAAATTCATAGGCTCAATAATTTGAAGAGTCACACAACATAAATTTGTGTAAATTAAGAGACGTTAGTGACTACAATTGCTAGATTCTCCTCTTTCCAACCCAACCCAACCAATTTTATTTTTTAGCATGAATTTGTTATTTTCTTACATTTAGCTTATTTTGGATTTTTTGTTGTTGTTGTTGTTTTTTTTTTTCGTAGTAACCCAACCATTTCTATATTCCAGCATGAATTTAATATTTCTTTTAAATTTAGCTTATTTTGGATTTTTTTTTTTTTTATGTAGGTAAGCGCTCATGAAGAAATGAAGAAGAAGTAGAAGATCTATTGCGACCTCCTATAACTAGGAAAGACTAACTAAATGTGCTTTTTGGTATTGCTGATACGATTAATGTCAATAAACTATCTTAATTTTGCCTTCGTTTTCATTGTTTTTTTTTTGTCATAACAACATGATTTTTATTGCTCTCTTGATTTTATTTCGCATGATTAATTTTGACTTTTAATTTTCAAATTATTATTTAAGTCATTTTCTGTATATTGATTTTTACATAATTTTGAATAATTTTTTTTTTGTTATTGATTTATAGATCTGATTGAATATAAAGTAGTCAAATTTTTTGTCATTTTTTATGTTGTATCAAAAGTTACTGAATAATGTAAATTTCAAATTATGTTCAATAATAATGGAAACTTGAGGGAAACTTATCAAGAAAAGATACTTTGATCAAGTTTAACTTCTACACACACAGGTAATACTTATTCATATCTTTTAAAAATTATTTGCGTTAAATAAAATTTTTGAGTCGACGGTTTATGCATAAGTGAATCAACTATTACTGTATTATTTTTTAATATTTTTCTGTTATTCTAAACTTTAAGGCAATAATATTTAAATTTCAATCTTCATATGACTGACCGGAGAAGAAGAGAAAGGAGTAGGTCAAAAGAATCTAAATTCAAACATTTTTGTTCGATGTCTGATAGCAAAAATCACGGGAGCAATAAAAGGATTTTTTTTCTTATCTATTTTTGTGTTAGTTCAACTTTTATTTTATTTTGCTACATTACTTCCTACAATCGAAATGAATGCTTAATTTCTTATTGAATTAAAAGAGAAAATTAACATTCATTTTGGTTTGAGATGGAGGTAGTTGATTTGAAAATGTATAATATATGAATGGAAAATATTGAAAATGTATATTATATGCATGAAAATTAGATTCGTGTAAAGAAGGATGTATAAATATCCACCATGAAAATAGTAATCTTCTGTACTATCATTTCAATAACGGTTTTTTTTTTTAATGTGAAGTCATAATCTATTGAAGGTTTATCTTCATTTTTTTTGTTGGTCCCAAAGGTACAACAAGGGTATAGAAAATAGCTAGAGGGGGGGTGAATAGCTATGAAAACTTTTTCTATCCCTTTTGAAAATATTCAATCAAGGCTTACTAACTTAGCTGTGAGGTCAATTTATGAGTCACAACTAAATAGTAAAATGCACAGCGGAAGTTTAGAATAATAAGAGAAAACACTTGCATGAGACTCCTCTTTGTAGTTGATTTCATTTCATTTTAATGTACTTCACAATTAATTGATATTAATATGAAAATATATATTATAAAAAAATTAATGTGGTAGTAACTAAAGAAAATCTCCCAAAAAATGATTAATAATAAATTAAAAAGTATCACGTGCGTAGCACGGGTTTCATCCTAGTAATGCTTTAAAGAACACCTCAAAAATGATTTACAAAAATTCAAATAAATATTCACACCACCAAAAATTTTGAAAATATTCACACAGGTGTAAATTCATGTAATTGAACACCATAAAAGATTTCTTAATTTTTTGATAAATACTTTTCAGTTTGAGAATAAAATACGCTTTAAAACACACTTAAAAATTAAAAAAAATATATATATTTTTGATCATCAAAAAAGTATACAAAATTTTGTATAGCTTTACAACAGTATCAAAAAGATTTATTTAAAAATTCTGAATTTTTAAAGTTATATTTTTAATAAATTTATTACATATAAAAATATTAAAATAATGTCAAAATCTTACAAAAAATGTGTTTTTCCTTAAGTTTAGAAAAAACGTGTTTTGTTTCCCTCGCTAGTGCCAGTACCAGTGTAACAAAGTGTCAGTGCATGTGTAACAAAGTGCCAGCGTAAAAAAGTATCAGTGTTAGTGTAACAAAGTGCTAGAGTAAAAAAGTGCCAGTGCATGTATATTAAGTACCAATGTTAGTGTAACAAAGTGTCAGTGTTAGTTAGCAAAGTGTCAGTGTAAAAAAGTGTCAGTGCATCTATATTAAGTGGCAGTGTTAGTGTAACAAAGTGTCAGCGTTAGTGTAACAAAGTGCCAGTGTAAAAAAGTGTCAGTGCATGCATATTAAGTGTCAGTGTAAAAAAGTGTCAGTGTTAGTGTAACAAAGTGTCAGTGTAAAAAAGTGTCAGTGTTAGTGTTATTAAGTGCCAGTGTAAAAATGATTTTTCATAAGCTTAGAAAAAAACGCGTTTTTTGTAAGATCAACTCTAAAATAATTGCAGAAAACATATTTCTGCTAAAAATTAAATTTATCTGAGGACACCGTTGAATTTAGAATGGCCAAAAGAAGGTTTACTCGCCAAAGGTGTCAACTAAGGGAGGTTGGAGGATGGCAGTTAATGTTAGTCAAGATCTGGTCAAACCGGTCAAAACTGCTTCTTGCCCAAACACACTGATCTGAATTTCGTGTTTGCGAGCCATACTTTGGAATTCGATATATCACTCGTTTTAAGTCCAAATCAAGCAAATAAATAAGCTAGGGATAGATCTCACGGAATAGAACAAATTTATGTTGACATATTTCATCAAATCTGATTTTATGAATGTCAAAAACGACCTCAAACTTTTGAAAAATAAATCACATTTTTCGAAATTTCAATTTGCAATAATTCAAGATCTACTCAACCAAATTCAACAATTTTTGAATATGTTATGATACATATCAATAGCTACGCATGCATTTATAGTATAAAATACATAAAATATTGGTCTTCAAATTGTCAAACCCACTTAGCTGGTACCCATAATTGCTCCAACGAGCAGTTAACTGATCATCAAACTTGGCAAGTCCAAACGACATTTAACCTTGCCAATCAAAACAAATGAAGTGATCATATATCAGAAAAATCCTCGGCAGTGCCCAATGGCTTCTCTTCGACCTTCCTTCTCAATTCTCAGCTACACAAATTGCCAATGCTTCTTGCCAGATTCTCGCACAAACCTGCTACAATCATCATGATAAATATAATTGTGAGAATAAAAAATATTATATCGTCAAAATATTTTATGTTTGTTGAAGAGTAAAGGAGAAGTATGTAATTAACAATGTTAGAGGGCACAAAAGAAATTTATAAAATTTTGGATACATGAGTTGACAGTATTTAATTGGATACTTATTCAATAAATGATGGGGCATACGATCTCAATATCCAATCAAATATTGACAAATCTGTTTGCATCCAAAATTTTGTAAACTTCTTTTATTACTTTGGCATTACTCTATAAAATTAAGTCAATTTGAATAAGGGAAATATCATATTTTTGCCCCCGTACTTAAAGATTAGACGCATATCTTCCCTAAACTACATTTTACGAACTTTTAATTAGGGAAAATTTGATCAAAATTAACTTTTCGTCAGAATCTTAACAAAATTGCTAACTTGAATGGTTTATGGTAATTTCAT
>JAFEMH010001501.1:62500-463819 GCA_022495995.1 Adenophora triphylla var. japonica
ATACCCATTTACCCAACTACCCCCTTTCCATTCATTTCTCAGTTCCATCTTCAAAGAAACCCTACATCGTTCTTTCAACCATCTTCAAAGAAACCCTAGCTCGTCGATTCCCTTGCTCCCTGCAACCCTAGCTTCTTCAAAGCCATGGATCCGACTTCATCCACGGCAACAAACCTCAATTCCAAGGTTTCGTTGCCCGTTGAAACTACGGTGGCGGCGATTCCTTCGGTTGATGTTGCCGAATCAGATCTATGTCCTGATTCACCGATTTATGAAGTTTCTCCTTCGATTCCTCACTCATACTACGGAGTCGTCGTCCCCGAGACTCCGTTTCCTTACGATTACTACGGTTCATCACTAGTCCATGCTGATACCGAAGTGCCTGAGACTCAGTTTAGTGATTCTGAGCATGGCGAATCGTTAATGGCTGAAATGGAGCTTCAATATCGTTCGAAGGCTGCAATAGAGGTCCCGCCTTTGTCCATTGAATTCAGATCTGGGATGTACCTTTCATCCCTAAGAATGATGGCTTGTTTCTTACCAAAATGGATTGCTAAGGATGCGATTGACAGTCCATTATACCCGGCTACGGATGAAATTAAAGAATTCTTGTCTTCCTCCACTTATCATGTCGTATCTCTAATTTTACTACTTTTGGTGCATTTTTCTGAGTAAGAGTACGAATTTCTTTTGGAATATTTCTTCTTGGGAGTGAAATGATGATTGTCTTGTTGGTAATTAGGGTTGGAAAAAATTGTGCTATTGTTTTTCTGGCTTATTCAGTTTATGTGTGCACAATGATGTTTTGTGATATTTGCTGAGACTAAAATGATGATTTAATGTGCTATTTTTATGAGAACAGAGGCTGCCTTGATATTGAAATTGTATTTGTTGGTTTTTGTGTGGTTTGTGATGGTATTTGCTGAGACTAAAAAGGTGGTTTAATATGCTATTTGTATGAGAACAGAGGCTGCCTTGATATTGAAATTGTATTTGTTGGTTTTTGTGTGGTTTGTGATGGTATTTGCTGAGACTAAAAAGGTGGTTTAATATGCTATTTGTATGAGAACAGAGGCTGCCTTGATATTGAAAATGTATTTGTTGATTTTTGGGGTGTCTATGATGGTATTTGCTGAGACTAAAATGGTGGTTTAATATCCTATTTTTATGAGAACAGATGCTGCCTTGATATTGAAAATGTTTTTGTTGGTTTTTGGGGTGTCTATGATGGTATTTGCTGAGACTAAAATGGTGGTTTAATATCCTATTTGTATGAGAACAGATGCTGCCTTGATATTGAAATGTTTTTGTTGGTTTTTGGGGTGTCTATGATGGTATTTGCTGAGACTAAAATGGTGGTTTAATATCCTATTTTTATGAGAACAGAGGCTGCCTTGATATTGAAAATGTTTTTGTTGGTTTTTGTGGTGTCTATGATGGTATTTGCTGAGACTAAAATGGTGGTTTAAAATGGTGTCTGTGATGGTATTTGTTGTTGGTGAGATGGAATTTTTCTTGTAGCTCAAAAATGGTGTCTATGATGTTTTTGTTGGTTTTTGGAAGGTCATTTTTGAATTTGTCATACTCAGTGATGATAATCATCTGAGAGTGAAAAGGATTCTGTCTTTTTTTTACACAAAATGCAGCCCACTACTGGGAGAATCAAAAAGGCCAATTTTCTATTACATTCAAAGGCCATCTTTTTTCTATTACATTCAAAGGTCTTTTTTTTTACACCTTCTGCAGCCCACCACTGGGAGATTCAAAAAGGCCAATTTTTCTATTACATTCAAAGGCCATCTTTCTATTACATTCAAAGATCTTTTTTTTTTACACCTTCTGCAGCCCACTACTGGGAGATTCAAAAAGGCCAAATGCTGAGACAAAAAGGCCATTTTTTTTTTTTGAACTTAAGAAAATTCTTCCATCATGCCCTCAAGTTCATCACTACTCCCTTTATCCAATAGATGCAATAAGCATTCTCTCACCAACTGCAAGCTAACTGAACACTCATTTGGTAGTAAACCTCTTCTTCGTAAAGCAGCTTTTCCCATGTGCTGAATTTTGTAGTTATTTACTCCACGTACAATCATAATAGATTTCAAACATGTTTGCAATGTTAGAAATACATTGTCCAGTGTGATATGCGAGAGTCTGTTGAAAGAATGTTCCACTGCATACACCAACTGATCAACATTAGTTGCTTGCACATCTGTCTGTAATGACTGTATTGATCTGAACCATCCTAGATCATTGACGTTGGTATCTGGTGAATTTGCTGGCTGGAACATTAGTGTAATATTGAATCCACCTTCTGTTGCTGCTGCAATGAAATCTGGATCTCGATGTAGGGACACATGTGGTGGAGCATTGTCCCACTGTATGACTATGCTTTTACTTTCTGAAACTGGCCATTTTTGCTTGATTGCAGGGAGAACCTGCAATCAATTGGGGTTTCAGTACATTAAAACAATGGAAATAAAAAAAAATAACATGAAAATAAGAAAAGTGAACGAACTAACATGGTTGATCATCATTTCTTTTGTCACTTCTCTGTTAATAGAATCAAGTGGTTTGGTAACTATGCTCCCTGCATTCCTATTCTTGCTGTTTCTCTTTGCAGCTTCTTTCCTTGTAAATGGCCACAATCCTATTTTTTCATCAAATAAAAGCTCACCATTTTCTTTGTAAATGGGTTTACTAACAGCACATAGAAACATGACTTTTACCACAAATTTTTTGCTTTGACAAGACCTATGAGGCTCAGCTTCTTCGGGACAAATGTAATATATTTCCGTACATTTGGTCATGTTAAACCACTTTTCATCCACATGTATAACATGAGTCATGCTTTTGAACTTTGGACAATATGCAGAAGAGTCATAACTGAGTGCCTTTAAACTGAATAAAAGCCTAGCTATCATGTGTGTTTCAGTTAAAGCAGGTTTTATGGCATTACTATGTGGTCTGATCACCTTAGATTTTTTCCATCTGAAAATTGTACTCTTGCTTACCCCCATGGCAGTTGCAACATTTCGAATTTTACCTCTTTGATGAAATGGTATTGCTTTGAGCTTAGAAAGATCTACTTTAATTTTATTATGTGCATTAATACCTCCTCTTCTTGAAGGCAAAGCAATTGGAAGACCAAGCCGCATCTGATTCCTTACCCTCTTCCAGAACCTGAAGACTGAGGGCCTGCTTATACCAAACTGGAGCATAGCTTCTTCAACAGCAGCTTTTGGAATCATCCCCTTTTTGGCTGAAACTGCTAAGAACTGGCCAATCAACAACCTTTTGTCTTTGGAAATGGCCATTTTGGTTTTCTTTTTCTGTTCTTGGTTTGGTAATGGGTTTAAGCTGAGACTAAAATGGTGGGTCTTATTTATGTAGTGTTGTAATTTATTAGTGGGAGATTCAAAATTTTTGGATGTAATTTGAAATTTGGAGGGAAGTCACTTCCCTGTTAAATGATATAATCTCAGTAAATATTTGAAGTTTGAGATTAGACTTTTGGAGCCAAAAATTAAAGAACTGAAACCCTCTCTTAATTTTTGTACTTTTTCTCAACTTTATCTTATTTTATTAGTATTCCTTAATTGGTGTGCCCATTTTTTTGGTATCAATGTTGGTGAGACGGAGGGAGTATATATATATATATATATATATATATATATATATATATATATATATATATATATATATATATATTATTTTTTCATATTTTTATTTATCATATTTTATTTTGAAGATATTTTATGGACCCTAATATTATATTTATAACTTTTATTTTTATTGTAATAAAATATTAAATAGTGTATATTAGTCGAAGTGAGTTATTCCAATTTATGTTAGACTAAAAAAATTATATAAATCATTTTAAAATTTGATGTCAGAAGTAAAAAAAAGGTTTTATTTTAATATTCATGTGTGCAATCACTTTTTTCAATAGTTAAAGAATAAAAATGTAATTAAATTAATTTGGCGATTGAGGGTCCAAAATTATCAAAAATTGGCAGTTAAGTTTTTTTGACGGAAATGTTAGAAATCACCGTTAAATAATGGAAATATAGGGTTTGAAATTATCAACTAATAAAAAATAAGGGTCTGAAATTATCGATTCTTTGCAAATAAGGGTCTGATTTAACGTCTATTTCTAATAATGCTGTCAAAAGTCCTTTAACTGTCAAATTTTGCTAAGTTTGAATCATTAATTGTCAAAAATGAAACATTGAACATTTTGATGCAAGTACCCCCAAAACTTTCACAAAATTTGGGGAGAAACGCGTTTCTCCGTAACTTATGGAGAAACGGGGCCCGACTTGTCGCGCGACAATGCAGGCCAAGGCTTCTGGATATCCAGAAGCTTATGAAAGTGATATCCAGAAACCTTCAAAATGAATATCCAGAAACTTTCAAAATGTTTCTGGATATTCATTTGATGGTTTCTGGATATACATTGAAGGTTTCTGGATATCCAGAAACCTTCAATAAGCAATTTCTGATCTTGGCCTTGGATTTGGCTTCAAATCTATTTTTTCTGGATATCCGCCCAAAGGCTTCTGGATATCCGTTCCAAAGCTTCTGGATATCCAGAACCCTTTGAGACTGATATCCAGAAATTTTTTTCTGGTTATCAAACGCATAGCTTCTGACTATTAAAAATACGTTTCTCCATAGTTATGGAGAAACGCGTTTCTCAGCAGTCCTACTCCAAAACTTTGGAGTTTGGACCCCTATTTATAATTTTTTCAATTAATTGTAGGAACTAAAATAGGATAAACTTTAAGGGGTCAAAGTGTACTTTTTCAAAAAGTGAGATGGAGAGCTGTCAAAACGGGCAAAAGCCCGCGGGCATGTCTGTCCCGCCACCTATTAGGGGCGGGTTGGGCTAGTGTATTCAATACCCGTTTGGATGCGGGATTTGCTCGTACGGGCCACAGACTTTTGCGGGTTGGGACGGGGCGGGCCACGGGCAGCCCGCATAAGGGATGTTAACATAAAATGACAGCCACAACACATGGCGCACAACCCAAGCCCGATCCAAAGCCCATTCCATTTCCATCTATTTAGGGCCCATTTGATTTAGCTTATTGATATGTGTTGATGACTTGTGACTGATAACTTATGACTGATAACTTATGACTGATAACTTATGACTAATGACTAATGACTTATGACTGATGAGCTGATGAATGATACTGTTTAATTTAGTTTTTTTTGAAGTGCTGATGAGCTGTCATAAGTAAGTATGACTATTTGATTAATAAGCTGAAAAAGTGCTGAATGAAATTATAAAGACTAAAATAATAATAATAATAATGATAATAATAAAATAATAAATATAATAATAATAATAAAATAATAATAATAATAATAATTATTATTATTATTTATTATTATTATTTTATTATTATTATTTTATTATTATTATTATGAAATATTCATTTAAGGTCACTGTTCATTCGTGCTTTTACTGTACATACATGTTTTTTGATTTAGCACTTGGCTTAATGCTTATGACTTATAAAAGAAATTGTGCTTTAATTGATTTATACATGACTTATGACTTATTTTACCCAAAATAAAATCAAATGATTCAAAAATGATTTATAAAAAATCATAAACACTTTGAAATAAATCAAATCAAACATGGCCTTAGAGTTAGCAATTAGGGTTAGTAGACAATAGTTAGGGTGAGTTTGGGAGTGCTTTTTTGTGGCTTATAATCACTTTTGAAGCTCAAAATCACTTTTAATAATGTTTGGATAACATTACTGATTATGATTTTAAGCTGTTAAAATGCAAAAAACTGTGTTTTTGTAGAAGCGGTATATGAACTTTCTTAAAAGTGATTCTTAGAAGCTGTTATTTGTGTTGTTTTTACAATATTAACCTCTATCTCTTTTATACATTTATTATATTAAGATACATATTATAAAGATCATTTTTGTTATTTATCTTTAATAATCAGTTTTAAACATATACTATCCAAACATACTTATAAATTTTAGTATTTATTATAAATAATCAATTTTTCTAAAATCACTTTTAAAAAATCACTTTTAGAAAATCAGAAACAATGCCAAACTCATCCTTACTCAAAAATCAAAACTTCAAAATATTCTCAGTTCTCTCTCTCACGCTCACGCTCACGCTCACGCTCACGCTCCGACACGGCGGCTGCAGCGGCACCTTCAAGACTCCGTCACCGTCTCCGGCTGCAAATCCCCCAGCTTCTCCTCCTACCGTTAACTCACCATCACCGGCTCCTTCTCCTTCCACTATCAACTCGTCACCGTTTCCACCTCCATCCATCTCTCCTTCTCCGTCAATTGTAGCGTCTCCATCCATCGGACGGACTGTCACCTGCACCGGCTTCCAACAGCGGCGGCGTGGTTACCAGGCTTGCGGTCAGATCTGTTAAAATCTTATGTCTATTGAACCCTTGGATTGATTGGTGTTGGAATTCTGTTTTTTAATTTTTGTCAAATAAATTAAAATTTTGCAGGCTTTGCCCGTTTTGCCCGCAGCCCTACGCGGGGCGGATTGGGCCCAGAGATTCAAGGACCGTCAAGGTTGCGGGCTTTCCCGCCCCGGGCCGTTCAGTAGCTGGGATTCCAGGCCCCGGGCATGCCCGTCCCATTTGCCCGTTTTGACAGCTTGTGTGTTGTGAAACTAAAACCTCTGCCTACGCAATCGCGGCAGCGCCATTAACACCCCAGTGCCGACTTCCAAGCCTTTCAAGAAAGAGCCAATGATTCCATGGTTTTGATGTGGGTTCCGAATTTAAGGTTAGATTCTTGTCGCAGTTTACTGAAAAATGGCTTATTTCTCCGTTTCCAATCGATATCCGCACTTGCTCATTTTATTCCAGACTCCTCAGACTCAAACTCAAGCTCCGCCGCCGCCTCCACCTCCCCCTCCGACGATTTTTTCCTCGAATTAGATACCCACAAAGTCGTCAAAACTTTCAGCAATTTCAAACAACAACCCAATCTTGCGTTATCGTTTTTCACCCAGTTGAAGAAACACGGGTTTAAGCATGATGTTTGTACTTATATTGCTTTTATAAGGGTACTTTGTTATTGGGGAATGGATAGGAGGTTGGATTTTGTCTTATCTGAGGTTATTGAAAACAATGGGCATTTGAATTTTAATGTTGAGGACTTGTTTGAGGCAATTGTGGAGGGAATTAAGGTTGATGAGAGGGGAATGAGTCCGTTGTTTCGAGCAATTGATGTGTTGGTTAAGGTATATGCTTGTAAAGATATGTTTGATGCTGCTGCTGATACATTGTTTAAAATGAAAAGGTGTGGATTTGTACCGAGTATTCTGACTTTCAATTTTCTTATGAATAGGTTGATTGAGTGTGGGAGAATGGATATGGCGGTGGCAGTTTATTTCCAATTGAAGAGAATTGGTTTGAGCCCGAATGTGTATACTTATGGGATATTAATTAAAGCATTTTGTAGGAAGGGTAGTTTGGAAGAAGCTGTTGATGTGTTTAGAGAGATGGCGGAGGCTGGAATAAAGGCTGATTCTTTTACATATACTGCGTACCTTGAAGGGCTTTGCTTGGATGGAAGGTCAGAATCGGGATACGAATTGTTACGAGCATTGAGGGAGGCAAAGGAACCCATTGATGTTTTTTCTTATTTTGTTGTTATACGTGGGCTTGTTAATGAATTGAAATTGAGTAAAACGGAAGGTGTGTTACTTGAGATGAAGCAAGCAGGGATTGTTCCAGATGTGCATTGCTACGAAGCCTTGATTAAAGGGTATTGCAAGAAAAGGAATATTATCAAGGCTATGGATCTCCACCAAGAAATGGTTTCAAAAGGTTTCAAAACTAATTGTGTAATTGTAACTTTAATTGTTCAGTGCTTTTGTCAGCTCGACATGGCATTTGAAGCTGTAGATTGGTTCATGAGTTGTAGGGACTTGGGAATCTTTCTTGACGGGGTAGCGTTCAATAATGCTATTGATGCTTTTTGCAAATTGGGGAAAATGGAGGAAGCACTGAGGTTGTTTGAGGAGATGGAGGGTAAGAAAATGAGCCCAGATTCTGTGCACTACACTACTTTGATAAATGGGTACTTTTTGAAGGGAAATCATGTTGATGCGATAAATCTTCTCGATGAAATGATTGGGAAGGGCTTGAAAGTTGATATTGTTACTTATAATGTGCTTGCTGGCGGACTCTTGAGAAACGGCCTTGGAAAGGAAGTGATTGGTCTTTTGGGTGATATGCGTGCACAAGGTATTGAGCCCACCACTGCTACACACAAAATAATCATTGAGGGCTTATGTGTGGGTGGAAAGGTAAAGGAAGCTGAACGGTTTCTCAGCCGTTTGAAAGAGAAAGAAATGGATAATTATGTTGCCATGGCAAATGGGTATTGTGAAGCAAACTACACAATAGATGCCTATAAACTTTCTCTTTGGTTGTGTGAGAAAGGAATTTTGGTGAAAAAGACTTCTGGCATAAAACTTCTCACTAACCTGTGTTTGGAAGGCAAAACTGAGAAAGCTCTTTTTCTGTTCCAGAAAATGTTGGCCGTTGATGGTGACCTCTGTCAGAAAATGGGAAGCAAACTTATATCTGCGTTCTGTCTCGCTGGAGATATGGGAAAGGCAAGGTTGGTGTTTGATAGTATGATTGAAAGAGGGTTAGCACCACATGTTATTACCTACACGATCATGTTAAAAGGTTATTGCAGTGTGAATTGTTTGAAGGAAGCCCATGATCTTTTCAATGATATGAAGAGTAAGGGTATTGAACCTGATTTAATTGCTTATACGGTTTTGATTGATGGCCATTCTAAATTATCAAAAAAAGCTAGATCTCCTTTCAGTTCAGGAAGGAACAGGAAAGAAACAAATTATGTGTCCAATTTCTTGAGTGAAATGAAGGAGAAGGAGATTGTTCCCGATGTTTATTGCTACACGGTTTTGATTGACCGTCACTGTAAATCAGGCAACCTTCAGGATGCTATTTGCCTCTTCCATGATATGATTGATAGAGGTCTCCAACCAAATTGTGTGACATACACGGCTCTTATATCCGGTTATTGTTCTCAGGGTCTTGTAGATAAGGCTGAAAGACTTTTTGATGAAATGCTTTTGAAGGGGATCCAGCCGAACGAACGCACCATGTTAGCATTAGAACGTGGTCATGATACTGCATCGCCTATGAAACTGCATTTTCAGGGTTAACAGTGTTGCCCTCTTATAAGTGAGAATGATAATTTATGTATTGTTCCACTACCTGAGCCTGATTTGCAATGGAGATGCTGCAGCTTTACCTTTAGGTATGCTTGACTATTTGATAGTGATGGCGTATAATACTACTGCATTACAGCGGAAATACTCACCAAAGCTCTATATTGATAGGGTGGAAATCCTCATCTGTGATGTGCTTCAGGTTATAACTTATAACCTGTTAACCGGAAATCTCTTTCAGGAAATGGATCTGTTGCTTGGGCTGATCGTGACTTGGGCCTCACGCGGTGGCCTCCCTTAAGCAAGGTTTGTTATTTGAGTAGTTTCTAGTTATATCTATCTTTTAATTTCAACTTGATTCTAAGTATATTATTTTAGTAAATGCTTATAGGGAGAAAATTGTTTGCTGGCTAGTATGTACAAGTTCAGAGGTCATAATTGTTGTTTTAGCATATGTGTAGAGTTAGATATGCGGTGTGAACGTGATAAGCCTAATGGGTATTCAGTTTTCATAGGCCAATATTCTCTCTACATTCTTCGCTCTCGAAGGAAGGATAAGCAGGAACATGATGCCCCTAGTATTTTGAAGTAAAAAGTTGAACTTAGGGAAGTCTAGCCTTACAGGCATTTCTAAAAGTATCCGCAAGAGAATCGTTTCTAATAGAGAGTCACCTTTTGTGAATCTATGATGAGCTGTAGCTTTACCTAGTGAGTGTCGTCTAATAAGCTTGAGGCACTACACATACTGCTTGAGATATAGAAATATTATTGGCCACATGGTCGTTTGACCATATTTATAAAGTGAAGGAAGAGGTGTTGAACTATAGAACTCAGGTTCCTTGTATCATATATGAGTAGATCCAAAAGAACTGAACATAGTGTGACTTGTGTAATTTTCCTTATTTGAAGTGAGCAACATAATGTGGAGTTGGCTACGACAAGTTCAGTATGAGCAACATGTTACTTATGAATATGAGTGACATCTAATAAGCTGTGGGTTACACATGATGGTTTATACATGATAGAGTTATGATGCACGAAAAGAAAAAGCAGCTAATTTTAACTAGTGAGCAATTGACGACTTCAGGGAGTAGTGCCTTGGAGTCTGGATGGTACAAAAGTGTTTCAAATCATTTATTTGTAGCGTCTTAAAGCCATTTTAGAATCATGGAGTGAGTCCATTAAAGTTTCAGATAGTATATCTGAGCATGGCATTCATTTTATAATATGAAGACCTTTAGTTACAGAGATAAGCAAAAAACTCACATGTATGAAATAGACAGATTCTAATAGATTCCTAATCAGCAGTTTTGATATAAAAAGAGATCCACTTTTTGTTGTCACGCCATAGCGAGTTAATACATTCACTGCCATATTACTATTCTCTTGTTCATAATAATGCTGATACTGAGGAGCAGCATAATAACCTTTTCTTCTTCCCAAGTGCTAATAGTCTAATACTTTGTGTATTATGTTTACTTAGAAATTACATATCCCTTGTATTCCTGTTACTCATGCTTCTGGAACTGCCCTTTTGTTTTAAGTTTTATTTTTCACAACCATTAGATAAGTACTTAAATAAACAAAAAAGAAAAATTAATTAAAGGTACTAACAGTAGTTAGTGATATTCTTCCAGGAAAGTTCTTAGAGAAGCAGCTTCTGGAGGAAGAGACTCAGAACGCGTGAAATTGAAGTTGGAGATTAAAGTTGAGGTGAGATGAGGTTATGATCATAATACTTTTTGATGTATAGTTGTATACAAAAGAAGCTCAAGACAGACTTCAGTTTTGCATCAAAATGTTCAGTGATGTTTAAATTCTTTGGTTCACTGGTTTTAGAAATCATTTGAAGGATCTTATAGATAAATTGCTACTGGTATCTCTAATAATATATGAAATTATATTTAAGTGTCTAGAAGGCTAGAGGTCTCCTTATGATCCTATATATACCTCATATTTCCAGCATCCGAAGCAGTGATGGATTGAATGAAAATGTGATTTTATGATTGATGTGTGAAACATCAATTTTTGGATTGGAACTCTGGGTGGTGCTATTCCTAGATTTTTTGTTCTTTAGATTTTCCAGTCTTGATCTTCTTCCTGCCTTTTTTTTTCCTGTACTGCCACAAACAATCTGAATTTTAGCTTTCCATTTATTCTCCATTTTCTCTGTGAAAACCTAGTCTGTCTGACCATTTAGTCCAAGACTCCGTGTGCATTAGTTTGGCGTAAGAGCTTATACCTTTTGTGACTATGTTTTTTCATAGTTGGAGATCCTGCATAAGTAAGTGAATGTCTTGGGAAGTGGATTTTTTGTTTTTGGATTGGCATATCAGATTGATTGCCTTATGCCTCTGTTTTGTACGCTTGAAACTAAAAAATTAAAATGCATGAAAGCTGTGCTGTCCAATAAAGTCCTATGGTGGTCATGCTAGTAGAGGTAGGAGAACATGCTGAAAGAGAAAACGTGTTGTGAAATCTGAAAGCATCTATCTTCATGCTGCTAGTGTAAGGTGAAAGAGATAGCTGCTAGACCTAATACTTAATTGTCCTGGAGAAGACCAATTGGCTGCCCTGCCTCTTTGATGTCTCCTGAAAGCAACAGAGCTTAAATTGGGATCTGACAAAGAAGTGTCTATCTTGCGGATACGTGGAAAGAACATCCTGGAAAATGAACATGTGAAGGTATGCTCCATTTTCAAACAAGCCCATCAAGTTGACTAATTCAAAAAGCTCACTTTATAGTTGCAGTTATGGAGTGAAACCCAGTGTAAGTTGACTTATTAAATTTAATTGCAGATAGGCCAATTCCATACTCTTGAAATTGAACTACACCGGCCTTTTGTGTTAAGAAAGGTATGTATCGTTGCTAATAGAACTATAAATCTGTTTCACTAAAAGTGATCCTCCCTATACACTTCATGTCTGGTCTACTAACATGTATCACCTTTGGAATGAAGTTAGTACCTCATCTTCTCAAAATGAGGTCTAAATTTGGATTTATGATATTATAACAATTTACAGTAATGATTTTGAATTTAACGTCACAATTGATCAACCTGTCGTGACTGTTCCAGAATCCATCAACCTAGTTATATTACGTGGGTCAACTGTTGCATCAGGTCTTTATGACAGTATGTGCATACACACATTGTGCACTTTCACATGATTTGAACATTATCAATTATCATTCATAAAAGTTTGTTTATTTTCTTGTCAGCTTGCCTGTACATATTAATTTGATGGGATAGGTGAATGTTATGAATTTTAAAGCTTGGTTTTATAGATCTTACACCCTTTTAATCTCGTATTTCTTTTTGTATCTTTTTTTTTTCTTTCGGCCATTGGGGTTATTGGGGTTTATTGCCTGCATCTATCCAATAACATGTTGAAGGAGAAAAATAAATAAAATTCAAAAAAAGCAACAACAACAACAACAACAACAAAGCCTTAGTCCCAAAATGATTTGGGGTCGGCTAACATGAGTCGTCATATGGAATCGTTTAAGAAAAGAGGTGGGGAAAAAAGAGAAGTTTATTTTAGAATAATAATAATGATGTTAATAAAAAATTGAAAGCTTAGAGGAAATAGGTGGGAAGAAATTTTGGAGAAAAAAGAAAGAAAAAATTTAGAAGAGGTATTAATTAAGTAAATAATAGTAGTAAAATATCAAACTCCATCAACACGAATCTTTGTTCTCCGCTCTGTTCTCTTCAAAGCCATATTTTCTTCAGTCTCAAGTGCACTCATATCGCTTTCAATCACCCTTATCCATGTTTTCTTAGGCCTTCTCCTACCCCTCACCATCTTTTCACTTCTCCACATTTCCGGTCTTCGTCTCACATGATTATTTCTTCTATGCCTACACATCCACCATAGCATACACATCCGCCACATTCATCTTATGGAAAACTATTTTTATTTAAAACTAGATACTCTAGACATGTTGCATGCCCTCTTTAGGCTTGATTCACTCTTTTTTTTCCCTCATGCTCAAATTCTTCTCATCTACATGGTTAGTTATAAGTTTTAGTATGTTCCTCAAGCTCTAGGGTATTGTATTATACAATCTGCAAATATTGATGAACACAGGGACTCTGCTTTTAGTTAAGGTATACTGAGTATCAATATGTACTTTGTGAAAGATTTTTAGGTTCTACCTAATAGTTTAGGTTAAGAAGTTTAAACATCAATACAATCAAAAAATGCTTTGAAAAGTGTAGAGGTTAATGAACATACAATCTTTTTGCTGCAAATACGTTGTTTCCTTGTGACTCCGTGACTGAAATGTTGGGTACTTAGCAAGGCATGAGAAGAGGGGTGTCTTAAGGGGTGTTTGTCACTATTCTTCTTTTGTGGCCTTTTGAGTTGAAATGAGCAAGCTAGCTAGCTTGATATTATATTGTTTGCAGATAAATAAAGATAAGAAAAACCCGTAGAAGAACGATTCTTGCTCTCATTGACCTCATTGTAACTATAACAACAGTCCACCAACTGAACGTGTCCAACTTAGAACCCTTTATAACTGGATTTTTTCCGAGACCAGGAGCTTGAAGATTTTTTTTCTTACTGGAAATGCTATACACAGAAAGGCAATTTACAGTTGATGGAGAGTATGTTTTTGAGGTGTAGAGTAAAACAATTGAACGACGAAGAAAAATTTATGCTTCCTAGAATATTTTTGCAAGTTTTCATGTATTCCCATCTTGAACTCGAGCCTTTTCCCGACGACTTTCGAAGTTCACTTCTCTTTAAACTTTATACCGGCTCCATCACATCCACCCCCCCTTGTGACTATTTTGTCGCATAGGACATTTTAGACGATCAGGAGTGATGTTGCTCCTGGAATTTACTTTTGTAACTGTTACTTGAAAGGTGACCACGCATTCTGGTGGATCATATATTACAGCTATACCATTCTTTTGGTAAAATGGAAGGAACTAAACAGGACAGTTGATTCACAATCCATGGCCTTTAGTTGCTAGTTTCTAATCTCTCTCTTATTTATTTACGACAGAGCACCTTATACTTAGTATTTACAGTTTCACTTTTTTCTTGTTTCTGATATACAATTGATATGTGTTATCTTTTAAATTTTTGTAGAAGCTTTGGGACTCCATGGCATTAGACGTTCTTCATCAAGCAGCAGGTATGGTGTCATAATGTTATTAGCTCCTTTAGTTTTGTCTGTTATGGTGATGAAAGTTTGATCTTTATTCAATCACATTCATTAACCAGGACTAGTGTTTCATTCTAGAACGTAGGCCTTTCATTGGTAAATCCATGCAATGCGGTATTGCATTTCCACTTTATGTTATGACCTGCTCTAACTCTTTCTTTCCCTCCTTTTTCTCTTTTGGGTTTTGGGGATGAAATAATGTACACAGTTTAATTGAGTTGAGTTGGATAAGGATGAGAACCGCATTTGATTTGACTAGAAAGCTGTTATCTCGAGTCACTTATTTGGCCCAAAAAAATCAGCCAGCTGGTATTTTTGACGCAATCAGTTCAAAGAGATGGAGGGATTTTTCCTCCTTTTGTTTTGTTTTGTGTTTTTTTTCCCTGTATTCCTGGGTGGGGGTGTCCCTTTCTATGGTACAGGGGTCATGGTGAGGATATCTCAAGCTTCAAGGATGCATACTGTGTTTTTCCGTATTGAACTCTGGCACTGCTGGAATTGGTTTATTTGCCTGTCAACCCATCCACTTCTATAAAAAAAAAAATGAACCTAGACATTGACGACCTTGAAACTTTGTTATCAACCATACCACCTTTTCAAGGAAGACCCAGATTTGGTGACTCCTCCCACTACCTTCTGAAGGAAGATCCAGTTTAGGCGGACCTTGATGGACAATCAGTGTGTCTGACAATAGGGAACTCGTGCATCCTGTAGCTTCTCATAGGTTATCGTGGACCAGACTGAGCCAACTTTAGGAAGCAAATATCACCTACTCTTGCTTCCGATGCTGAAGTTTTGGCTTAGGAATCTTTATCAAATGGACGGTGATATATGCACTCCAGAAGGCTCATTAATCTCTACGTTTGTGGCATGGAATATCATCTTTGAGTGTGAGTATCAGTTTATTAATACATTTATTCACCTAACTCCCTGATGTTAAAGAGCCTCAAAATAACATGATTTTGATACCTGTTCTAAAGGGGCATAGAAGTATTTCGGGTTTTAGGGGTTAAAAAGATCTAGGCATATATTCAGTTAGATGTTTGTATAGGCCTGCAGCAAAGAAGATCAAAAGGTTGATCTGGGCCTCTGGGGTGCGGTGAGCATTACTCAGCAAGGGTTAAGGATCATGTTGTGTGTGCAGATTATAATTTCTAGGAGACGAGAGAAAATCAGCTCTGACTCATATCAGGCATCCATCCTACAAGCTCAAGGATATATGTGTATATATATACTCCCTCCGTCCCAAACTAACATACTCATTTTGCCATTTAGGGCGTCCCATAATTACATACCCCTTTCCTAAAATGGCAAAGAATCTTTACTATTTCCTCCACTCATTCTCTCTCCTATTTTACTTTTATACTCACAACACCAATCAACTTTACTATTCTCTCCACTCATTCTCTCTTCTATTTTACTTTTATACTCACAACACTTTCTCCATTACCCACTTTCCTTAATTCCCGCGCCGAACAGTAAACGGGTATGTTAGTTTGGGACGGAGGGAGTATCTTTTAACTCTTTGAGAATCTTCTTTACATATTTTTCTGATGATCACTGAATGCCTTGTTTTTGCATGTATGTTGTAGATTCCTATAGCATTGGACATGGCAAAGGACAGTAATGGCAAGGACCACGAGCTGAAAAAAGAATTGCGTCGGATAATTATATGTCATGTGCTGTACGTGAATGCTATTCTTCATTTAAGAACATCATTTAGTTTATGGTTCGAGGCAATCGTGAGAAAGAGTAAGTTGTGCAGCTAATAGTTTCACTAGAAAAATTAATGCTATTCTTACTTCATATGTATAGGATTTATAGCTGCATTTTTCGTATGCTATTTTTTCTTTCCTTGAGATTTGAACTTAGGTTTTGTTTTCTCATTATTATTTTCCATTTTCAGGGTTATTGACTATATTTTCTCCAAGGTCGATAAGCATGTAGATGCTGGTGATTTGGTTAGTGAATTCAAAATGAGTGCTCTTCCTAGGCTATATGAACATTTTGTCAAGCTTATCAAGTACTTGGTACGTTTTCTTTGTAAATTATGTTCCAGTTGCTGTTTACATGGATTCAGGGGAGTCTATACTCATTTGTCTATTTCCTCAGTTAGAGAATAAGCAGGACATGGATCAAGTTGTGATTCTTTTCCATGAATGCTAGAGGTTGTGACAAGAGATATTATGACGGAGGATCATATATCCAGGTAAACTCCCTTTAATGTGACCGTCTCCTATGAACTCTTTGATACGTTACGGTTCTGATATTCCTTTAACTCCCTCCGCCTCTCCTCTTTGGTTATCTTCAGCTTGGTAGATTCAACCCATGGTGGATCTGGCCATGAAGGGATGACGCCGGTAGATCAACAGTATCAGCTATTTGCATCTGTAGGAGCAATTAAATTCTCAACTCCAGAGTCAGAAGCTTGGAAAGAAAAAGTTCGTAATGTTGCTTTAGTTTGTTATGATTATAGTAGTTTGGGAAGAATAGTTCTTCTATTTTCTGTTGAAAGTATAACATACTCCCTCCGTCCCATTGATATGTGCACAAAAATGAGAGTGCACAGGAATTAAGAAAAAAATGTTATATGAGCAGGTATTTGTGAGTGGGTAGGAGAGAGAAAGTGGGGTAGAAAATAGTAATTGGATAGTTGTTGTGAGTATGACAAGTGGGTCCCATAATAAAGAGGTATTATAAAATATCCATTTTGGAAAAGTGAGACTTACCAATGGGACGCCCAAAAGGGTAGTTTGTGCACATATCAATTGGATGGAGGGAGTAGTGTAGAATATAATATCATGTCGAGGTCACTATACACATATGATGGTATCTTTTGCAGGGCGGATAGCTTTCTTTTTCTATTAACAGGTACCAACCTTCATATTTTGCAATACGATTACCTTTTGGATTGATAGTATAATATACTTCCTCCGTCCCATTGACATGTGCACAAAAATGAGAGTGCACGTGAGTGGGTAGGAGAGAAAAAGCGGGGTAGGAAATAGTAATTGGATAGTTGTTGTGAGTATGACAAGTGGGTTCCATTAATAAAGAAGTACTAAAAATATTCCATTTTGGGAAAGTGAGACTTATCAATGGGACGTCCAAAAGGGAAGTTTGTGCACATATCAATGGGACGGAAGGAGTAGCGTAGAATATAATACCATGGAGGTCACCATACACATATGATGGTATCTTTTGCAGGGCGGGTAGCTTTCTTTTTCTATGAACACGTACCAACCTTCACATTTTGCAATACGATTACCTTTTGGATTGATAGGCTACTCTGCTTGACAGAAGTTGCAAGTGATGCCCACGTGGCAGATTAATTAGCTACGACGACTTTCCACGTTGAAAATAATCATGGTCAACTATTGTTGTCTATTTTAGTCACTTTGCGTTTGCTCTCACTATGTACACCCATCTTTGTAACCAACCAGCCACCACCACCACCACCACCATTTAATGCGCTCATCCTCTATAACACTTTTACCTCTCATTTGCTTATGATCTTCTCTGTTCTTGCAGATCAAGAGGTTATATCTGTTGCTCACGGTGAAGGGTTCTGCTATGGATGTACCATCGAATTTAGAAGCTAGAAGACGCATGTCCTTTTTCTCCAATTCTTTGTTTATGGATATGCCTTCGGCACCAAAAGTCCGCAGCATGCTTTCTTTCTTGTAAGCCCTGCAAATAACCATCTTTTGCTATCCCTTCATTTTTCCTACATTCTATTCTAGCAATGGTCTTCATGTTATTTGATCGCATGTAGTTGCTATTTATTTAGGTAGTTGAAAGTTTCCCACAGAGCTAGTAAGTGAGTTAACCTTCACAGCCTTCATAGACCCACATGGTTATGGAGCTGGTGGTACAGCATTGATTCATCAAC
Organism: Adenophora triphylla var. japonica; assembly: GCA_022495995.1. Taxonomy (NCBI): domain Eukaryota; kingdom Viridiplantae; phylum Streptophyta; class Magnoliopsida; order Asterales; family Campanulaceae; genus Adenophora; species Adenophora triphylla. Next base: position 80,797 of record JAFEMH010001501.1, read on the forward strand.
TTGATTCATCAACTTGATCATTATCTCTTTTATCTACTTTTGTCTTATCAATATTATCATTTCACGGTCAGCGATTTGGCAATTGTAGAGGTATAGTTCCCATTGAGCTAGTAGTATGTCAAAGTTAGAAATTGGAATTCAGTCGGGTTTATTTTGTAATGGCTTATGCTGGTGGGGGCACAGTTTCAGTGGGGTATGGTATTCCCCTTGTGAAATTTAACTTTAACTCGTATATTGTGAATTAAAGGGTGAAATTCTATATGGAAACTTATGATAATGGTTTCCTATTCTGTAAAAAAGGGATTACTTTCAAACATGAATCTTCTGGTGGAATGAAGGGATTGATTTTGAAGTTCTCCCTCAACTGTCAAAGGTTAGAAGAGGTATGGTGTCTAGTTATCCGATATGTGGTTTAACCGTATCAAATATGGAGATTAAACTCCTATCTGATCCTATGAGTTTCCTTTCTTCAAGAAACTTCGTTTTGGGGGTATGTCACTGGGGCTCTTCATTATGTTAGCAGAGCTTCAAATGAATCTTTGGCTCCGTTTGTTTAAAGGAAAATCACTTCCAGAAATGTTTTCCCATTTTCCGGTGTTTTTCTGGTTAAATTGACTCATAGAGTCGGATCTCGGTAAAACATTTACAATTGCAGCTGTGTCTCTCCATGGTGGATCTGTTTTTTGTTCAATTCTCAATTGGGTGAAGATATAGGTGTGCTTAATTTTGTGTAATGATTCTATCTGGTTTTGCATGTTTGGACTGTCAATAGTTGAGTAGGATTTGATCTTATTGATTTGAAATTGAGATAAGCTAGTTATAGAAGGTTGGGAAATGGTGTGTTTGCTATTAAAGGGAATATACTTTGCTTATACAAGTCAACTTCTTCCTACTGGTGTTTTTTTTTTTTTTTTGCAGCATTTTGGCTGACAATATCTGCCACTGCATTAGCAAACATATATTGGTTCTAATATTATGTATTTCCAATTTAGGGCCTAATGTTGACACCCCATTCCCTATTAGGGGCCTCGTATTATTTTTTTGGTCGATTTGGGGCCCATTGTGGTAAAATGTTGTCAGTTTGGGGGGGGGGGGTTAACGGAATTCGTTAGAAAAATTAGTTAAGTGACATGTGTCATTGACATGCTGTACAAATTGGATTAGTTTGAAATTAAAATTAGTTTCGAAGGGGTCAATTGAAAAGTTTTAACTGATGACCGCTACAAAACATTTTTTTTTATAAAAAAATAAAATATCTCTAGAAAAATTGTTAATTTATTATTCTTTTAAAAATATGATTAACATAAAAAAAATCTTATGAAAAAATGTATTTTTTAAGATACTTGTAAGTGTTTATAAAAAAAATATTTTTTTTAAAATAAATATTTCTTAAAAAAAACACAATGAAAATCTTATAAATTTAAATAATTTATTTTTAGTAAGATTATTTTTTGTTTTTTTCAGACTTTTTTTTTTAAATCTTTAAACAAATACAATTTTTTTATTTATGGTGTTTTTAAAATCTTATTTTTTTTGAAAAAAAAAAACATTTTTTCAGGACATATATTTTTTTTTTAAAAAATATTTTATTTTTTTCTAAAAAACTATTTTGTAACGGTCATTAGTTTTTAAAACTTTGCATTTGAACCCTCGATAACTAATTTCCATTTCAAACTAATCCAATTTGTCCGGCACGTGCATGGCCCATGTCATTTAACTGAGTTTTCTAATAAATTTCGTTAAAAAGCCCCAAATTGACAACATTTGATCACATTGGGCCCTAAATCGAAAAATAAAATAAAATGGGGCCCCTAATAGGTAAAGGTGCGTAAACATTGAACCCTAAATTGCAATTTTTCCTATGTAAATAGATCTGTAATCCCTACTTTTATCTCTTGTTTAATGTCTCTCAGTATGTGTATGAATGCAAAAAAGTGGTTGTTGCCTTCTTGGACCTTTCAAAATGCATTTTTGCTTGTTATATTTCTGTTTACAATATGCATTTTTTGGTTGAAAATAATGAGGGGGCTAAGGGCAGAAAGTTTGGTTATTTCTCATTTTGTATGACATGTGCATTTGGAGAAGTACATATTAGGGTGAGCAGATTCATTTCGTTCTGTAATTCTCTTGATCATGCAATCCATGTTCATTTTTACTCTATTCTAGCTGTTGTTTCCATTACCAGATACTTATAATGGGAAAAGGCACTTGGACCACTATGACTTTTTCACAATTGTTGGGATGTTATTAAGGATGACTTGATACCAGTTTTTGCAGAATGTTTGGTAATGGTACCAGTTCTACTTTTATCACTTTGATTTCAAAGAAAGGCAGATCTAGGAAGGTGCGTGACTTACTAAAACAACAACTTTACCCATTGCTGCAAAGATTCTCACCTACAGCAGAGTAAGAGGGTCGGATGTACGCAGTCTGTTTGATGCTTCCTAACAAAGAATCGCATACATTATAGTGAGTCATTTTACTTTATTTCATCATATTTTCAAGTCAAAAAAATAGTGAGTATTTGGCTCCATCAAAGATTTGAAGAAGGTTCGTGACTTACTAGTGTGTATAAAATTATCACCAAAGTTCTTTCTAGGAAATTTGGTGCTGCTTTGAGCAATATTATCACTTGTGCGCAATTGACTTTTGTGGAAGGACGCCAATTAATAGATGTTGTGATAGCTAATGAGGTGGTGCATGATTTGAGGATTAGAGGGAGAAGGGGTTTGTGTTTCCTATTAGATTTTGAGGAATTTTTATGATAGAGTTAATTGTGGATTCTTGAGTTTGGGTTTTTGGAAAAGAATGGGTTTCGGTCTAGGTGGCGATGTTGGATTTGTGGGTGTTTGGCTTCTACATCCTTAGCGGTTATTTTGAATGGGGAGCCAAAGGATTGGTTTGCAACCTCGCGCGAGCTTAGGCAGGTAGACGTGGCCGGTTGTGAAAACCGCCGGTTAGCCGGTTTTCAACCGGCGGTTTTTAAGCCCCAAAATCCAAACCGGAACCGAACCGCCTAACCGGCTCAACCGGTTACGGTTTAGGCGGTTTACGGTTTTAACGGTTATCCGGTTAACCTCCGGTTTGACGGTTTGGATATGCTCGGCCGAGCAACCCTTTTAGGGTTTAGGGTTTTGAGGGTTGCTCGGCCGAGTCTTTTGTTCTGCTCGGCCGAGCAACCCTTTTAGGGTTTAGGGGTTGAGGGTTGCTCGGCCGAGTCTTTGGTGTTGCTCGGCCGAGCATATCATTTTTCAGTTAATTTTTTTAACGGTTTTTTGAAAAAAGTTAACTTTTATTTTTTTTCAATTTTTTTTTGGATAGATAAGACTATTTTAAACTTAAGTTTACTACATACATTTTTTACAAAAAGGTTTATAAAAAAAGTTATGAATTTTTAAAGAAATGAAAGTTAACGGTTTTTTGAAAAAAGTTAACTTTTATTTTTTTTCAATTTTTTTTTGGATATATAAGACTATTTTAAACTTAAGTTATCTACATACATTTTTTGAAAAAAGGTTTATAAAAAAAGTTATGAATTTTGAAAGAAATAAAACTTAACTTTTTTAAAAGAAACGGAAGTATATAAAAGAAAAAAGCGACGGTACCCTTAAATTTTATTAATTAAAATACAATTACAACGAGGGTATTGGTAGGAGTGGTGGTGGTAAGTGGTAGTAGTGGACCTGGACCTAGTGGTATTGATAGGAGTGGTAGTGGTAGCCGGTAGGAGTGGTAGTAGTAGTGGTGGTAGTAGCGGTAGTGGTAGTGGTGGTAGTAGTAGTAGTGGTAATAGTAGTTGTGGTGGTGGTGAATGGTGATGTTGGTGATGTAGACCGATAGTAGTGGTAGTGGTAGGTAGCGGTAGTAGTGGTGGTGGTAGTAGTAGTAGTGGTAGTAGTAGTGGTGTTGGTGGTGATGGTGGTGGTGTAGACTAGTAGTAGTGGTATTGGTAGGAGTGGTAGAGATAGGAGTGGTAGAGATAGGAGTGGTAGTGGTAGCGGTAGTAGTGATGGTTGTAGTAGTAGTAGTGGTAGTAGTAGTGGTGGTGGTGGTGATGGTGGTGGTGTAGACTGGTAGTAGTGGTATTGGTAGGAGTGGTAGTAGTAGCGGTAGTAGTAGTGGTGATAGTAGTAGTAGTGGTAGTAGTAGTAGTGGTGGTGGTGGTGGTAGTGATGGTGGTAGTAGTGGTGGTGGTAGTGATGGTGGTGGTGATGGTGGTGGTGTAGACTAGTAGGAGTGGTAGTACTAGTAGTAGTGGTAGTAGTGGTGGTGGTGGTGGTGCCGGTAGTAGTAGTGGTGGTGGTGGTGGTGATGGTGGTGGTGGTGGTGGTGGTGAACATAACGGCTAGTTTGAAAAAGTAGCGCGTTGGAATGAGTTCAGCGTTACGCTCTGGCCGAGCAACTCATATGACTCCTAGAGCATGGCCGTTATTGGAAATTAACACTCTTGGAAGGTTATGCTCGGCCGAGCAAATCATATGACTCGGCGAGCAAGCCAAAAACCGGCGTTAACCTATTGGCCGATTTTCAAAATTTCAAACCTTAACCGAACCGGCGAATTACCGGTTTCGGTTAGCCGGTTCCGGTTAACCGCCGTTGACCGGTTTTGACCGGTTTTGGCCGATTTTCAACCTCCCGGTTGGCCGGTTCGGTTTATAAAATGGACACGTCTATAGGCAGGGTGAGTGATATGATGTCCTCGTTTTTTTTTTTACCTTGGTTGTTGATGTGTTGAGTCACATGATCTTGAGAAGCGGGAAGAGAGATCTAATTGATGGGTGTAAAGTAGATAGGGAGGAGGTTCATGTATCTAATCATCTGCAATATGCGGATGATACCATTTTTTTCTTATCAGAGGGATTTCGGGGTTTCATAAGCTTTCTTAGGTTCTGTTTGGATACATTGATTTTGAATTCAATAAATATTCAAATTCTATAGAATTTAAATAACTTAGAATTTGCTTTCAAAATCATAGCATTTTCATTGTTTGGATAATGTGTGGAATTCAATTGTAATTATACATTATAGATAAAATAAAAGTTTAATAATAAGTCAAATATCTAGTTTAGTTTAGTGGTATATGATTGTTAGTTATTATAATTAACAAAGGTTCAAACCTTGCTAACAACAAAAGTATAAAAATTTTATATTTTTTAAAATAAATAGTATACAGTGGTGGTGGTTAACGGCGGCGGTAGGTGGTAGCCGGCGGAGGTAGTTGGAGGCGGTGATTTCCGAAAGCGGCAGTGGTGGCGGAGAGTGGTCAGAGGCGGCGGCGGCGGCGGTTGCTGGCGATGGCGACCGGCGGTGGGCGGTTTCCGGCGGAGGCGGCGGTGGGTGGTTTCTGGCTGTGGCAGCGGTGGCCGGCGATTTTCGACGGCGGCGGGAGGTGGCACAAATGGTGGTGATTGAAAGTTGTTATGGTATTTCTATTATCGTTTATTGAATTGAAATGGATTGTCGGAAATAGTTATATTCATGTGATGTTGTTTGTTGGGTAGCTTGGATTAAAGTATGGTATCTCTCTCCTTCTTTTCAGTTATATTCATGTGATGTTTGTTGGGCAACTTGAATTGAAATGGATTTCAATATACAATTGCTTTCTTTTCAGTTACAGTTACAGTTGCTGCATCAAGAAGACGTACCACAAGGTTTTTAGTTCACCCAAAAAAATGTTGTTGACCAGTTTCATGTGAAAGAGCAAGACATCATTTTGAACAATAATTCTTTCATTGGAGGTTAAATTTGTCTTAAGGCATCTAAGTTGTGAGTTGTGGTCAATTTATTTGGATGACAGGTGAGAAAGGAAAGATTAGTTAGAGGATGTAGTATCTTCAAACAAACAAAAAATCAAATTATGTAATTTTATTGGAGGTTACATACCTTTTACTTTTTTTTTTTTAAATAATAATATAAATTGGCCTTTGTAGTTATAATAACTCTTTTGATTTAGTTCCTGTGATTTGTCAAAGTTTTTTGATCGTGCGTTTAACGCACGGGTGGCATACTAGTTATATATAAATATATACTTACCGCACATGAGAATTTGGCCTGCTAGCTAGAGCTCATGGCTTTTAACCTGGAGGTCATAGGTTTGATCCCCCCAGAAGTTAAAGGGAAGTCTTTCTCTCCGGCTTCCAACCTGGAGGTCACGAGATCGATAGCGCTTCTGTGCGTGCATGTGTGTGTGAGTAGTGAAATATATATATATATATATATATATATATATATATATATATATATATATATATATATATATATATATATATATATATATATATATACTTACCGTTCAAGTAGCTGTAAAAATGCTATATAATTTCCGAAATATATTTAGTAACAATGTATCATAGAGTAACTATTTATACCTGCCTTTTGCGTAGTTATTTGCGTTATGTTCTTCCTGCCTCCTCCATTTTTTCCATTCTTTTATGCAACCTGCATATACTTAATAGATATGTATGACTTACGCATCACGGATATTGAAATTTATTTTAATATAATTATCAAAAATATATCCCCTATAATTTCATTAGTATATTTAAATATTTAATTATTGATAATTCCTACCGTTGCAGGAGTGTGTTTTATTATCTGTAATTGTATCTTCTAAATCACGCTTTGTTTTTTTCCAAATGATAATTTAAGTTTCTAGGAATTAAGAGGAATATCAATTAAAGTAATAATATAATTTTGTTATTTACTCTTCTGCAATTTAATTCGGAAAGTAAATATACTTACTACCTTTAAGTAAAAATTAAATTTGCCGTAAAGTATACTTTCTCAGAATTTTTAATCATAATTTCCCGAAATATATATTAGTTGCAAAGTAAGTTTTTAGTTGCATATGTTAATAAAATTAAAAACTTACTTAAAGTAATAATATACTCCCTCCGTTCAGTCCAGTGTAAACTTTTGGTCAACTTTGACCAACTTTAACCAATAATTTAAGGCCATAATAATGATCCTAATAAAAATTTAAAAATTTGTTATTGTATCACGCTTAATAATATTAACAATAACATTTTTTGGATTTTTATTAGAATCATTATTATGGCCTTAAACTATTGGTCAAAGTTGGTCAAAGTTGACCAAAAGTTTACACTGGGCTGGGACGGAGGGAGTATAAAGAATATGTAAGAATATGAATTGTAAAATGTGTATACTTAATAAATATAAATGACATGTAAACGTACATGTATAAATCATTAAAATAATGTTATTGTAAAGTATAAAATATTAATTAAATGTGTAGAATTTTCGAGGTGGAAATTACCTATTTATGATGGGCAGATGGTAATTTCACACCGCTTAATTGAAAGGGTGAAGTCCCTTGATGAGGTGCCATTGTTTCCTATATATAGAGGCCTACCATCAGCCTAGAAACACTACATCATTCTTATATACTCTCTCCATAATCTGAATTCTAAGGAAGACATTCATCATCAAGAAGATCTACATTTCCCTCCTTGATTTTCTTCTTCTTCTCTTCCTTCATTTGCAAGAACAACATCAAGTAACAAGATGAACTCAACAGGTATCATGCTTCCGCCTTCATCTTCTTCTCTTACTTAATCTAGACTTAAGTGCTTTCGGATTATTGGAATAGAAATGTTCCAACAATTGGTATCAGAGCCTCTCAAGTTTTGGATTAAGTTTGAATTCATATAGCATATGTTTTGCTTTACTTTGATTTTTTAATCCTGTTGAAATCATTATGTTATGATGTTATTTAAATGCTCTAATTTATTGCTAGAGTGTTATTATTCATTACTTGATTAAATTCTGAATATGGATTGAAGTTTTACTCAAAAGGACATGATGGTTCATGCAAGATTATCCCATTGACACAACAGAGCGGTTTATGTCGCACAACCGTGTTGGATCTACTTGTGTATTCATGTCTTGGTTAAGCGTTAATTTTTGCTTACCATTCATCTTTTGTGTGAAGAATCTTCTGTGAAAAGGGTCTTGCTCAGACAATTATGAACAGGTGCCTTACCTGAATATAAAATTTTGGATTTACTCAAAAGGCTTTCAATTCTTAATGTAAGATTATTCCATTTTGAACATAGCCACCATCATTGGATGTGTTGTGAGTTTGTTCAATTGCATAGCCACGCATTTAAAAATGTGTTGTGAGTATGCGGATCTACTTATTTTGGTTGAAATTGATTACCATTAATTTAAGGATTGATAGTTAAAATCTGGAAAAACTGACATTCAGGGTCTGCTCGGCCGAGCACTTTCCTTGACTCGGTCGAGCACCACTTGATTTTGGCCAGATTTTCAAATTTTTCAATATTTTGCTATTTTGGTCAATTTTCATTCATTATTTGAGTAAAATGTACATTTATTTGTGCCTTAAAGCATGATTAATTATATGCTTAAACAAATTTATTCATTGTTTAAATAATATTGTTGCCAAAGTAATTTACGTTATTTAAATGCAAATTTGTTAAAGTGATGAATGCTATTATTGATATGTGATAACATGCTTGTTTCCCAAAGGAGACCTTGTTATTGACTAAATATTTGCATTCATGGGGTAATAATTAAATTAAATATTAGGTCATTTTGAATACTTTGAACCATCCCAAAGAAAGGCGGGTATTTAAAATGAATTGTTTGTATTTTTTATTATCGGGTAACAAATACCTTAAACTTTATGACATCTTTTATACTTGAACCGGCCCAAAGGAAGACAAGTATTTAAAATGTATTGTTTAGATTATTTGTTCACCCCAAGATAAATCAAATTATGAGTCAATCCGCAATTCAAAGATTAGTCTTGATGTCATGTTGATTATCTTTTTTTTTTTTGATGAAATTCATTTGATATAATTAATCATTGTGTAGTTTCTTATATATGTTTTGTATTCATTCTTCGTTCTTATTCCCAACAGATTTGATAAACGCTTCATCTATTACTACTGCTATGAACAATGTTCCAATGCTTAATGGGATTAACTTTAAAACTTGAAAAAAATAATATAACGATGATCTTAGGATGTATGGACATCGATCGCGCATTAGGGGAACCAAGTCCCGCTAAAGGAAATACCGTTATAGATCGAAAAAATGTTGAGCAATGAAAACGGTCCAATCGCGTGAGTCTAATGATCATGGAAAATGCAGTTTCAAAGACATTTTTGGACAATGTCTCTGAGATCGAAAATGCTTAGTTTTTTCTTGAATTCTTGTGGAAACTTGTTTTCATTCGGTACAAGGGTGAGGAAAATTTTCGGGAGTACATTATTGAATTATTTCAATTTTCGATCAAACTAAAGGCACTTAAGTTAGAGATTTCAGAAGATTTGCTCGTGCACTTAGTTTTGATCTATCTTCCTCCTCAATTTGGTCATTTTGAGGTGACCTATAAATGTCAAAAGTACAAATGGAATATTAATGGATTACTTTCACATATGACATTAGAGGAAGATAGGATGAAATATCTTAAATTAAAAAGTACTCACTCAGCATCTACTTCTTCTCATGGGATTAAGAGAAGAGGGAAGGAAATTGCGATTGCAAGTAAGAAGCATAAGGAATCATTTAATGATCATAAATTCAAGAAATGCTTCTTTTGTAAGGACCTTACTCGCATGAAGAACAACTACCATAAGTATCGCGAATGGCGAATTCAGAATGGTATGTCATTTGGTCTTGTTTGTACTAAGGCAAATTTGGTTTCAATTCCTTAATATACATAGTGGTTATATTTGGTGCAACAACTCACATTAGTTCATGTATGCAGGGTTGCCTGAATTACCAAATCCCCAGTGAAGATGAGAAACACATCTATATGGAAGCTGGAAATCCGGTTGAAGTTATAGGCATAGGGACTTTTAGATTAATGATAAGTACTGGCTATTATTTTGTATTAAATAATACATTCATTGTACCATCTTTTGATGGAATTTAATATCTATCACAGTTTTGGACAAGAAAGATTACTCTTGTTCTTTTGGTAACAATAAATGTGATCTTTATTTTAAATTTCAAACTTGTCGGTACTAGTACTTTGTCATATATCGATAATCTTAATTTACTTGACACAGTCAAGAAAATGAATGAGTCCCATAATAATGAAACCAAAACTAAAGGCACGCACATGGGAATTTGGTCTGGTGGCTATAGCTCATGGCTTCTGAAATTATCCGAATTTTTCGCGCGCGGCGAAAAGGCGGTTGTCTTTCGCGGACGGTTGGTGTTTGAGACCTCGCTTTCGGGAAGGAGAGGATTCGCCACGGTTTTGTATTTTGAGCCCAAACGTGGAAAAACGGCTTTAGTGAAAATGGTGTCGTTTTTATTGATAGCAAAAACTTAGGAAAAGGCTTTGAAAAGGGGTGTCATTTTTATTAGTAGCAAAAACAAGGAAAATGCTTTTTGAGTACCAGAGATTGTTAGGTTCGGAGGTCACGTTACGTTTCGGGAAGAGTATTTTGAGATCACCCGAAACGCCTCGTATGACGAGTCTTTCTACCTTTCTCGAAAATGTGTGCGTGCGTGTGTGTGTGTTTGCATTTTGAAAATGGGGGCTTGAATGACAAGCTTAATCTTGGTTTGAATGTCAAATGTTGAATTTTGTGATTCTGTTTGAAAAGGGGAGCGTTTGAATGACAAACGTCGATTTTTTGAGTTTGTAGGGAAAAATGACACGAGTGCTGATTTTGATCTTTTAACTTAAGTGTCAAATGTTGACTTTTAAGAAAAGAGCCTTTGAATGTCAAACGTCGGATTTTGAGTTTGAAGATGATCGTTTGGGTACCAAACGTCATTTCGCGCATTTTTGGAAGAGAGTTCGAATGTCGAACTCCGGTTTTGAACCCAGTATTACATTGTTAGCGATTTTACGGGAAAAAGCATTAAATGATATGCGATCGACGAATCTTTTTTGCGACTCGGACTTTAATAAGTAAATACTATCACGAGCCAAAAGGCTCGGACTTGTAAATGACAGTATTTAAAGTGCGGTATTGACGGAATCAAACGACCCGAAATTTAAAAGTGCGATCAACGAACCAAACGGCTCGAAATTGTAAAGTTGCGTAAAGTAAATGACGATCGACGGATCAAACGATCCGGAATTTGTAAATGACATGAAAGTAAATGACGTTCGACGGATCAAATGATCCGAAATTGTAAATGACGTTAAAAGTAACGGAACGGCGCCGGAACGCCGTTTTAACCCGAGATTACTTCTCTTACGGGAAGAGAAGAGGATCAGGGACTAAAACGTATCGGACCCCGTTGACGGTGGCGTCTACATTTCAAAAACGTTCAACCGAAACGGTTGTAGCGACTAGCGCGTAAACCGAGACGGAATGAGAGTTTAGGGAGTGAGAGTATTACCTATGGCTAGGGATTAACTCTTTTGTCTCGGAAGGCGTATACGGGATACGATTTAGTGTTTGGAAAGGTGTTTCAAGGTGGTGGGGGTTGTATTTGGTTGAAATACGAAGTTTTCACGCGAATCGAGGCAAAACGAGGCTCGGGAGGGGGTGAAAACTGGTTATGCCGTAGCTGTGGAGAGAAAATGGAGTAAGTTTTTCATATTTTGAAATGTTGACAGCCCTCTGTATTTATAGGGTAAATTTGCAAAAGAGTCCGGACGGACTTAACCTAAATTTCACGGGGTTTTGTGAAACTTTGGAAACTGGACGGATTTGCTGGCAATTCTGGTTTGCCTGAAAAAGAGTCTGGCCGGACTGGGACTGCATTCCAGGGGTATTTTAGTCTTTTCACACTGAAATCTGATTGATGTTGACTGGAGGGGTGTGGCATGCGTGCCACGTGCCCCTGTGACTTACCAGGGAGTGGGTTTTCGTGCCATTATTCCCGGTTTTGTCCGTTTTTTAAATAACTGTTCGAAAAATGTCCGAAACGCCCCCGGAAAGTGCCGAAAAGTGCGTTTTTCAGGAGAAGCTGTACTTTCACGTGCGATGACGTGTGTTGAGTACGCTTTGACGTTGGGATGCACGGGACAGTCCCGGGAAGTCTCGTTGGCTTGAGAACGGGAAGCTTAATGGGTTCCGGTTAACCTAGAGCGGGCCAGTTAACGGATTCCGGTTAACTTTTAACGGATTTTGGCGATCCAGATTTGGGTACTTACAGTTAGCCCCTCAGCGACGTTACTTTCGAAAGAAGTGGGGTCGTTGAAAAAGATAAAGATCCAAATCGGGGGATGCCTTACTTTGAAAGACCTGGGCGGTCAGCTGGCTGGACCCTTAGCGAAAGGATTCCTACGTATCCCGAGCGGTAATCAAGCCGATCGTAGTTCGTAGGTGCAAGGAGCCGCGCGTGGGGACCTTGACCTAAGCGAGACTGATGTGAGGCGTCTGAACCTAAGTGAGACCATTGTGAGGCATCTGAACCTGAATGGAGACTATTGTGAGGCGTCTGAACCTGAGCAAGACCATTGCGAGGCATCTGAACCTGAATGGAGACTATTGTGAGGCGTCTGAACCTGAATGAAGACTATTGTGAGGCGTCTGAACCTGAATGAAGACTATTCTGAGGCGTCTGAACTTGGGATTTCTGAACCACTTTTGAGGGCGTGTGGCACCTCAGATCGAATTGTTGAAACTTACGAGGGCGTGTGGCGCCTCAGACCAGAGTTACTGAAACGTACGAGGGCGTGTGGCACCTCAGACCGAGGTTACTTGAAACATTCGAGGGCGTGTGGCGTCTCAGACCGAGATTACTGAAATATTCGAGGGCGTGTGGCGCCTCAGACCGGGATTACTGAAACATACGAGGGCCTGCAGCGCCTTAGACCGAGATTACAAGGACATACGAGGGTGTGTGGTGCCTCAGACCAAGATTACTGAAACATTCGAGGGCGTGTGGCGCCTCAGATCGAGATTACTGAAACATTCGAGGGCGTGTGGCGCCTCAGACCGGAGTTACGAGGATGCGTTTGTCCCTAGATGAAGGCGTTCGTGCCTTGGGTGCTGGACTTATGATGACGACCAGGTTTTATCCGCTGGGGATAGGGTGGCAATGATGGGAATGGTTGCGTTAAACTGGCGTTCTTAACAACACGGAATGATTGACGTTCTAACAACGGGGTTAGGAACGGGATGTGGTCTCGGGAGAGACTGACACATTGCTGGGGAAAAGCGTCCAGAGTTCTAACGGGGCCTAGGAGGATTGATTCACGTTTCTTCTCAGATGGATGGTCTTAGGATCCTGCTGGGGAGGAGTGTTCGGGCTTACGATGATGTCCGAAGAGGGATTATTGTGCGGGCTTACCTTGATGGCCGCTGAAATGGGATGACCGGGCTTACGACTGGAGGCCGGGGAAGGAAATGTTCACTTGCTGGAGTGAAAAGCACTACTAGAATCAGGGGCATTACCGACGGACTTTTACCGACGGACGAAGTCCGTCGGTAATACAGACGGAAAATTTTCATTTACCGACGGAAATTTATTTTAATTTACCGGGAATTAAATTTTTTAAAATTTCGTTTTGTCCGTCGGTAATTGAGTAAGTTCCGTCGGTAAAACCGGCTGACATAGTCCGTCGGTATTACCGTCGGACTCTGTCCGTCGGTAACAAATCCATATATATATATATAGCGTGCCTTCCCCATTTTTAATTACGTCTCATTTTTATTACACTCCTCCGTTCCATCCTCAGTCTTCGCGAACCCTAACGTCGCCAACGCCAAGCCGTCGCCGCCGAGCCTCGCCGTCGCCGGTAAGTCTTCTTTCTCTCTCTCAATCGCTTTCTCTCTCTCACTCGATTTCTCTCTCTCACTTTCTCTCTCTCTCTCTCAGTAATTCGCCAAGAAGAACACGCCGTCGCCGCCGTTGCCGTCCATCGCCGTTGCCGTCGCCGGTACGTTATCTCTCTCTCTCGCTTTCTCTCTCTCAATCGTTCTCTCTCTCACTCGATTTCTCTCTCTCTCTCATCGGTTAAACCGTTAATTTTCAAAACAATATTACCTTTTTTTCTCCTTCAACCTTGACTGTATGTGTGTTTGACGCGTATATAGTGTGTTGTGATTTCATTGAAACAACAGAATGGATCAAAATAATTTATATAGGATATTTTGTCCCTTTTTATTTTATTTTTTCAAGTTAACTGAATTTGGTTAACTGAATTTGTATCTCGGATGTTCCAAATTTAGTTAATTGCTTATTAACTTTGTGATTCCTAGTTAATGATAATTGCAATATTTTCAATGTGAGAAAAAAGGTGTTTTGTTATATTGTACAATAGCCTTTTAGATTATATGTTCAGTGCGTATAAACTAGTATTTGTGATTGCATCTATATTGCTTAATAGAGACCGACGGCAGTGATTTATATGGTTTAATTTTGTAAAAAAATATAAAATGATATCTTGTTAAATTTTGTAAGAACCCTAATTTGTTTTTGATTCTAATGTTCATGATAATTGATTGGTATTTGTGTGAATTTTCAAATATTTGAATGTTTGATGCTTGATTGGTCCTCCGATTTAGGTTGTTTGCATTTTCTAACTAGTTTATCAAGCTGGGTTTTGGAAGTGGCTCTTCATTATACCTAATTGGTAGTTAATTAGGCTTTAAATAGATTGAGGTACAACTCTATTTAAAATATAAATAAGATGAGAGCCTTTTTCACCCACAGCTATCAAAATTCGTCTTCTTTGAACAACCTTGGAGATGCAAAAGCTGCGAGATTACAAGCATTAGCACACGGTCCGTCCTTAAGAGTGAGTGTATATAAGGGATATTTTGTCAATGGCTACGTATTCCACACCGAAGAATATGGCCAAACGAAATCAACTTGGAATAGCGGGGTCAATCTCAAGGGAAATCTCGATTATTATGGCGTATTGAAAGAAGTTATTGAATTGGAATACTTGCTTGGAAATTCTGTAGTTCTTTTCAATTGTGAGTGGCGGGACGCTGAGCGAGGCATTACAAAACATGGCACTTTTGATCTCGTTGACTTAAAGCATTCTTCTAGGCATAATGGTGATGATGTGTTCATTCTTGCATCTCAAGCACAACAGGTGTATATGACCCCCTACCCCCGTCGACGAAGAGAGTCTAGCGGATGGTGGACCGTATGGAAAACCAAAGCAAGAAGCACTTTTGATATACCATTGCGTGCAAAAACGTCTACTTCAAATATTGATTCATCATTAAATGATTGTTATCAGGAAGAGGAAATGCCTATACCTCCGATTATTTCCTTGAATGATAATGTCGAGGATGAAGCATTAATGGCCGAAAACACCCGTCCACTAGGGGAGGAAGTCACTTTCAATGAAATCGATGATGACAATGTGGAGGATGAGGAAGGAGAAGGGTATATATCTGGGTCCGATGATGAAGATGAGGAAGAAGACGACGACGAGGAAACTAGTGAAGAAGAAATTGAATTTTGTAGTGATAGTGATCAAGATTGTAGTGAATGAATCAGTTTAGTTTTAATTCAGATAATGTTTTGTATATAATGTTTTGTACATTTTATATCACTTATCACTGTAATATTATATCTATCTCATGATTTTCAATTTTACTTGGTTACTCTTTACATGCTATGTAATATTACATCTATCTCATGATTTGGACAATAAATGATTCCTACTATTACATCTTACTCCATAATTTACTTGAACATGTAGTCATTAATTTGAATGTCATCGTGTGAAAAGGTTGTTGAAAAAAAATAAATAATTCGTAAAAAATAATAATAATAATAATAATAATAATAATAATAATAATAAATAATAATAATAATAATGGACATAAATATAATAATAATAATAAATAATAATAATAATAATAATGGACATAAATATAATAATAATAAATAAAAATAAAATAATCAATAAAAATTAAAATAAAAATATACATATATGTATATATATAAATATCATTATTGTCTATTAAAATTGCTTGAATAGTCGATAGTTGAAATATTTCGGTTGCATTAATCCTATTGTTCTCTGAGTGTATACTAGACATGGTTGATTACACACTGTTGATTCTAATCGATAGTGTTTGATTGACCTAGTCTACGTCGTGCACTTGGAGACCATGGGGTTATGCTGTCAAACTTTCTTGATTTTCGATTATAAAGCAAGTAGACAAAGTGATATTTGCAATTCATACGTGTATTTCGGGATGGGATAGAAGCCAACCCCACTACTATCACGTACAACCACTACCATGGGGTTATGCTGGAGTGGAAAATCTCAAGTTTTTTGCACAAGCGTTAGGCCCAAAGATTGAAACTTTGATTAATTATTATAATAGTAAATCTACTTTCAAAGTTTCAATCTTTGGGCCAAATGCTTGTGCAAACTTGATATTTTTCACTCCAGCTCATTATAAATGTAAACCCTCTCTCTCTCTATTTTAAAGAAAATAACAATATTATTTCAAATTCAAGCAGTCCAAGTGAACTCCATTATTTTGCTTCTTTTTGTTTTTAGTAAAACAACCTTATCTGAAACCAATGGTCCATGTGAACTCCATTATTTACTGTTTTTCATATTGTCATTTCTATTTTAAATATCAAAAAAAGACAAAGAAGGGTTGTGATTCAATCTTAAAATACACAAGTCCAAACTGTTACCCACGTTTTGTTTACTTGGTTACTCTTTACATGCTATGTAATATTTAAATTTTGTTCTACTTGATAATATTTTCTGTCTACATATATAATATACTAGTTTAGATATGTCGGGTCGAGGTGGCAATCGTTCAAAGAGAGGGAAGGTTGCGGGTTTTGTCCATCGTCTTGTTTCACCAAGGACGGGAGGGAGGGGATCTACTTCTGGTTATGGACGTAGTGAATCATCCGGGCGGGTTAATTTGGACGCAATTATTAATGAGGAAGGAAAAATGGAAATATCTATCTCTCCCAGTGGCCAGTAAGTATCATTTAATTGTAAATGTCATATATATAATGTTTACATTTTATTATTGTCTTTTTATTTGTATATATATTGATATATTGTTTTTTAATTAATATCTTGATAGGTTTTTACATGCATGGTGGTGGTAGCGGTAGCAGCAGTGGCAGCGCTCGTGGTTGTTAAACATGAATTTTCATTGACATGTAATTAAACAAACAAACATATGTAGTTTCTTTTTCCCTTTCCCTTTTTCCCCGGCCTTTCCCCGGCCGTTTCCCCTTCCCTTTTCTCCTTTCCCCATTTCCCCTTTCCCTTTTCCCTTTCCCCCTTTCCCCGGCCGTTTCCCCTTTCCCCTTTCCCTTCCCCTTTCCCCTTTCCCCGGCCGTTTCCCCTTTCCCCTTTCCCTGTCGCTTGATTTGGACAAACATATGTATTTTATTTGATGTACAAGCGAAACAGGTTGTTTGTGTGTGTTTGTAGTTTGTAATTGGGTTGTTTGTGTGTGTTTGTAGTTTGTAGTTGTTTAAAACAGGTTGTTTGAACAGGTTAACAGGTTTATAGCCTTTTACAGGTGGTTTAATAATAAAACAAATTGTTTTTTTTAAATGCGCCGGATTACCGACGGAAATTTCCGTCGGTAAATTAATACAAAAATAAATAATTCTATTTTTCCCATGAAATATCCGTCGAAAAATAAAAAATTAAAAAAATAATACTCAAAATACCGACGGACATATCCGTCAGTTTAGGGTTTATATTCCGACGGACATATCCGACGGTAAATATTATGACTTCCGACGGTTATAACCGTCGGTAATGGTTTTTATTTCCGACGGATAATTCCATCGGTAACCTCCGGCGATCGCTCCGATTAACCGGCCGGCGTAACTCATTTCCGACGGACGTTTTCCGGCGGAATTTTAAATTTTCCGGCGGATAATCCGCCGGAAATACCGGCGGAATTTGTCCGTCGGTATTACCAACCAATTATTTCCGACGGAACCCGACGAACGAATTCCGTCGGTAATATCCATTTAGCGACGGATTTGTAGAATTACCGACGGAAATTTCCGTCGGTAAACGGCCTTTTTCTAGTAGTGAAGGTATTCAAACTTACAAGGATGGCCGAAGAGGGATTGTTGTGCGGGCTTACCTTGATTGCCGCTGAAGTGGGATGATCGGGCTTACGATTGGCGGCCGGGGAGACGAATGTTGGTGAAAACCAATGGGAATTTTGACGTTGGGAGATAGAGTTGTGATTCGATGTCCGAAGACGGGACTGAGCGTTTGAATGTCAAACGTCGGTTTGGGGCGGAAATGAGCGTTTGAATGTCAAACGTCGATTTGAGACGAAAGTGAGCGTTTGAATGTCAAATGCCGATTTGAGATTTAACGTCTAGAGACGAACCGTTAGTGAAAACTAACTGAAAATTTAATGTCTGGAGACGAAGCGTTAGTGAAAACTAACTGAAAATTTAACGTCTGGAGACGAAGCGTTAGTGAAAACTAACTGAAAATTTAACGTCTGGAGACGAAGCGTTAGTGAAAACTAACTGAAAATTTAACGTCTGGAGACGAAGCGTTAGTGAAAACTAACTGAAAATTTAACGTCGGGAGACGGAGTGTTAGTGAAAAACTAACGGGATTTGACCTCGGGGGAGGGGGTGTTAGAAAGGTCTAACTTGGGGGAAATTTTACACTTTTGGGAGCCAAAAGGGGTAAAATTGAAACTGTGAGAAGCTGAGGGACCAAATTGGCAAGGAATCTTTTCAGCTGCAAAAGAGTTCGACCGGACTTAACCTGAATTTGACCAGGTTCAAATCAGCAACAGGCCGATGCAAACTGGTACCATTTCCCCATTTTTTCAGGTGAGGAAGAGAGAAAAAGAGAGGAAAATTCATCCCCATTTTGCGAGTTTTGTTCAAATTTTCGAGGGAAAATCAACATGGATGCCGATTTGGGACTAATGGCTCGCCATAGGAGGACTGATAACGAAAGAACGAGGTTGGTGAGGACCATTCGAACCACCGTTCTTCCCGTGGATCCAACGGAGTTGTATCCGACTCGGGATACTCACAAATTCAAGGGAGGGATCGAAAGACAGGTAAACATCCTCTAAATTCCGTTAATTTTCAGAATGTGCATTCTTTAAATTTTAGGAATTTGACTAGAAATGAGTTAGGGTTCTTGGTTCCCGAATTGGGGCTTTTGTCTTTGCTTTGCGCCTTTGTCGAAATTGACTAGAGTGTAGTTCAATTGACGTTATGGGTAGATGACATAAAAATTTCGGTTGCAAAATTCCATGCCTAGAGGTGTTTTTCGAAATTAAAGTAAGTTTAATTTGGGACGGAGTAATTTTTTCGAAATGTTCGAAATGATTTGAAAGTTCCGAATTCGACGGAGTTTTCGAAGTATTTTGAAAGTTCCGAATTCGACGGATTTTTCGAAAGGTTTTGAAAGTTTTTGGGATTTTGGATCGTTAATACTCCAACTGGGATGGACATATTTTAGGAAAATGAGAACTATATCTGCGTTTCATCATTTTGACATGCGTTCGTCCACTCTGTTGATGTCGTTTCTGTATTAACGTATCCTTGCCGTGTTCACCTACAGGGGCGAGGGCCGATTGACGTTCGCAACTTGAAGAGCCGGGGAGCCTTCGAGGCAGTTAGATCGCTGTGGGAGATACTCCCAGACGAGGCTCGGGACGGAGAGAGGAGTCCACAACAGTTTGTGGTTGACTCCGATTTGGCTGGATTTATTAGCGCGAAAGCCGCGGTGGCTTCGACGCAGAGGGTGAGGGCCTTGTACGTTGCTCTGAGCGAGTACTGGTGGGACACGACCCACACTTTTCACTTCAGGTGGGGGGAGGCGACTGTGACTCCCACTGACTTTGCGGCGATCACGGGGTTGCCATTCTGGGGCAACACGCTGGTGTGGGTAGATGGCTACACCGCGGGGCAGTTGTCGGAGCTGCTGGGTTTTGATATTACCGATGCCAGGGGCTTGGATATTCGGTACGGGCCGATAGAGGCTCATCTGAGGAGGGGTATTGTTGCTTATTCGGAGGGGTCTCCGAGGATGACTGCAGAGCATCTGGCTCGAGGGTTCATATGGTTTGCTTTTTCAGCGACCCTGTTTCCTACTTCTGACACATCATGTCACTTCCCTCTGCTGGGCTCGCTGACTGATCTGGATGCCGTGGGAGGGTTCGCATGGGGGGGAGGCTGGACTGGCCGAGCTCTACCATGCTTTGGATAGGTTCTCGCGGGGAGAGGAGAACACCTTATGCTGCTTTTCGTTTGCTTTGGATGTAAGTTCCCGTCTTTTTCTCTTCCTTGTCTCATTTTGTACTCGTATGTATCTGCTCTGTGGCTGACATAACTTTCCATGTGCTTGACAGGTGTGGGCTTTGGAGGTGTTCCGCCCGTAGAGGTGGGAGATCAAGGAGGATTATGCGTCCTTGTTCCCCGCCATGTTGATTTGGCAGAAGGTGGCGAAGAAGACGGCGACGTCGAGGGAGGGTACTCAGATGACTTATGAGGAGGTGTCTCTGGCCCTGAGCCGATAGTTTTTCGGGCGGATCCAGCTGACTTGGTGGAACCGGATTAATGTTTTTGTAGTCCAGGCTGCTAGGGAAGTCACACGTCGGCGGAAGCTGCTGGTGGGGCTTCATTGTGACGCGATGTACTTGGGGGAGAGGGTGACCTATCAGCATGGTCCGGGGTCCCTTCCTATGGTGCCGATGGACCCGCCTCCACACATGCAGTATCCTTTGCTGATACCGATGGAGGATCTGGAGCGGTATAGACAGGGCGTGTTCTATACCGAGTTCATAATAGAGGGTGACGACTATGACATCTTACTGAGGACGAGGCTGAGGAGCCCGCAGGTGCTGCACAGGGAGGGCGAGGGCCCTGGATATCCTCGAGACTACCCGCTCCCTCGCGCTCGACTGGCGTATGAGGGGCTAGATGGTTCTCGCAGGCGACTGGTGATCCTTATTCCGGAGGAGACGAGGCCTCGATATAGAGTGGACCCCAATACTATGGTGAGTGCTTTGATTTTTTGTACTCGATATTAGCATTCTGCAAATGTTGCATCTGTGCTGTCTGTTTGTCTTTTGACGATTTTTCTGATTTGTAGGTGTCTGGCCGTACGTACAACCAGGCCGTGAGACGTTTGGACGGGTGGGCCAATTACGCTAGGAGACTCGTGGAGTTCCTGCGGTGTAATTCCCGGAGGAGTGCGGCTGTGTTTTGCACGAGCCGGTGCCATCTAGGCCGAGGGACTCGTCTGCCTCCACGACTGGTGGGGCGGACTTTATGCAGGGGTTTGGCAAGTTCTCTGGTGAGACGACAGGGTTTGGAGGTCGTAACTCTTCATACTCGGGGCACGAACAGGGAGAGTCCTCGGGGGCACAGGCGCAGAGGCGGCCTTTCTCGTATTCCCGCCTGGAGAAATTTGGAGATTACCTGTCCTCGGTGGACCTGGCTGCTGCTGGGCAGTACTTCGAGTGCTCGGATGACGAGCAGGACTTTGAGTAGTCTTCTTTCTTCATTTGTTTTAGACAAAATGTGTGTATTGTCCAAATGATTTGACTTGTACTTGAAAGGGCCTTTGAGGCGGAACCTTGTATTTTGCACATTTATTTAGTGATTACCTTCTTTTATTTTGGCAAATAAGCAAGTAGGTTGATCAAAAATAAATAAAAATGAAACATGCACAAAAATTCGAACTGGTCAAAATTTATGTCTATATGCACTGTTATTTAATTAATTGCACGAGCCTGGGGCAGAAGTGGTGCTGGCAGTGGTTGATTGAAACTTGGGGTGCACGTAGTTTCAATGAGGCTTGAACATGATATGGTTTGAAAATGTTTCCAAATTGAAGTAGCTGGCTGCAGAGTTGACCCAGTCAACTTGAGAAACAGTCCGGTCGGACTTGGATTCAATTTCCAGATTCTTTTAAATTGCAGTTCAGTTTTTGCAATTGTGAAAACAGTACACTTGCTTCGATCAATCAACTGAATTTTTTCTCTCAAATTCTTGAAGGTTTTCTTTGATTTTTTCATGGCTTCATTTCCTAGGCTATCGTCTCAGATGCAAGAGCGATACTTGGACAATTTCCAGTCGTGGGTACGGCACCACACGAGGCAAAATAAGGATTTTTTTGAGGGTTGTTACGGGATGAAATCTGTTTGGGCTTTGAAGGAGCTCATGCCAGATTGGGATCTTTTGAGAGCTGCGGCTCGTTTCTGGGACGTACGGAGGCACGTGTACAACTTTTCGTACAACGAGATCACTCCCACGTTTGAAGATTTTCGAGCCATTTTAGGAGGACCTGAGACGGATCAGCAAGTTCTTCCCTTGGCGGCTGGCATGGCCATTGTTGAGAAGTTAGTGTCTCTGCTTGGTATCTTAGCTGAAAAAGCATACGGGATGCTAATACTGAACACAGATTATGTCGACATTTCGAGGCTGCCAGATAAATTTGCCGGTGTCGAGGGGAGCGTTTTTGCGTGGGACGCATTTGCTCTGTGCGCAATTGCTACTTTGTTCACATTCACGTCTCTGGGTGTGTGCCATCACAAAGATTAATCGGACACTGGTGAGGCAAACACGGAATCCAGGGGAGACATCGTGCCTTTGGTCCTGGGCGAGACGTTCCTGGGCATAGGTCGGATAGCGACCGGCAGCCGATACATGTGGGGAGGGAGTCCTGTTATGCTTATTATGTGGTTGAGGGAGCGATTGCAGATGATGCCCGAGGTGCCAGTGTCTTGTGACGCTTGGTCCTTTTCTCGACGTCCTCTGGTGATAGGGGGCGATCAGGCTGAACTGGAGCTCTGGATGGCCAGACTCCGCACGCCTCACTTGCGATGGTGGGTTCCTCATTGGAAGCTACAAAATTGTCGGACCGCTCAGGAGGGTCTTTAGGTTGTCAGAGTACCGGGGTTGTCCCAGACTGCTTTCTACATTCCATCCTTGGTGCTGCGACGATGCAGTGGAGGCGAGGTGCCATTGACGGGTTTGGGTCATGCTGCTACCTTCGAGGTGGGATCTCTGCTGATGGAAGATCCTTCGACGCTATTTCTTCTCACGCGGCTGTGGCAATACATGTCCTTTCCTGCCAGGGTTCTCTTTCACCGGAGAGGGGGCATTGTTCTGTCTACGAAGTATCTGAACTGGTACGAAGAGTGTATGGGGGAGATACAGATGGCCATCTTGTGGAGACAGAGGGAGCTATTGGGTGTTGATTACCCTGACAGCTCAACTTTGAGGAGGGCCGAAGTGGGGGCTAACCCTCAGAATAAATGCAAGGGGAAGACATGGCTAATTATGAGGCCAATGCTAGTCGGGCGGCCGATCAAAGCACGGTCATGATGGCTCGAAGAGAGGCGGCTCAAGATAGAGCTAGGGAAAGGGCAGCGTTGGCAGCTGCCGGTTTGACGGAGGTGTCAGGAAGGGTCCCTGAGCCAGGTATAAGGACTACGGGAATATTCCCTGTGAAGGTGAAGAATACTCGCCGCGGAAAATGGAAGGGGAAGAAGGATGAAGGACCAAGCTAGGGAAAGGGCTGTGTTGGTAGCTGCCGGTAGAAGGACTACGGGAATATTCCCTGTGTGTGTTTGCATTTTGAAAATGGGGGCTTGAATGACAAGCTTAATCTTGGTTTGAATGTCAAACATTGATTTTTGTGATTCTGTTTGAAAAGGCGAGCGTTTGAATGACAAACGTCGGTTTTTTGAGTTTGTTAGGAAAAGTGACGCGAGTGCTGATTTTGATCTTTTAACTTAAGTGTCAAATGTTGACTTTTAAGAAAAGAGCGTTTGAATGTCAAACGTCGGATTTTGAGTTTGAAGACGATCGTTTGGGTGCCAAACGTCATTCGCGCGTTTTTGAAAGAGAGTTCGAATGTCGAACTCCGGTTTTGAACTGAGCATTACATTGTTAGCGATTTTACGGGAAAAAACATTAAATGATATGCGATCAACGAATCGTTTTTGCGACTCGAACTTTGATAAGTAAATACTATCACGAGCCAAAAGGCTCGGACTTGTAAATGACAGTATTTAAAGTGCGGTATCGATGGAATCAAACGACCCGAAATTTAAAAGTGCGATCAACGAACCAAACGGCTCGGAATTGTAAAGTTGCGTAAAGTAAATGACGATCGAAGGATCAAACGATCCGGAATTTGTAAATGACATGAAAGTAAATGATGTTCGACGGATCAAACGATCTGGAATTGTAAATGACGTTAAAAGTAATTGAACGGCGCCGGAACGCCGTTTTAACCCGAGATTACTTCTCTTACGGGAAGAGAAGAGGATCAGGGACTAAAACGTATCAGACCCCATTGACGCTGGCGTCTACATTTCAACAACGTTCGACCGAAACGGTTGTATCGACTGGCGCGTAAACCGAGACAGAATGAGAGTTTAGGGAGTGAGAGTGTTACCTATGGCTAGGGATTCACTCTTTTGGCTCGGGAGGCGTATACGAGATACGATTTAGTGTTTGGAAAGTTTTTTCGAGGTGGTGGGGGTTGTATTTGGTTGAAATACGTAATTTTCACGCGAATCGAGGCAAAACGAGGCTGAGGAGGGGGTGAAAACTGGTTATGCCATGGCTGTGGAGAGAAAATGGAGTAAGTTTTTCTTTTTTTGAAATGTTGACAGCCCTCTGTATTTATAGGGTAAATTTGCAAAAGAGTCCGGACAGACTTAACCTGAATTCCAGGGGGTTTTGTGAAACTTTGGAAACTGGAGGGACTTGCTGGCAATTCTGGTTTGCCTGAAAAAGAGTTCGGCTGGACTGGGACTGCATCCCAAGGGTATTTTGGTATTTTCACACTGAAATCTGATTGATGTTGATCGGAGGGGTGTGGCATGCGTGCCATGTGCCCTTGTGACTCACCAAGGCGTGGGTTTTCGTGCCATTATTTCCGGTTTTGTCCGTTTTTAAATAATTGTCCAAAAAATGTCCGAAACGCCCCCGAAAAGTGTGTTTTTCAGGAGAAGCTGTACTTTTACGTGCGACGACGTGTGTTGAGTATGCTTTGACTTTGGGATGCACGGGGCAGTCCCGGGACGTCTCGTTGGCTTGAGAACGGGGAGCTTAACGGGTTCCGATTAACCTGGAGCGGGCCAGTTAACGGATTTCGATTAACTTTTAATGGATTTTGGCGATCCGGATTTGGGTACTTACAGCTTCCAACCTGGAGGTCATGGGTTCGATCCCCCCAAAAGTTAGAGGGAAGGCTTTCTCTCCCTAAGATTTATCTCCTAGTCGCTTCTGTGCGTGCATGTGTGTGTGTGTGTGTGTATGAGTAGTGAAAAAAAAAAACTAAAGACACTAAGCAAAAGTTATCAAGTGAAAATTCTTGTATTCTATGGCATAGGCGTTTGGGTCATATCTCCAAAGGGAGAATTGATAAAGCTTATGTCAGAGGGAATCCTAAAACAACTTGATACTCCGAATAAAACCTTTTGCATTAAGTGTTTTAAAGAAAAATTTACAAACATTAAAGGAAATAGGATCTTTGAGAGTATCAAACATCTTGAAACTAATTCATATGAACATTTGTGAACCATTCACTAACCCTTCATGGAATGGTCAACAATTTTTCATTACGTTCTTGGATGATTACTCTCGTTATGGATACATTATTTTCTTTATATAAAGTCTCAATCATTGGACGTATTAGGTAAATAACATCCAGGTCCTTTATACTCGCTATCTTGAAGAGTGTGGGATTGTCCCTCACTACACCATGCCGGACAAACTTAGCATAGTATAGTGGAGAGACATAATAGAATCCTTAAGGATATGGTAAAAATTATATTTTCTTGTACTTCTTTACCTCACTCATTATGGGGCGACACATTAAAAACTGCAACTTATATTCTCAATAGAGTTTCTTCAAAGGCTACCGACAAAACTCCGTATAGACGTAAAGACCGTTGGCAGTTACTTTGTAGGGTATGCTAAGAGATCTAGGGGATATAAATTTTATGACCCGAAAACTAGAACATTTTTTGAGACTGGTAATGTTAGATTCTTTGAGGATGTTGAATTTAGTGGGAGAAATAGTAATGATTTTGAATTTGAAGAGTTAGAGGAACCACTCTATATTCCTTAAACTTTAGTTTCTGTTGGAAATCATGTAATTGTACCTGAAATTCAACAAAGAACATACAATTCAAAATAATATAGAGACTCCCGTAAATAACGAATAACATGAAAATGTTGGACATGAGAAAATTCACCAACCTCAAAATGAGGATGAACCGGTGCTCTTGAGGAGATCTACTAGAGAAAGAAGAAGTGCTATTCCAGATATTTATGATGTGTATCTTGCGGAGAATAAGAACACCTTAGGTTTAGTGGGAGATGAACCTATCACCTTCCATGAAGCCATTAATAGTCCTGATTCTCATAAGTGGATTAATGCCATTAATGAGAAGTTAAAATCAATGAAAGACAATGACGTTTGGGATCTTGTCCCATTACCTGAAGGTGTAAAACCTATTGGTTATAAATTGATATTTAAAACCAAAAGGGATTCGCAAGGTAATGTGGAAAAATATAAGGCACGTCTTGTTGCTAAGAGATTTACTCAAAAGGAAGGCATTGATTATAAAGAAACATTTTTTCCGGCATCTTCTAAAACCTCTTTTAGGATCATTATGGCATTAGTGGCACATTATGATCTTGAGCTTCATCAAATGGATGTAAAGACAACTTTTCTCAATGGCGACATTGAGGAAACCATCTATATGAGGAAACCAGAAATGGTGACTGATTCAGATCAAACTAATCAATTAGTTTGTAAACTTAAGAAATCTATTTATGGTCTCAAGCAAGCTTCTCGTCAATGGTATTTAAAATTTAATCAAGTTATTCTTTCATTTGGTTTTGAAACGAATTTTGGTGAAGATTGTGTATACCATAAGTTCAGTGGGAGTAGATTTATAATTTTGGTCTTATATGTGGATGATATTTTACTTGCTAGTAATAATAAGGACCTTCTAAAGGAAACTAAGAAATTTCTCTCAAACAATTTGAGATGAAAAATCTTGGTGAGGCATCTTTGTATTGGGAATCCAAATTCATCGTGATCGTTCACGAGGTATTTTGGGATTATCACAAAAGAGCTATATAGAGAAGGTATTACAAAGGTTTAACATGGAAAATTGTAAACCACATGACACCCCTGTCTCTAAAGGAGATAAATTCAGTTTAAAGTAATGTCCTAAAATTAATTTTAAATCCAAGTATATGGAAAATATCCCTTATGCACCGGCAGTAGGAAGCTTAATATATGTGCAAGTCTGTACTCGTCCAGACCTTGCATTTATTATTGGGATGCTTGGTCGATACCAAAGCAATTCGGAAAGAAGAACATTAAGTCGCATCCAAAAGAATGATGAAGTACCTATAAAACATTAAACTACATGCTTATGTATACAAAATCGGATCATTTTGAGATCATTAGGTATTTCGATTCTGTTTTACTGGATGCAAAGATGTCAAAAGACATCATATGGTTATGTCTCTTGTTGAAGAGAAATAAGTATAAAATAAATAAATAGATATACAACTTATAGGATCAAACTCCATGTTATTGGATCCATTTTATAAAGCGTTATCTCTTTTGATGTTTCACGAGCATACTGCTCATATGGGTGAAACGATTTTGATAATGCATAATATAGTGGGAGTTTGTGTTGTGCTTTATTTGCTATTTGTTTTATTCATATTGATCTCATTTGGTTAATAAGGACTAGTTGATGGAATATATATATATATATATATATATATATATATATATATATATATATATATATATATGTTTTAATATATATTCATTAAGTGTTTCATGCTACACATCTATACTTAATTTATGTCATTTAGTTAAACATATATATGTAATTAATGTGGGTTTAGTTGCGAATCAATTACAACGACTGTCCCTTTAGTTCCTATACTTGTGAAACTAATGGACGAGATTGTTTTAGAATGACAATGAAGTGCACATATGGATTGTCATTTACATTATGAATATGATTTTATAAGGATTTGTTAAAGTATAAACACATGTTTGGGCAATCCAAGTGGGAGATTGTAAGAACAGGGATTGTAAAATGTATATACTTAATAAATATAAATGACATGTAGACGTACATGTATAAATCATTAAAATAATATTATTGTAAAGTATAGAATATTAATTAAATGTGTAGAATTCCCGAGGTGTAAATTACCTATTTATGATGGGCAGAATGGTAATTTCACACCGCTTAATTGAAAGGGTATAGTCCCTTGATGAGGTGCCATTGTTTCCTATATATAGAGGCCTACCATCAGCCTAGAAACACTACATCATTCTTATATACTCTCTCCATAATCTGAGTTCTAAGAAAGGCATTCATCATCAAGAAGATCTACATTTCCCTCCTTGATTTTCTTCTTCTTCTCTTCCTTCCTTTGCAAGAACAGCATCAAGTAACAAGATGAACTCAACAAGTATCACGCTTCCGCCTTCATCTTCTTCTCTTGCTTAATCTAGACTTGAGTGCTTTCGGGTTATTGAAATATCAATGTTCCAACAGAATATTCTCAATCTTCTAATTCTCTAACTCAATAAAACAATGTGTTATGTATTACACCTTGATCTGATGATAGTACTTTACGTAATCTAATTAATAATTCTCAAAAAATAAATAAATATAAATTATCCTTTGCCAAATTTTTGAATTAATTTAAATTTAGCTTCAAATGATGTAATAATTTCATTTCTTTGTCCATAAGAGATGAAAGATGATAGATTAAAAGCACAACAATTATTTTTTCTAAACATTTTCATAATGTTATGACATTATATTTGTAGATCTATGAAGTATATACGAACTAGACATAGAAGCATAATCAATTTGCAATTAAATTAAAATATATTCCTATTTTACCGGATCTTGTGGATTATCTGTAGATGTAGATCTGTGATCTTCAAGCGATTTTTGAACGTCGACATCCCGAAGATCTGAATTTTGCATCGATTTTACATGACTTCGTCGCCGTATGTGACTACAAAATTTTATGGGCGATATGATTTGTATTTTTTGAGCTTTGTAAAATTTAGAGGCACAAATGATGAAATGTTTCATCATCAGTGTGATTGTAGGTATTAGCAACAAATATTTGTTTATGATGAGGCTTGAAATGGTGGGATAGGGTTTCAGATAGATGATGATATTATCAAGAAGAAATTAGAAGAAGAGTGTTTAAAGAAATGATAAGGGCGACGGGTGGATTATGTTAAATATATATGTGGCCGGGTTAGGATTTAATTTGGGCTCTGTTTCTTATGGCTCGTTTGTTTGTTTTTTTTTCCTTTTTTTTCTTCTTCTGCTTAATAAGATATACAATTTTTACTATTTTCGAGTATAATCAATTTTTTTCAGTTTCTACAAATTGTTTTAGCTATTGCATTTTTGTTGATAGTGTTACTATGTTTAATGTATCTACTATTACAACTAATAAAATATCGCCACCTCATTTTATAATTAGGATTTTATGACTTTATTTTATGCTTTTAGCATTACTCTCTCTCTCTATATATATAAAGAAGGAAAAAATTATTCAATGTTTTGATAGTGACTTGAATTTTAATATTTTTCGGAATTTGTTAGGTATTTTTTTTTTTAGGAAGCTATTGCGTGGGTTTTAAATACATTTATACTGGAAAAAAGGGTACTAATCCCTCGGACGTCGCTCACTCCATCGGATATTAGAATTCCTTTCAATTTGAACGTCGTCAATTACACTTAAATTATGTGAAGTCTATAAACGAAAGTCAGGACAATTTCTATCTACAATTGAATAATTTTTAAAGAATCCTATTTTCAGTTATGGTCAGCTTTATTTGCTTTATACAGAGTGACTCATTCAAATAGATTTCATATTTGAATATCTAATTTTGAAAAAGACAGTTTATCCAACAAATGTACTATGATTGTGTTGTTTAGGAAAATTTTCAAAATGTGTAATTCATATCTTTTATCTCTACTTATTAATAATTTTTTCTTAAAACATATACTCCCTCTGTCTCATAAAATCTTACCCACTTTGCCATTTAGGGCGTCCCACTTATAAGTCACATTTTTTTAAAAAGGAAATTTTATAACACTTCTTTATTAATGAGACACACTTGTCATACTCACAACAACTATCCACTTATTATTCTCTATCCCACTTTCTCTCTCCTACCCACTCATAACTCCTACTTTAATAACATTATTCCTTATTTTTCGCACGAAACAGTAAGTGAGTAGCCTTTTATGAGAGGAGGGAGTATGAGTGTGTGCGTATGTGTTGTCTCAATTAAGATCAATACTATGTAATTTCTTAAATATTGTTTACAAATGTATGTCAACCAATTTCATTTGTATTGTTGTTTCTTTATTTACTAATTTTTTTTATTCTTTTTTCATTTTCAAATAGAAAATTTTATATATCGCTGTGAATCGCATGGGTGATGCACTAGTTTTATAAAAAACATTCGCCCAATTAACCCCAAACAATATAAATATTATAATAATTAATTTTTAAAGTATTAAATTAATTTTCTAATTAAGAGTTTTCTTTTCTTTTTCGATACATTTCATACTTAGATACCTACTTTGCTTTATTTTTAGAATGGCAAATAATAATAGTATTTTGGATAATTATATCCTCTTTCTTTTGCAAAATTATATATAAAAAAAAATTAATATTTATAATTTCACTTTTTACCTACTTGAATCATCGAAAATGTTTGTAAAATTATATTTTTAACTCACTCATAATTGTTAACTTATTTCTTAAATATTTTAATAAGCATGCAAATTTTTGATAAAACTATTAGATTAAATTGAGGTGAAGTTTTTTTTTTTTTTTTAATAAGAGCTAGTTACTCACGAAAAAATGAAAAAAAAAATTAGAAAAGGGCAAACAAAAATTATGAAACCAATTGGACAATAAATGACGTAGACGTAGACACCTAACTCAGATGCCCCCTTCCGAATCTCAAAACAAAAGGCTAAGGAATGGTCAAATCAAAGAACTAAAGTTGACTAGACAAAGGAATGAGAATACTACCTCCGTCCCCCCTCAATTGATTTACTTTTCTTTTTTGAGACGTCCCACCTCAATTGATTCATTCATTAAATGAAAAGTTTTTCATATATTTATACCCTTATCATCTCCATATATTTACAAAAAAACCATTCATTATACCCACTTTAACTTACTATTCCTCCCACTCATTCTCTCTCCTATTAAATATTTTTAACTTTTACATTCTCTTTCCTATTTCCTACCACACATTTAACTTTTACATTCCTTCTCCTCTAATTTCTACCCACTTTAATAATTTTTCTTAAAAACCGTGTCCCACCTCAATGGACCAATTGAGGTGGGACGAAGGGAGTACTAATTAAGTCAAATTGAAAAGTACCAAAGATTCATACCATTCAACTTATAATTTTCTATTCCAACACAAAAATTTTTAAATACTAATATAATAAAAGGAAAGAGAATAAATAGAAAAAGTATTGTAATTATAAAAAGTAAATAAGAGAGAATGAGTAATAAAAACAATAAAAGTAGGAATGACCAAATACGATTTTGGTTTCGTTTTAAAATTGCTGATTCAGGTTACAGACAGTGTTCTAAAAGACCCTGTCTAAGAGCACCTAGGTCCCGCCTAGGCGCTAGGCCCCTCTCCAACACCTAGTTTTAAGCCCCGCCTAGGTCCCGATTAATCCCGACTAGTCCTCGCCTAGGCGCTAGGCCCGGCTCCGCCGCCTAGGATCCGCCTAGCGCTTTTTAGAACCTTGGTTACAGAAAAGGAGAAAACGGAACCGAACCATTAACTTACAGTTCGTGATTCCGGTTTCAAATCGGCGGTTCACGGTTCGAAATCGACGATTCAACGGTTTTTTTTTTCAATAGAAAAAACAGTTTTAGAATTGTTTTATTACTGAAAATATTTGCAAAAAGTTATATAAAAAAAGAGAGAAAAAACTAAACAAATGAAAGTATATAGAAGAAAAGAGTGACGGACTACCATTAATTTTTTTTTATTTATTTAATGACTATTAAATAATATTTTAGATTTTTTTTACTATTTTTTTACATAAGGTAATATAAAAAATAGAGAAAAACTAAACAAATTATATAAAAAAAATAGAGGGACGGACTACCCTTTAATTTTTTTATTTTTTATTGACTAGAAAATAATATTTTAAATTTTTTTTATTCCTGATTTTTTTTACAGAAAGTAATAGAATAAAACTAAACAAATGAAAGTATATAAAAGAAAAGAAAAGAAGTACGAAATACACTTAATTTTTATTTTTTTATTCATTAGGAAATAATATTTTAGGCCTTTTTTATTACTGATTTTTTTACAAAAATGTATATAAAAATGTTAGAAAATTTAAACAAATGAAATTATATAAAAGAAAAATTAAATCATAAATCTCATGCACTAAACCTAAATCATGCATAAATCTTATATATACCCTATACCCTTAACCTTTAATATAAATCATATACTATATACCCTATATCCTAATTCATCTACCTAAATCTCATTTATATCTTATACCATAAACATTAAATCTAAATGATATACTTCATAGACTAAACTCTAATTTATCTACATTAACTATATAGCCTAAACTTTAAATCTAAACCATATACTACATACCCCAAATACTAATTTATCTACCTAAATCTCATATATACACTACAAAAAAAAAAAGAAAAAAAAAGAGATTTTGCTACGAAAAAATTTGTAGCAAAATGTTAAGATTTCGTAGCTAAAGAGTATTGGCGACGAACCTGTTTTCGTCGCAATTTTGTCGCCTATGCAACGTCACTAAAGGGTATTGGCGATGAAATAATATTCGTAGTCGTAGGTTTATTTTCTAGCTACGAAAAATAAATTTCGTCGCCAAATAATTTCTGCGACAAAATATAAAATCGTCGCTAAAGGGTATTTTTCGTAGCCAAATGAATTCTTCTAGCGACGAAATTAATTTGTCCCAAATTATCCGGTCTTGCACTACAAAATATCGTATATAATTTCATATTTATTACGAATTTATTTCATAGCTATAAATACATTCTTCTACTACAAAATATTTTCGTCGCCGAATGTTACTGTCTTGCTATGAAACATTTTCATAGCTATAAATACATTATTCTACTAAAAATATTTTCGTCGCCGAATGTTACTGTCTTGCTATGAAACATTTTCATAGCGTAGCCATCTTTTTTACTACGAAATATTGTGTTGCAAAATGTGATTTCAATCTAGTTGCTGCTCCAAGAAAAAACAATATATATGTGAAAATATTATATTTATCAAAATACTATACGTTATCAAAATATAATTAATTATCATTAAAATTGTCGGCACATTCCCAAATAACGAAGGCAAAAAATACATGTCTCTAATATCACAGTTGACAGATGGTGAGTACACAGGCCACGGAGTTCACAAACATTTGCAACTGAATTTTCACATCTTGTTGCTTCGTCAGATGTCGTAATGCATTCTTAGGCCAATAGATAGTCATCCTCTCCAAGACAAGTGCATTTGACAGAATGTACCTTAGAAAACACATTTCCATATGCTTCCCATAAAAGTTCTTGAAAGTAATTGCCTTGAGACAGGATAACAAGCATTTAGGTACGGATTTCAATATCAAATCACCATCACCGCAATGCTTAAAAAAAACTTACATCAAAATCAGACCATGTATGGTAATTATTTTCAAGGTGCAACGGCATTTACCTCAGCAAAATAAAGAGATTGTAGATTTGGACAGCACTGAAGAAGTCCCAACAGCACCCCAACCGTATGATTATCTATCTCCATACTCAACTCTAAATAGGATAGGTTCTCAAACAAGGGAAGATGATCCAGCACATTATCTGCAGAAGAAAGGGACTTCCCAAACAAAAAAATAGGGTGCCGGGGGGGGGGATGGTACAACATGTCAGCATGGCAGAACTAGCAGTTAGCAAGATGCTCTGTAGAAAATTTAGACGGGAACCCATTACCTTGATAGTATGTAAGGATATCCTCAAAGAGCTAATGCTGTGCAGTCCTCTGAGTAGCTCAAAAGCACGATAAACGGTTTCTTTTCGCCTCTCACGCGGAAATGGAATGTCAATGAATGCCTTGAGCAGTGAGAAAACATTATCAAGACAATCTCATTTGACAGATAGCCAATATAGTTCAAGCACACGAGATTTTCTGCAACAATCTTGATCTCACAGCCACGTTGATCATCAGTGGCTCCAAAGTATAGTAGATCATCAATTGTCAAACTTCTAAGTGTGGAACTAGTAATTGAAATACTTTTCAAGTTCATCCACTCGCAGTCTAATGTAACCAGCTCCTGAAGGACAGGGCAACTAGAGAAAAGATTTTCAGTAGACTCTTCGTTAGGGAATGTAACAAGAGATAGGTGTAAGGTTTTGAGGCATGGAAAGCAAATGCAAGCGGGGAGTTCAAGAACAGAGTTTATTTCTATCTTCACGGAAGTTAGTGATTTACTCTCGAATACATAATACGGGAGTGAAAATGGTTCTTTTACAAAGAGACAAAGATCAAGCTCCTGAATGCTATGCATCATGGCAGCCGATAGCCATTCATGTATGTGTGACGCATTAAAGCATGCCCTACATGACAAGCGGAACTTTCTAATAGTTGATGCATCCCGTAGTTTGAGAACCCTTTCAACGAAGCTCATGAAACACGTGACGTCAAGTGGGCTCCCACTACCGGTGCTGGACAGGGCTCAGACAAGTAAACACTAATTGCGAAAATGATATGACAATGACTGATTAACAGTGAGTAAACAGTCAAGGTGTATCAGTTAACTAATGTGCATGACATAAAATTTAAGCTTCACACAAGCTGGAAATGAGGGGATAAAACATACCCTTTTAGATGCCTTGTGAACCAAATTTGTCTCTTGCAATGTCTCCACAAACTGTTAAACATGATCATTTAGATGTCCTGATGTAGTTCAGAACAGACAAGAGAGTAGATGAATTCTATAAGATAACATCTAGTCAAGGTTGATGAAATTTTGGTTTTAGATGTTCAAACTAAATGCTTAAGGACACTTTCTGCAATATGGTTTTCCGCAATAACATATGCTTATAATCTGAACAACACAGACAAAACATAGAGTGATGTGTCTTATCGGGCTTCCTACTGAGGGCCGTCAATGTTTATTTGTTCTTTTATGGCCATCGTATATTTGATTAAGGACACTTTCTACGAAATTTGATTTATCAATAGGATCGTATCTGCCATCGTATATTTTTCTTTTATGGCCATCCATACCAACCTTATACGCCCACAATTTCGTAGACAAATCAAATTCCTTATTCGGCGCAAGTAACTTGACTGGACCAACAACTCCTTGTTTATCTTTTTCAAAGCCTGCTCCATAATTCTGGTAGCACAAGAAGAATTTACAAAAAGCATATATAAATCATAATTGA
The DNA here is from genome assembly GCA_022495995.1 of Adenophora triphylla var. japonica. Classification (NCBI taxonomy): domain Eukaryota; kingdom Viridiplantae; phylum Streptophyta; class Magnoliopsida; order Asterales; family Campanulaceae; genus Adenophora; species Adenophora triphylla. The sequence goes on from JAFEMH010001501.1 coordinate 116,242, forward strand.
GAATGGGGTTTTAGCAAATATGAACCATACCGGCAATCAAGCAGTGACACTAAGCAACGATATCTTGTTCTTTTCGGGCTTAAGCGTGATAGGATGCTCAAATACAAACCCTTCGCCATGATTGGAATATTGAGATGCTGAAATGTTAAATCTTGTTAATATTAAACATAGTTTTTTTTATGACATTTATTTAACTAGAAACTTAGAAAATCCAAAAAAATTGGAATATTGAGATGCTGAAATGTTAAATCTTGTTAATATTAAACATAGTTTTTTTTATGACATTTATTTAACTAGAAACTTAGAAAATCCAAGAAAACATTACCCATGTAGACTCCATTAACAAATAAATGTAGTCCATGCCCAGCAGAATGAACTTGCAGTGTGTATCTCGGTCCCATATCAGGCTCGGTGAAACTAATTAACGAAAAAAAATCATAGAAATATTTAAGTTGTAATATACTATAAAGAAAATATTTGATTATCAAATGTTTATTTCGTAGTCATTTTACCTTGTCATGTACCATAAATAGTCGCTAATGTCATTTGTCACAGACTTTTGCTCACGAAGCTCATTGGCATAAGTAAGTCTTTTCCCCGGGTACATAAATTGTTCAATGAACTCATACCTCCATGTCCAATTCAACTTGGCAGAATGATTTTCTACAGGCTTGTTCACTAGCACAAATGTTTGAGCATTGACCTACAAAAACATTAGAATTTTTTTTATCAATCATGGCATAAAATTTGATTGAATTTTCTTATAAATTCATTCATGTAACATAGTAATTATTCATTTACCCGAGCCGTATTAACTTGCAATTTAGTAAAAAAGCTCGGAAATACCAAACATATGGCCTAAAAAGAACAACCTAAGTCCCACTCGTGCATTACCATATTTGTTGAGTGGTGCATCGTAATCATAAGCTGTGGTAATATGGGGCCCTCCGGCTGTACGTCCAAAGTTTGTTCCACTGTGATACTGAAAATATATATTGCAATAATAGTTAGAAATGGAAAAAAAAAAAAAAGCAAAATAGTAGTCATTGGTTTCTAGTGCTAACCATATAGTAGTTATGAACTGAACCACCAAATTGGAAAAATCGAGCAACAGAAAATGCAAGGTCTTCTGCAGGTCTATGTTCGTCTTGGCCTCCCCATTTCTTAAACCTAATGTTGAATAATCACAAAAGAATCATTTACACAAACCGATATTATAAAAATAAATGATAACTCATGTATATATTAGTTATATAGTCTTACCAGCCACTCCAATTTTCAGTCCACACCTTAGGAACACTTTTGTTTTGGGGTTGAATTTGATCACAATAAAAGCCATTGCAAGTTTCGATCTTTAACAAGAACAAAACACACAGAAAAATATGTAATGAAGCTTCAAGAAATTAAAAGAACATTACTCATACTTAAATAAATTAATAAAAATATTTATATATATATACCATGGGAGATGGTGCATCTTTCTCCTGGCACATAACCCACGGAAATAAAAATCTCTTGGCCTTAATTGGACAGTTAAGAGAAACAATTGTATGCATAAACTTGGTTCAGGCAAAAACACAAACACCTTGACTGCATTAAGCAAAAGGTTGTCCACAAGTGACGAATTATACAGCAACCAACAGAGCAAGCAAATCATTACAACACACAAACGCCACAGTAGTAGCTTCAAACAAATTACAACTTTGCATATAGCTATAAATTCACCAAGTACGTAAAAATCAACTTTTCAAGCACACAAATACAGCAATTATTACCCTCCAGGACTCGCAATCGAAGTTGATTCGTACAAGAAAATTGCGAAAACAAACCGAAAATTTGAAATTAAAGATAGAATTGAGATTTATCATAATACCCGTTGAATCGATTGAGAGCGTACATGGGAATTAGGTTGCGGCCGATTGCTGCTGCTGATGTGGGTTGCGGCCGGTTGAGAGCGTACGATCTTTGTCTACTCTCAAACCGTCCGGATCGTCTCTCTCAATAGCCTCAATCGCCTCGCCTCAATCACCGTTGTTACCTCCGTTGGCTGTTGGTCGCAGTCAAGTTAAAAGGGGTGAGCAATACTAGAGAATGAGGGAAGGAAAAGGATAGGTTTTAAATTGAGGAAGGCTAATGGCACCTTTTATAGTTGATAAACTAACTCCACATATTGATTAAATAGATTGTAATATATGCATTATGAAATGTACTTAAATTTAAGGAGTGATTTTAGCATAATATTATGGGTGATTTTAAGGATAATTTTGGCTATAAAATAATTTCATAGCAAATAATTTATATTTTTGTAGCCAAATTTTATTTACAATTTTGACTAGTGTGGGAAATTTGTGCGTCAAAAAATTTGCCTCATTTAACGACAAATATTTTTGTTTTGTTTTCTTAGTTTAGCATTTGGCTACAAAATTAATATTGTCGCAAAAACATAGAGATTTGTCTACGAATAAATAATTCATCGCTAATGCAAATCTTTTAGCTACAAAATATTTTTCTACAAAATATTTTTGTAGCTAAATCCTTATTTTCTTGTAGTGATACCCTATATCCTAAATCTAAATCATATACTTCATACCCTAAACCCTAATTAATCTACCTTAACCATATACCCTATACAGTATACTCTAAACCTTGAATCTAAACCATACTCCTATACTACATACCCTAAATCCAATTTATCTACCTTAATTTCATATATACCCTATGCCCCAAACCTAAAATCTAAATCATATACTCGATACCTTAAACCCTAATTCATCTACTTTAATCTCATATATGCCATATACCTTAAACCCTAAATCTAAATTATATACTCCATACCCTAAACCCAAATCATCTACCTTAATATCATATGCCCTATAATCTAAACCTTAAATCTAAATTATATACTTAATACACTAAAGCTTAACTCATATACATTAATCTCACATATACCCTATACCATATACTTAAATCTAAATCATATACTCTATACCCTAAACTATAATTCATCTACATTATTCTCATATATACCATATACCCTAAACCTTAAATCACAATCATATACTTCATACCCTAAACCCTAATTAATCTAACTTAACCATATACCCCATACTTTAACCCCCCTAAATCTTATACCAAAATCCCATATATACCTCTAAATCGAACCACTCAATCTTATACCTATACTCCTTATATACATTTTACCATAAAATTTAAATAAATGAGACTTAGTTTATTATTTGAGCTTGATAATAAAAAAAATTAACTAAATTCGTTAGAGAGAGTTAAGGGCGTTTGTGTGAAAAAAATTGTGAGGGGAGGGGGGTATTTATAGTTGAGAAAATATGTTAGGAAAAAAATATATTTTTATTTAGCCATATTATATTTTAACAAATCTAACGAAATTTCTGACGAATTTGATGGTTTTGACAACGGTTCAATGGTTTCGGTTTCGGTTCCAATTCAGGCGGTACTGAACCGTCGATTCACGGTTTTCAGATGGAGCAACCGGAACCGGGTCGTCAAACGCCAGTTACGATTTCAATCGATTTCGATTCAAGACGGTTTCGGTTCTGGCCGATTCTGATTCAAGGCGGTTCAACGGTTCCGAGCCGGTTCTGGTTCTGGTTTGGTCATCACTAAGCAATGGAATTGTTGTTGTGAGTACAGTGGCATATCTATAAAATTTGGCGAGGAGGAGTCAAATTTTGAATTGATGAGAAAAATTGAAACCACACAATTTTTTAATGTTTTAAATGATATATATATAACCTACTATTTCATAGGATTAAAATATTTAATTATATCTCATTAGCGATAAATAAATAACATTAATATAAAATGGGCAGGTGAACTCAAACAAACAATACTAATTTTTTTTTGGAAATAAACAGTAATTGAATGAGAAAGATATGATAGCTCAAAGTAAGTGGGTTAAAGTGTAACTTTTAGAAGTTAACACCACTATTGATGTCCTATAATTCCTAGATTAATTGAGGGATTAATATGGATCATTACTTTGAAATTTGAGGTTACAAAGTTTGGTATTAAACTTCTTGAATAGAAAGTGATGAGTCTCATATTAATACTAAGATTAATTGAATATTCATGGGAGAGTTAGTGGAGCTATAAGTAGAGAGACCCACAATAATGAAAGTTGATTTCTTTTTCCATCAATTCTCCACCTCCAACTCCCTCTTGCAATTTGTTATCTTCTTCCTTTAATTTGGCTTCCTAGAGAAATATCCATGGTGATTTTGTCCAAGCATAGGGAAATTCGCCGAAAAACTTAAGTGCAAAGTTGTTCCAGTTCATCCGTTCTATCATGGGAGACTAACGTCTATTGAAGATCTCGAGCACTCGTAGTGAGGGGGCGAATTAGTCTTAAGGAGAGTGTCTAACACGGCTCGGATTCAAGCAAATTCAAGACGATGACTTACGATTTTTTCTTTGTTAATGTTTATATTGTATATTGTATTTCAATTTTATTGTAATTCTTTTTCTTTTGTGCTCGATTGTTTAGATTTGTCTAACAATCTTAAGACTAATTCCCTATTTGAGAAAGAATTACAGATTTGGAAATCCGGTGGAGCGGTAATCAAAGAAAGAGGTAAAAGAATTGGAAAACGATGGACGAAACGGAAGAAAATTCCGGCACGTTTTTTCAGTGATCATCTGTGGTAAAAAATTATTTTTCTGTTTCTTTAACCGTTGGATCGGACTGAAATTTGGTGTGCATGTTCACGACTCATAGGAGAAGATTCTGAACGGTGGAGATCGGATTTTATTTGGTAGATATTAATATATAAATTTCGAAACAGAACAGTTTCTGAAAGAAGTAATGATGTATTGACTTACGGATGAACATCAAGGATGTTGCAATGATTGTGTAAAATAGTTGTGGTGATGCCACTTCTAGTGTTTATGCAATGAATGATAGATCTCTTATGGTTCATGAAAATCATAGTGAGAAAAATTGAAAAGTTCGATTGAACTAAATTGAGAATATGAACGGTTAAAGATATCGTATTTAACGTTCTTATGATTCACAAGAATCATGTGAGAAAAATTGAATAGTTCATTGAACTAAGTTGAGAAGATGGACGGGTAAAGATTTAGTTTTTAACGTTGCATTTTATAAATGAAAAGTTCTTTTGAACTAAGTTGAGAAGATGAACAGATAAAGATGTACTCTTTAACGTTGCATTTTATCAATAATGTATTAACAAAGATGATAGAGCTTCTTGAAAGGAGTTGTTAAATCCTATTATTGTTAATAGTGATAAAAGTCACAAAGATAAAAACAATAGAGCTTCTTGAAAAAAGTTGTTGAATTCTATTGTTGTCAACATTGAAAAATGTTACAAGAACAAAAACCATAGGGCTTCTTGGAAGAAGTTGTTAAAACCTATTAGGAGAATATGTGACTAATGTCATAAAGATAAAAAAAACAATAAGACTTCTTGAAGGAAGTTGTTAAATCTTATTGTTGTTGATGATGACAAATAACACAAAATATTTAGAATGAGAACTTCTAAAAGAAAGTGTGTATTTTGTAAAGAGAATGTGACTTTCTCTAATTTAGAGGTACTTCAAGATGAGACCTTTAAAGTTTTGAAATAATTAACCTTCAATTATAATTCCATTAAGGAATTTAGAGGTTTATAAATATGAGTGGTTATGAGAAATAAATTGTGTTAATTCTCCTATTGAATTAGCAATTTATTCTTAAAGTGAATTCTCTAATTAAGTTAGAGAGTTATATTTGTAAAAACAAAGTGATAATTGTTGAAAATTAAAGGCTCTTAATGTGGAGACAAATCTCTAATGGAATGTGGTTGTTCCAAATATATCGGATCACCATAGTGAGAAGTTAGAAAATTTTGTTGGCCTCGACTTTAAGTGATGGCAACAAAAGATGTTCTACTTGACCACCTTGAACTTAGAGAGATTTCTTTTGGAAGATCCTACAAAGTTGGGTGAAAATGTGATGGATGTTCAAGCCGTGAGTGCGGTTGAAGCATGTGAATTTTCTTTATCGAAACTATATACTTAATGAATTGTCGGATTCATTATAAATCATATATAGTACGAAGAAAATTGCAAAACATTTGTGGGAGTCATTGGACTATAAATATAAAATCGAGAATGCGGGTGCATTGGAAAATCATCGTAATCCGCTTTCTTGTTTTTAAATAGTGGACTCCATAAATGAAATAAAAATCATATGGAAGAAGTGGAAATAGTATTCCATGAAAACCATGTAGAATGGATGGTGTTGAGTGAAAGTCTCAAGTGATGACAATAATTGAGAAATTGCTTTCCACTTGAAAATATTTTTAAAATCACCTCAAACATAATGAATGGAAATGAATGTTGAGGTGTGTGCTATTCGTCTTTGTGTTGGAAAAGAGAATAGAACTTTTGAGAAAAAATTGTCTAACATTTCTTTTGGCGAAAGCAAATGTGATGAAGCATGCCTAAATGCTTAATACAAAGACAAAGTGTGTCAAACTTGTTTGAATTGTCAAAATCATTTGAAAAGTCAAACTTGTTTAAAAAGCCAAACTTGTTTGAAAAAGTCAGGCATATACCTTGTGTCTTGAGTGGCAATTGTGATGTCATCAAGAATGAAATTCATGATGTTTGAATGAATGAAATGAAAGGGTATTCAAGTGATTAATAATGAGAATGAATCTCTTTTTATGGTCAAATAAGACTTATCAAATATATGCTTGAAGCTATAATCAAGTCATATTGATGCTTGAGGTGTGAATGTTATTCACTAGATGATGGTAATATGTAAGTTTTTACCTTTAACATTGCTTGCTAAAAAGTAAAATGTTGAATCTTATCTCTTTAAAGAAAAAGTTGGAAATCAACTTAATAAAGAGGTAGTGATAAAACACAACTAAATGTAGTTTGTGTATATGTTACACTAAATACTATGGATTGCATATGGTTGGGTATGCTTACAATGGTTGTGATTATAGAATTCTTGTTTATGAATTCAAGATTCAAGAATGGAATCATGAAGCGCTTCTTTCTTTAAGAATATGTTTCCGTATAAATTAAAAGATGAGGCAAATTCATTTAAACGGATTCATGATTCAATAGAAGAAGAAGAAATTTATCATGAGTAATGATAAAGAAGAGGCATGACCTCGACATAGCAAATGAGGTAGGATAAGAAAATTCTATGGCCCGGATTTTCTAACCTCCATGATAGAAAGTGAATCACAAAGTTATAAAGATATTGAGCTCTTTGGAAGGATCTTTGTGGAAAGAGGCCATTAAAAGTAAGATTGATTCAATCTTGGAAAATCATACTTAGACACTAGTGGATTTACCTTCGAGTAGTAAATCACTAGCATATAAGTGAATTTTCAAAAAGGAAATGAAGACCGATGGAATAATCAATGAGTACAAGGCTAGACTTGTAATTGAGGATTACAAGAAAATAAAGACCTTGATTACTTTATACCTCATTACGAAAATAAAGATTCGTATTTGCAATTGCTGCATAGCAGAATTTGAAATACATCAAATGGATGTAAATAACATTTCTAAATGTCGATTTAGAAGAGAAAATTTACATAGAACAACTCGGGGGGTTTGTTGTACATGAGCAATGAAACAAAGTGTCCACAATGTACATCATGATCAAATGGTGTTAATAATGAAAATTTGCATTATTGCTAATTTTGGGACTACTCCAAAAATGTGGAGGTGGGTATACTTTGGAAAATAATTACCTTTTGGAGAGGTTTCCCCAAGAAAATAATGAGATGTCCATATGAAGTATGGAAACGTAGGCCTACGTACACTTGTGAATGTGGGGTGTTTCGCAAAGTAGCAAGTCCAATTACCAATGAAATTGAATTTGGTTACTAAATGGTGGATTATGTTTCAAGAGTTATGTTCATAACAATTGTGGATATTGGTTTGTTATATATGATTCAATAAGTTTGAATATATATAAAAATCAAAAGAAAATAAAATCAATGGAAATCAAGTATTGATGTCAAATTCTTGGAAGTGAATATATGATACTTTGAATGAAATAGATCAAAGTGTTGAAACGGCTCAAGAAATGGAACCTATAAGAAAATGTGCTAGTTTGTAAAGTCATTGTATGACTAGAGACAAGTACAAAGATAATGACTTCAAAGGTTTGATTGTGTGGATTTAAACAAGAGTGACTACGTCACTTTGTTAATTAAATCCAAAAATGATATGTTAACTAAAGAAAATTCTAGTCAATTTGATCTGTTGATTCAAATTCAAGAAAAACTAATAGACTTGTTGTTAAACAAGTCATTAGGTGGATATTTTTGAAATTTTTGAAATGATCAATATGGAATAGCTGGGATTTAAATGAATTTGAGTTAACAATTATCAAATGGATAAAGCTTGTGTTAGCAAGATGGTATATTGCTAAAGTCAATTTATGATTGAAAAGACATATAGCAATATGTGTAATGGTAGTATAGACATATATGTCTAAGACATAATACCATTAAACAACTACTCTCAACTAATTTGACAATGTGAAGTCAAATGAAAAGCGGATCCGTTAACCAAAGGGTTAAATAGAGAGTTAATTGAAAGTTCGATGATGGGAATGAGACGTAAGCCTCTTAAAAGTTAAACACAGCGGAAAACCCAATCTAGATGACTGGAGATCCCAAGAACTAGATTCAATGGGACAACCTAACTGTTAAAAGACTTGCAGCGTCACTGTGGGGGAACCAACCCCAAGTCCATTCCTGTTAGTGACATCCCGAAAGGACAAGGATAAGCTTAAGGCTTTTAATGATTCTTATGCGTCAAAAATTTGAGCGGGGTAAAATGGGTTACCTTTAAGAAATCACCTATGTGAGAGAGAAGTGAGGCCGCTTCGAGGAGAATTGTGTGAGGCTCAATTCTTAGAACCTCTCACAGAACCAGGCAAAATGTTCAGGGCCATGAATGAACATAGCTATGAGAATTGAACTATGCTAGGACGTTACTTGTGTCAAGAATATGATCGGCTACACAAAAAGCATAACGGTTCAAGGACATCGCGTCTACCGACTTGCGAGTAGAGTAAATATGCTTGTTCGAGCGAAGGTTCAATGGGAATTCCCACACCTATCATATGCAAGTTTTCGTCTGCCGGACTCTATCACCAAACTCGTCATTAATTTCCTTCATGTGGGCGATTGTTGGAAAAATTCGTTATATGTGAAGGAAATTGTGTATTTTCCTTACATGAATCGTTTGTCGTTTGACAAAGATTATTGTGGGTTCATGTTCCACGTTGTGAGAACATGAAAATGAAATATCTAGATGTCCAATTTGGTATTGGATGAGAAAGATATGACAGCTCAAAGTAAGTGGGTTAAAGTGTAACTTTTAGAAGTTAACACCACTATTGATGTCCCATAATTCCTAGATTAATTGAGGGGTTAATATGGATCATTACTTTGGAATTTGGGGTTACAAAGTTTGGTATTAAACTTCTTGAATAGAAAGTAATGAGTCTCATATTAATACTAAGATTAATTGGATATTCATGGGAGAGTTAGTGGAGCTATAAGTAGAGAGACCCACAATAATGAAAGTTGATTTCTTTTTCCATCAATTCTCCACCTCCACCTCCCGCTTGCATTTTGTTATCTTCTTCCTTTGGCCTCCTAAAGAAATATCCATGGTGATTTTGTCCAAGCATAGGGAAATTCGCCAGAAAACTTAAGTGAGTTATTCCGGTTCATCCGTTCTATCCTGGGAGACTAACGTCTATTGAAGACCTCGAGTACTCGTAGTGAGGGGGCAAATTAGTCTTAAGTAGAGTGTCTAACACGGCTCGGATTCAAGCAAATTCAAGACGACGACTTACGATTTTTTCTTTGTTAATGTTTATGTTGTATATTGTATTTCAATTTTATTGTAATTCTTTTTCTTTTTTGCTCGATTATTTAGATTTGTCTAACAATCTTAAGACTAATTCCCTATTTGAGAAAGAATTATATATTTGGAAATTCGGTGGAGCGGTAATCAAAGAAAGAGGTAAAAGAATTGGAAAACGATGGACGAAACGGAAGAAAATTTCTGCACGTTTTTTCAGTGATCATCTGTGGTAAAAAAATTATTTTTCTGTTTCTTTAACCATTGGATCGGACTGAAATTTGGTGTGCATGTTCACGACTCATAGGAGAAGATTCTGAAGGGTGGAGATCGGATTTTATTTGGTAGATATTAATATATAAATTTCGAAACAGAACAGTTTCTGAAAAAAGTAATGATGTATTGACTTACGGATGAACATCAAGGATGTTGCAATGATTGTGTAAAATAGTTGTGGTGATGCCAGTTCTAGTGGTTATACAATGAATGATAGATCTCTTATGGTTCATGAAAATCATAGTGAGAAAAATTGAAAAGTTCGATTGATCTAAATTGAGAAAATGAACGGTTAAAGATATCGTATTTAACGTTCTTATGATTCACAAGAATCATGTTGAGAAAAATTGAATAGTTCATTGAACTAAGTTGAGAAGATGGACGGGTAAAGATTTAGTCTTTAACGTTGCATTTTATAAATGAAAAGTTCTTTTGAACTAGATTCAATGTGAAGTCAAATGAAAGCGGATCCGTTAACCAAAGGGTTAAATAGAGAGTTAATTGAAAGTTCGATGATGGGAATGAGACGTAAGCCTCTTAAAAGTTAAACACAGCGGAAAACCCAATCTAGATGACTGGAGATCCCAAGAACTAGATTCAATGGGACAACCTAACTGTTAAAAGACTTGCAGCGTCACTGTGGGAGAACCAACCCCAAGTCCATTCCTGTTAGTGACATCCCGAAAGGACAAGGATAATCTTAAGGCTTTTAATGATTCTTACGCGTCGAAAATTTGAGCGGGGTAAAACGGGTTACCTTTAAGAAATCACCTATGTTAGAGAGAAGTGAGGCCGCTTTGAGGAGAATTGTGTGAGGCTCAATTCTTAGAACCTCTCATAGAACCAGGCAAAATGTTCAGGGCCATGAATGAACATAGCTATGAGAATTGAACTATGCTAGGATGTTACTTGTGTCAAGAATATGATCGGCTACACAAAAAGCATAACGGTTCAAGGACATCGCATCTACCGACTTGCGAGTAGAGTAAATATGCTTGTACAAGCGAAGGTTCAATGGGCATTCCCACACCTATCGTATGCAAGTTTTAGTGCAATCGGACTCTATCACCAAACTCGTCATTAATTTCCTTCATGTGGGCGATTGTTGGAAAAATTCGTTATATGTGAAGGAAATTGTGTATTTTCCTTACATGAATCGTTTGTCGTTTGACAAAGATTATTGTGGGTTCATGTTCCGCGTTGTGAGAACATGAAAATGAAATATCTAGATGTCCAATTTGGTATTGGATGAGAAAGATATGATAGCTCAAAGTAAGTGGGTTAAAGTGTAACTTTTAGAAGTTAACACAACTATTGATGTCCCATAATTCCTAGATTAATTGAGGGATTAATATGGATCATTACTTTGGAATTTAATACCAAACTTTGTAACCCCAAATTCCAAAGTAATGATCCATATTAATCCCTCAATTAATCTAGAAATTATGGGACATCAATAGTGGTGTTAACTTCTAAAAGTTACACTTTAACCCACTTACTTTGAGCTATCATATCTTTCTCATCCAATACCAAATTGGACATCTAGATATTTCATTTTCATGTTCTCACAATGCGGAACATGAACCCACAATAATCTTTGTCAAACGACAAACGATTCATGTAAGGAAAATACACAATTTCCTTCACATATAACGAATTTTTCCAACAATCGCCCACATGAAGGAAATTAATGACGAGTTTGGTGATAGAGTCCGGCAGACGAAAACTTGCATACGATAGGTGTGGGAATGCCCATTGAACCTTCGCTTGTACAAGCATATTTACTCTACTCGCAAGTCGGTAGATGCGATGTCCTTGAACCGTTATGCTTTTTGTGTAGCCGATCATATTCTTGACACAAGTAACGTCCTAGCATAGTTCAATTCTCATAGCTATGTTCATTCATGGCCCTGAACATTTTGCCTGGTTCTGTGAGAGGTTCTAAGAATTGAGCCTCACACAATTCTCCTCGAAGCGGCCCCACTTCTCTCTCACATAGGTGATTTCTTAAAGGTAACCCGTTTTACCCCGCTCAAATTTTCGACGCGTAAGAATCATTAAAAGCCTTAAGCTTATCCTTGTCCTTTCGGGATGTCACTAACAGGAATGGACTTGGGGTTGGTTCCCCCACAGTGACGCTGCAAGTCTTTTAACAGTTAGGTTGTCCTATTGAATCTAGTTCTTGGGATCTCCAGTCATCTAGATTGGGTTTTCCGCTGTGTTTAACTTTTAAGAGGCTTACGTCTCATTCCCCTCATCGAACTTTAAATTAACTCTCTATTTAACCCTTTGGTTAACGGATCCGCTTTTCATTTGACTTCACATTGTCAAATTAGTTTAGAGTAGTTGTTTAATGGTATTATGTCTTAGATATATATATCTATACTACCATTACACATATTGCTATATGTCTTTTCAATCATAAATTGACTTTAGCAATATACCATCTTGCTAACACAAGCTTTATCCATTTGATAATTGTTAACTCAAATTCATTTAAATCCCATCTATTTCATATTGATCATTTCAAAAATTTCAAAAATATCCACCTAATGACTTGTTTAACAACAAGTCTATTAGTTTTTCTTGAATTTGAATCAACAGATCAAATTGACTAGAATTTTCTTTAGTTAACATATCATTTTTGGATTTAATTAAGAAAGTGACGTAGTCTCTCTTGTTTAAATCCACACAATCAAACCTTTGAAGTCATTATCTTTTTACTTGTCTCTAGTCATACAATGACATTACAAACTAGCACATTTTCTTCTAGGTTTCATTTCTTGAGCCGTTTCAACACTTTGATCTATTTCATTCAAAGTATCATATATTCACTTCTAAGAATTTGACATCAATACTTGATTTCCATTGATTTTATTTTCTTTTGATTTTTATATATATTCAAACTTATTGAATCATATATAACAAAACAATATCCACAATTGTTATGAACATAACTCTTGAAACATAAACCACCATTTATTAGCCAAATTCAATTTCTTTGGTAATTGGGCTTGCTACTTTGCGAAACACCCCACATTCACAAGTGTACGTAGGCCTACGTTTCCATACTTCATATGGACATCTCATTGTTTTCTTGGGAAAACCTCTCCAAAAGGTAATTATTTTCCAAAGTATACCCACCTCCACATTTTCGGAGTAGTCCCAAAATTAGCAATAATGCAAATTTTCACTATTAACACCATTTGATCATGATGTACATTGTGGACACTTTGTTTCATTGCTCATGTACAACAAACCCCCCGGGTTGTTCTATGTAAATTTTCTCTTCTAAATCGACATTTAGAAATGTTATTTACATCCATTTGATGTATTTCAAATTCTGCTATGCAGCAATTGCAAATACAAATCTTTATTCTCGTGATGAGGTATAAAAGTAATCAAGGTCTTTATTTTCTTGTAATCCTCAATTACAAGTCTAGCCTTGTACTCATTGATTGTTCCATCGGTCTTCATTTCCTTTTTGAAAATTCACTTATATGCTAGTGATTTACTACTCGGAGGTAAATCCACTAGTGTCTAAGTATGATTTTCCAAGATTGAATCAATCTTACTTTTAATGGCCTCTTTCCACAAAGATCCTTCCAAAGAGCTCAATGTCTTTATAACTTTGTGATTCACTTTCTATCATGGAGGTTAGAAAATCCGGGCCACAGAATTTTCTTATCCTACCTCATTTGCTATGTCGAGGTCATGCCTCTTCTTTATCATTCCTCATGATAAATTTCTTCTTCTTCTATTGAATCATGAATCCGTTTAAATGAGTTTGCCTCATCTTTTAATTTATAAGGAAACATATTCTTAAAGAAAGAAGCGCTTCATGATTCCATTCTTGAATCTTGAATTCATAAACAAGAATTCTATAATCACAACCATTGTAAGCATACCCAACCATATGCAATCCATAGTATTTAGTGTAACATATACACAAACTACATTTAGTTGTGTTTTATCACTACCTCTTTATTAAGTTGATTTCCAACTTTTTCTTTAAAGAGATAAGATTCAACATTTTGCTTTTTAGCAAGCAATGTTAAAGGTAAAAACTTACATTTTACCATCATCTAGTGAATAACATTCACACCTCAAGCATCAATATGACTTAATTATAGCTTCAAGCATATATTTTATAAGTCTTGTTTGACCATAAAAAGAGATTCATTCTCATTATTAATCACTTGAATACCCTTTCATTTCATTCATTCAAACATCATGAATTTCATTCTTGATGACATCACAATTGCCACTCAAGACACAAGGTATATGCCTGACTTTTTCAAACATGTTTGGCTTTTTAAACACGTTTGACTTTTCAAATGATTTTGACAATTCAAACAAGTTTGACACACTTTGTCTTTGTATTAAGCATTTAGGCATGCTTCATCACATTTTCTTTCGCCAAAAGAAATGTTAGACAACTTTTTCTCAAAAGTTCTATTCTCTTTTCCAACACAAAGATGAATAGCACACACCTAAACATTCATTTCCATTCATTATGTTTGAGGTGATTTTAAAAATATTTTCAAGTGGAAAGCAATTTCTCAATTATTGTCATCACTTGAGACTTTCACTCAACACCATCCATTCTACATGGTTTTCATGAAATACTATTTCCACTTCTTCCATATGATTTTTATTTCATTTATGGAGTCCACTATTTAAAAACAAGTAAGCAGATTACGATGATTTTCCAATGCACCCGCATTTTCGATTTTATATTTAAAGTCCAACGACTCCCACAAATGTTTTGCAATTTTCTTCGTACTATATATGATTTATAATGAATCCGACAATTCATTAAGTATATAGTTTCGATAAAGAAAATTCACATGCTTCAACCGCACTCACGGCTTGAACATCCATCATATTTTCACCCAACTTTGTAAGATCTTCCAAAAGAAATCTCTCTAAGTTCAAGGTGGTCAAGTAGAATATCTTTTTTTGCCATCACTTAAAGTCGAGGCCAACAAAATTTTCTAACTTCTCACTATGGTGATCCGATATATTTGGAACAACCACATTCCATTAGAGATTTGTCTCCACACAAAGAGCCTTTAATTTTCAACAATTATCACTTTGTTGTTACAAATATAACTCTCTAACTTAATTAGAGAATTCACTTTAAGAATAAATTGCTAATTCAATAGGAGAATTAACACAATTTATTTCTCATAACCACTCATATTTATAAACCTCTAAATTCCTTAATGGAATTATAATTGAAGGTTAATTATTCCAAAACTTTAAAGGTCTCATCTTGAAGTACCTCTAAATTAGAGAAAGTCACATTCTCTTTACAAAATACACACTTTCTTTTAGAAGTTCTCATTCTAAATATTTTGTGTTATTTGTCATCATCAACAACAATAAGATTTAACAACTTCCTTCAAGAAGTCTTATTGTTTTTTTTTTATCTTTATGACATTAGTCACATATTCTTCTAATAGGTTTTAACAACTTTTTCAAAGAAGCCCTATGGTTTTTGTTCTTGTAACATTTTTCAATGTTCACAACAATAGAATTCAACAACTTCTTTCAAGAAGCTCTATTGTTTTTATCTTTGTGACTTTTATCACTATTGACAATAATAGGATTTAACAGCTCATTTCAAGAAGCCCTATCATCTTTGTCAATACATTATTGATAAATTGCAACGTTAAAGAGTACATCTTTATTCGTTCATCTTCTCAACGTTAAAGACTAACATGATCAACCGTCTCTAAATATACCAAAATCACAGCCACCCACTTCTACAACCATTCCACCGTTACTTCAAAAAATGAAGAGGGCTAAATAAATTAAAATCAAAATCCAATGTATCAATTGGAGACATTCATCAACATTCTGAATCCGAGCTTCATCAAATCACCACTAAGATCAAACTCACACAGAAATCAAATTTATACAGATAGAAATCAAACTCACACACGAATGCGCACACACACGAACGCGCACACGAACAGATGGTGGCGGCCATCAAAATCAAACATCAACATTTCAGATCGGATTTTGAATTCAGGTCTAGGAGGAGGGATTGACGATGTTGGCTTGTCTCCATGAAGCCTTTGAGCTTCACAACCAGATCTCTTCGCTCTTTTTTTTTTTCAAATTTGGGAAGAGGGGTTGTATTTAGGGACAAAGAAGATGTGGAGGAGCATGGAGGAAGCTGGGGTGGTGGTGCAGGGGGGGAGCTGAGGGTTAGAGACAACATTTATGAGAGGGAGAGTGGTGTGTATAATATAGAAAGAGAGAGAGAGAGAGGGGAGGTGATGATGGCGTCTCTGGTGGCCGTCTACTTCAATTGCCCCTCGTCTTCTCCATTGGTCGCAGATTTGAATAAGAAAACCAAGGGGTGGCAGCTGGAAATGGGAAGTGAGAGGTGGGTTTTCTATAACTAATGAGAGAGGGGGATGGGGAAAGGGATGAAGAAGTGGGGGAGGAAAGAGGAGGGGTAAGGCAGAGGTGTAGTTGCCGACGCCATCGGCGGAGGAGGCTGGTGGTGGGGTTAAATTTTTGTTTGAGGTATGGAAGGAGAAAGAAGTGTCTTTCTGGTATTCTCATTCCATGGAAAAGACCAAAATACCGCTAATTAACTCACGTGAGCGGCACATGTTATGCTATTCGTTAGATTTTTAACGGTTCATCCAAAATTACACCTGATTGTAACAATAATACAAACTCAATAACCAACTTTTAACAAAAGCAAATTCGATAAACAATTGAAACATTTCGAGAAACTCAGTTAACTAAAATGCAATTTGCCCGGTAGAAAGTTTACTGTTTCAAAAATAAATACTCTCTTTGTCTCTTTTGTGAAAAGACACAATTTTTTATTTTAGCTATTTTATTTAAAAATACACATTTTAAAAATATTTTTTTTATTCATAAGATTGTTATGTTATATTCACAATAGCTATTCACTTATTATTCCCTACCACACTTTCTCTCTCTTACCTCACTTTTTATATTCACAACACTTATTTCACTATACACTCTCATTAATTCTCATACAAAACTCATTTTGTGCTTTTTTTATGGAACGGAGGGAGTATATATTTAAAAAAAAATTAATTTGCTTTGAATCAATAAGAATTTTAATATTCATTTTAAAATAGAGAAACCAGGGAGTAGCATGATTTTTTATTTTTAATTTCTAATTAGTCTACCTCTTGAATAAAACTTTTTGTACATAGTTATTAGCACAAACATTTCAATATTTCAAAATGGATTTGAAACTTTCAATCTCACTAATGCTCTGTTTGTTTCGAGTAAAACGACTTACAAAAAATAATTTTCCGTAAATTGTTTTTCGGAAAATGAAAATGTTTTTCGAAAAATGACATAAACATGTTTTTGACTGTTTGGTAAGAAAAACGTTTTCTGAAAAATATTTTCATCTTTAATAAAATTATTTTTTGATAAAACACAATTTGAGATAAGTTGAAATAGATATGGTGGGGTAGGGTGATGTAGGTGGGGTGGTAGGGTAGGAGGTGGGAATTATTAGGGGTGAGATGGGTGGATGTGGGGTAGGGTTGGGTAAGGTAAGGGTAGGATAGGGTGTGGGGGTGGGGCAGGTGTGAGATAGGGTGGATAGCCGAGAGTGGGGGTGGTAGGGTGGGTAGCCGAGAGTAGGGGAGTGGGGTTAGGTAGGGGAGTTATTAAAAAATAAATTAATTTAGTTATAAGTAAAAAAATCGTGGGAGGGGGTTGGTGATTGGTGGGTGGGTTGATGGGTTAGTGGGGGTGGTGAGGGTTGTTAAAAATAATTTTAATATAAATAAAAAAAATTGCTTGGCATTGAGGGAATTGTTAAAATATAATTTTAAAATAAATAAAAAAATATTTTTTGACCTTGAGGTTGTGGTGGGAGTGGGGGGGGATGAAATGTAAAAAATAATTTTAATATAAATATTTTTTTTTAAGAGGGGATGGGGTAGGGGATGGTTGATGTGGGATGGGTAACGTGGGGGGTGTATGGAAAGTTTGGTGTGTGTATGTGTGAGGGTGTTGTCATTTTTCGGAAAATGTTTTAATTCACCATCAATAATAAAAAAAGAAGTTGGTAAGTAATTTTTTTTCATAAAAAAAATACAACACATACTTAAAGAAATTTAACAAACACATAAAACTTATATAATTTCCTTAAAATAAAATATCATTTTAAAAATATTCTATTTTAAAAGTCAAATGAAATAGAAAAAAATTCAAGTTGGTCTTTGTATTTTTAAAAATTTCAGTTTGATTCATATGTTTATAAAACCTTTCAAATTGATCATTTAACTGAGAAAAACTAACTGTGTTAGTAATAGTGGTAATGAATGCAAAATAAATTAAGTTGGATGTGTTGAATCCAAAAAAAAAAAGTTTAATGGTAATATCCACAAAAGTGCAATAGTTGGATGCTAATTGTTGCATTTTTTCTTACATTTATATTATTATTTTTTCGGCTTTACAATGTTCAAGATTTTATTACTCCGTGTTATCACACTAAGGGGCCGTTTGGTAGGTCGATAAATGACCGGATAGGATTATTAGTCCAATAAAAGTATGTTTGTTAGATTAAATGCAACCGTAGTAATTATCCAAAGTACAATCCATATAAGCATCTGAACACCTCTTATCCCCTTCTTATTTATTCTAAAAAAAAGGGTGGTATTATTAATCTCTGGATTAATAACCTCCTCCCTATTAATACATGCTAATCCTATCGGCCTACCAAACGAGCCCTAAGATTACAAATACCATTTTCCAAAGAAACAAATGTGTGAAATTACTTGATGAAGCCACAAATTTTGGGATTCTCACTTGAGAATAACTGGCTTTTATGTGATCCGAACCTGTTAACATAACACAGAAATGAACAACGTTAAAGACCAAGTCGGAGTTGATTTCGGCTCATGACCTCGGGTGTGAAAGTAAGATCTCTGAGAAATATACTGAGATTAAGGCTTGGAATGCCTTAGTATATGTGTGTGTACGTGTGTTTAGGTTTAGATAATGTGACTTACCTTGTCATGGATAACAAGGTGTTTATAGTGCATAGAGACGAATATAGGATAAGATCTCAACCGCTGAGTATATTTGTCTTGACCTAATAACACGTGGCAGATTCTGATAGGTAAATACGAATAAAGTACACTGCTACTGTAGAGGAAGTCGTTGAAAGGACAAGGGGAGCAGGTGACAGTTGGTTCAGCGCCACAAAGCGCGTGATGGACGCCATTTAATGCGATAGTGACACGAGAAACGAACTTTCACTGTAAAACATGTGACGGAGGATACGAATATCATTGCACAGTTTTTATCTCTCATAAATATTGATGTAAGTACAACCTACAATGAATTATTTACATATATAAAATGATATACATGTTCAAGTTTGAATTGATTTCAACTCCAGGAGGTGGCTTCCAAACATAATCATGGAGATAAAGATGTGACCATCTTGAAATGTAATACTCTTCATTATTGTTTAAAGACAACATTTTATTTAACTATAACGTTTTACTTTTGGGATTCTCACTTGAGAATAGCTGGCTTTTATGTGATCCGAACCTGTTAATATAACACAGAAATGAACAACGTTAAAGACCAAGTCGGAGTTGATTTCGGCTCATGCCCTCGGGTGTGAGAGTAAGATCTTTGAGAAATATACTGAGATTAAGGCTTGGAATGCCTTAGTATATGTGTGTGTACGTGTGTTTAGGTTTAGATAATGTGACTTACCTTGTCATAGATAACAAGGTATTTATAGTGCATAGAGACAACTATAGGATAAGATCTCAACCGTTGAGTATATTTGTCTTGACCTAATGACACGTGGCAGATTCTGATAGGTAAATACGAATAAAGTACACTGCTACTATAGAGAATGTCGTTGAAAGGACAGGGGGAGCAGGTGACAGTTGGTTCAGCGCCACAACGCTCGTGATGGACGCCATTTAATGCGATAATGACACGAGAAGCGAACTTTCACTGTAAAACATGTGACGGAGGATACTAATATCATTGCATAGTTTTTATCTCTCATAAATATTGATGTAAGTACAACCTACAATGAATTATTTACATATATAAAATGATATATATGTTCAAGTTTGAATTGATTTAAACTCCAGGAGGTGACTTCCAAACATAATCATGGAGATGAAGATGTGACCATCTTGAACTGTAAAACTGAGGTAAAATTTAAGCAGCATTACATATCTAATCCTTATTACAATCTTCATTATTGTTTAAAGACAACATTTTATTTAACTATAACGTTTTACTTTTAAAATTTTGTAGGATAAGCTCCTGAAATCTATGGGGGAAAACTCTGAACTATCCTTATTAGATGACCAGACTCCAAAGAAACGTTTGCACGTTACTATTTCCAATGATGAGGAGGAACAATTGTCTATTACGAAAGCTATCAAACAAATCAAGCGAGAGAAATTAGATGAGTAGTAAAGAGTTATAGATTTGCAGTTTATTTTTAGACATTTAATTCTCCATTTTACATTAGTACTCTTTTCAAACTTTGCAATTTCTTTTCCAGTTCAAATTATTGTTTGTTGGTGATTTTATTGGGTATTTTGTCATTGTGAAACGTATTAAAAGTATTGTTGGGATTATATTTTAGAATATTTGATTAGAAATAAATCTTTCGAATATTTGATCAGAAAGAGAATTACCAAATTCTCTGTGGTGTATTATCTATGCTTTTTTTTTTTCAAACTCGACGACAATAGTCACATGAAGATCCTGCATGAACAGAAAAATATTTGATGGTAGTTTCATTATGCTGCCATAATTTCTTTGATAGATAGTATCTTATAATGGAACAGGATTACCAAATCAATCTTTTCCATATATATTTTCCATATATTTAGTAGTGATCCAAAAATGATGGCCCGTGATTTCTTAAATTTAAGAAACGTATCTTCAGTTTACATGTACACTAAATATAAAAAGGGCTTATAACTAAGTTGATGTATTTCCAGCATAATTGAAAGATGAAATATTTTCACCATTTCCATTAGTAAGAACTCCGGAACTTCCACCAGGTGTGCCGCCTCTACCAACTTCCAGTTGGCTTCCATTGCTATGTCCAAAATGAGGAGTGTCCGTCATGTTTGTTTGGGAAGTGCGCGATTCATCAGAATATGTTCCAATCCTTTCCTTTACATCAGCCAATTCAAGTTGCAGTTGTTGTATTGTGTGCTGATGAATCCTCTCCAATTCAATAAACTGCACAAAAAACTAACTCACTCAATTGCATGTTAAGCATGTGATGACTGCTGAGTAACAAGCCCCATGACAGAAAAGGACAAACATTAACAACTTAAGGATTAAAATTAAGTGTTGACGAAATATTCAGATTTGAATAGATGAAATTGGGAAAAAGAAAAATTATGAAACTTCTTAGTTATTCAAAGGGAGTTTATAAAATTTGTGACATTTTTCCAAAATTAAAAGATTTAATGTGGTTTTGTACTATTTGATAGGACAAAAAAAATTGTATTTCACCATTTCAATGGCATGATTAATGGGATAATGACTTAATTATGGATAAAAAAGAGAGATATAATCATGGAGTTATTTGTGTTTGTAATTTAATTGGAGAGGGGTCTAATTTGCTAAAATGAGGGAGAAAAGAAAGGTTAGTAAAGAAAAAAAAAATAAACACGTAAATAAAAACTCCTCATGTCAATCTATCAAAAATAAAAACTCCACCTGGTATATTTTTTTCCCCAATTTAATCCAAATTTGTTGTTGACTTATTTAGGACTCAAACAAAATAAAAAACAAACACCTAAATTGAGTGAAAGATAAGTTTTACACATAAAAAAAAAATCTCACCAGAAATTTAAGGATTGCAATTGTATCATCCATATGAGAAGAACAAGAAACTCCATTGGACCTCTTTAATCATATGAAGAAGGTTATTTTTTCCTTTTTTTGGATCGTTTGATCGTTGTCATTAGGGTTTTGAATCTTTAATCTTGACGAAAGGTTATACTTTTCAATCAGGTACTTGAGTTGTTCCCTAACTTCCATGTATATTTTCCCTATTTCATTTGACAATAGCCGATTTATAAACACAATCATGTAAAGTGAGTCTATTCTCATTTGTGAAGCCTATTGTAACAACATCATATTATTTTTTCTTATGATTAAGATTGAATTTGTTGTTTTTAGGATGCTATTATTGACTAATTTTTTTTCATTTTTAGCCCTAATCACAATTATGATATCAATTAGGATGCAAGCACTTGAGTTGGTTAACTGAATCCTCCTTCACCATCCCCTAGCAACATACACTTGATAGTCTGCCGCTAAATAATGCAACTGATTATTGGAAAAACTGAAATTTTATAAATTGTTTTTTCAGTTGACATTGTGGTGGTTTGTTATTTTTGTATGGGTATGGAGGTACGGGAAATACTTTCATATGGAAGACATTGTGTTCGGCCTTAAGAAGCAGGAAGGATATAGTTCTTTCGGTGGCTTCTAGCGATATAGTTTCTTTGCTTCTTCCTAGGGGCAGAACTTCTCACTCTAGATTAGGTATACCCATCCAGGTCCATGAAAGCTCAACTTGCATCAAGATCAAGCCGGATTCTGAAGTGTGTGGTCTTCTAAAGAAAACAAAGCTAATAATTTGGGATGGCTCCAATGACCCACAAGCACTGCTTCGAGGCTCTTGATAGGATCTTGAGGGACATTATGCGTACTTCTGATGGTCGATGCTCTGATAAGCCCTTCGGTGGATTAGTTGTTGTGTTAGGAGGTGATTTTAGGCAAATATTGTCGGTTGTTCCTAAAGGAAGCCAACATGATATTGTGCACGCTACCATCAGTTCATCTAAACTTTGGAATTCATATGAAGTCCTTAAATTGACAAAAAAACATGAGGTTGCAAGTAATCTCATCTGCTATCAAAAATTATATATTTTATGTTTCCGTTTTTCATTTATTTAAATATTTTATAGTAACAATATTGTCTATACATAGGTCGGTTCATTTTCTTCAGATGTTTCAGAGATTAGGGATTTTGCTGAATGGATATTACAGGTCGGAGATGGAAATGTCGATGAAGAAAATGACGGAGAAGCTGATATTAACATACCGAATGACATTCGTATAAGAGATGCAGATGATCCTATTGCAACTATCGTTGAATATACATATCCTGACATATTAAAAAAATATGTTTCTTGATGGATTCTTTCAGAGTAGAGCTGTTTTGGCACCAACGATTGAAATAGTAGATTGCATAAATGATTATGTGATGTCATTGTTGCCCGATGAAGAGGTGGAGTATATGAGTTCAGATAGCATCAGTAAGGAGGATGGAGATATTACAGGACATGAGGATGAGTTGAGTTTCTAAATACGATTAAATGCTTGGGATTGCCAAATCATATCATCAAGCTTAAAGTTAGGTGTATGGTCATACTGCTCAGGAATATTGATCAAGCTTCAGAATTATGCAATGAAACGAGAATGATTATCACAAATCTTGGAAAGCACGTAGTTGAAGCAAAAATATTTTCGGGTAAAAATGTTGGAATTAAGGTTTTTATTCCTAGAATGATCTTGAGCCCATCAGATTTGACAAAATATCCCGTGAAGTTTCAACGGAGACAATTCCCTTTGGTCGTTTGCTTTGCTATGACTATAAATAAGAGTCAGGGGCAATCACTTTCACACGTTGGGCTCTACCTTCCCTGACCTGTATTTAGCCACGGTCAGTTGTATGTGGCAATATCAAGAGCCACCAGTAAAAAAGGTCTCAAAGTTCTCATTTGTGAAAAAGATGGTCAGACGCATGATACCACAACTAATGTGGTGTATAAAGAAATTTTTCACAAATTGTGAGGTAATTTTAATATATAAATATTAATAAGTTAATCATGTGATTTTGGAACGGGGTTTGTAAGTGTATATATTTATGTAGTTAACTTGACTATTTGTAACTTCTATTGATGTAGTTAATGTCAAGTATTGAATTCAGAATTTCTACTGTGAAAGACTTGCTGCTATGCTACAAAGGCAAGACACACTCTCTCTCTCTCTCTCTCTCATTTCCCATGAGTTACAGTTTTACTGTAATTGCAAATAATCCACTTCACTTGGCACTAAATTAATTATTTTGGTCTATTCCACTTCACTTGGCACAGTTTTTTTTTATCAATTAGAATAATGAACAAGTCTTAATGAAACTTTTAATAGTCTTAAGAAAGTAATATGTTATAGTAAGGATTATGAAACTAAGGAAGCTTTGTAAAATCTCCCACTCATTATATATGTTTTTCTATTTCTTTAATTTTATTATTTTTGATGTTTGTTTTCCTGAAACTACCAGTTTTATTGTGCTACTGCTGATGAGTTAATTTAAAGATTTTAAGTCTGGTGATTAAAAAGAATCTAGATGGCGGAAAGTTATGTTTTTACAATTTTTAAAAAGAATATGGGCATCAAATAGATGTTTATGTTCAATGCTCATTTTGTTTTTCTTTTTGATTTGGTTGCAGTTGTGAAAAAGATTGATAAAATACCAAATGAGACCAAATTCCATGACATGGGCATGCTTGAGTAAAGGGTTAGTTGCGAAGAAGGTTCTTTCAACAATGTTGGACATGGTGACATACCCGTCTTCATGATGTGCATTGGAGAAGCAGATAAAATAAAGACATTTTTTATTTTTGTATCTATCTAATAGAATTTAGATGACTTATTTATTTATAGGATTATGTTATGAATTTCCCATGGTGACATACCGTCATTAGTGGGTAGCTATGAGATGGTTTGGTATATATTTCACTTCTTATAATTTCTAAAACTATGTTGACTTGAGAAGAGTAGAAGTACTCTTTGAATTTTGTAGAAAATTGACATCTCCATGATGTTGTACTGCAGATAGTGCCTGTTCCTTGAAATGGAAAAAACTTCAGTTTCTTACTAAAGAATCTCTCTCTCTCTCTCTCTCCCAAAATGATCGTCTCACTTTTTTATTGTTGGATATAAACTTAACATATTGTTTTCGTTTATTTAAATGAAATTACAGATTGTAGCAATAAGTAATAATAAGCCTTAATATGCCCGTCGAATCTCGACGGGTTACTCACTAGTATAAATAAAAAAAATTGCTTGACATTGAGGGAATTGTTAAAATATAATTTTTAAATAAATAAAAAAATATTTTTTGACCTTGAGGTTGTGGTGGGAGTGGGGGGGGGGATGAATTGTAAAAAATAATTTTAATATAAATCATTTTTTTAAGAGGGGATGGGGTAGGGATGGTTGATGTGGGATGGGTAACGTGGGGGTGTATGGAAAGTTAGGTGTGTGTGTGTGTGTGAGGGTGTTGTCATTTTTCGGAAAATGTTTTAATTAGGAAAAGTCCATAAGTCATTTTAATTATAAAAGTGGGGAAAACATTTTCTCCACTTTACGGTGCTTACCAAACACTGAAAAATGAGGAAAACGTTTTTCGAAAAATATTTTCCCCCAAACAAATGGAGCATAAGTGTTGTTCTCATGTTCTTAATGATTAAGATAATATCACATTTAATATAGGTGGATTAATAATATTTATTAGTGGATTAACAATTAAGATTGTTTGGCTCATATATGAGATTCACACCAGTTCTCTTTAATATTCGCCATTGAGCTTAAAGCTAATGCGAGGTAACACCATCTTGAAATACCCATAAATTTTATCATACAAAATTTTAATTGTCGCAAAAATTAATAAAAGAGAGTTCATAACTGAAGAGCCCTGACCCTACAGAGAGGGCCCAAGATCGCTCTGGTCTAAATCGAACTAAGTGATGTGGCACTTTTAGACGCGTTGACCGCGATCTTATACCAGACTCCCGGTTGTAAGCAAGCTTCTAGAGCACGATTTCGTACGAGCTCCGACACTAGCTGGCAGACGTATCTCTGTCACATTAAATGGAGGCTTAGACGTCCATCATGCGCGTTGAGGCGCCGCACCAAATGTCGCATGCCCCCTTATCCTCGTCCAGTTAGAGATATCCTCTACAGTACTTTGCCCTTTATTGTACTATCCAACTATAGCGTGACACCTGTCATAGGTCAAGACAAATATTTTAAAGGGCTGAGATCCATTCAACTTATCTCTCTCTACTATAAATACCCTCATTTGTCCTCTTGGGCAAGGTAAGTCACATTATCTAAGCCCTAACACACAAACACACAATGACATTTCAACTCTTATTCTCAGAGATCTTACTCTCACACCTGCGGGCCTGAGCCGGAATAACTCCGTATTGGTCTCTAATGGTGATTATTGTTTGTGCTGTGATCTAGGTACCAAGTTCATACAAAGCAAGTTATTCCATAATTAGTGAGACCCCAAAATACGTGGCGTCATCAGTGGTTCCATTGCCCCTACTCAAAGAGACCTTACAGAGAAGCTTGAGGCTGCCCAAAATGAAAAAGCCTCCCAAACCACCAGTCCAAAAACCCTACCTCTCCTCCTCCTGAGTTAATACAAAAGAGGAACCAAACTATTGTTGAGAGGGATATGCTTGTGGCTGAGGCTATGGCCATAAATGATGCCCAACTCGAGCTGGTGGAGCTTGAGGTAAATGGTGGTCTCCTCATACAATAGGGCTCCCTTAGGTTGGACAGGGGAGTCCGGACTAAATCTATAGCCAGTCAGGATAGGGGAACCAAGAGGAAGGAGGTGCCTATCGTTGACCTTGATCATAATGAGGAAGAAGAGGCTGAGGAGGCCAAATCAACTCCTCTCCCCGAGAAATCCAAAGCAAAACCTAAGGCAAAGAGGAAAGCCACTAGCGCTCGAACCCTATGACGGCTCAACAAACGCAAAGTGCCATATGGGGAGGTTTGAAGTGCAGATGACCCTATTTTCTGATAATGAAGTCATAATGTGCCAAGCTTTAGCTGCCACATTAACTGGCAAGGCATTATCATGAATTTTGGCTCATAAACCAAAGTCCATCCGAAGTTTTGAACAATTCCAAAATGCTTTCTTAAACTCTTTTGATAGGGCTGGTGAGCCCGCGATACCGAGAACCGATCTGGTCAGAATCAAACAAGGGCCTGGAGAGACTACCAAATCATACATCACTCTGTTTGGGAAGATGTCCGAGTAGATCATGGACCTGACCGAGAGTGATATCTAGTTGTGCTTTGAAGGAGGTATCACTCAAGCTTCCTGAAAATGAACTTCGCCTCGGACAGGCCCAAGGACGTGGAAGAGATGTGTGAGAGGACCACAGCTGTTGCCTCAGCTGAGGAGCCCACAGAGCTTCTTGCTTCCCGCAGACCGGCCAAGGAGAGGATCGACCATGTTAAGGAAGCTGGCCAAGGATCCAACCGCGGTCACGGTCAGGAAAGAATAGAAACTGCAATACTGAAAAATTCAAGAAAAGTGTGGATGATACTGTCTATACTCCCTTGACCGTACCACGAGCTGCCATCCTTAAAGCCGTGGAAATCCCTCTTCCCCCTATGATGTTGCGAAGGCCAAATGAGAGGTCAAGAAACAAGTTATGTGATTATCACAATGACTACGGCCACAACACGGAGGATTGCTTCCAGCTGAAGAGAGTCATCCAACAAAAGATTGATAATCGAGAGTTGACCAAATGGGTCAAGGGCAAGAACAATAATAGGGCTTGGGCTCAACGAGATCCCGAGAGGAGAGAGAAAAACAACATAAATGAAGAGGATGACGAGCAGGAGACTTATGATACTAACTATATCGGAGTGGAAACTCCAAGCAACACCCAGCTATCCAACCAAATCAAGACCCTGGAAAAGGTCTTCTTGATTCCAGCTTTAGCTACGGAAGAAGAGCAAGAAATTGGTTTCAATAAGCATTCTTCTGATTGATACTGGCGCGGCCACATACATTCTCTCCTATCACACTTTAGTAGGAATAAGGGGTTCACTAATGGCACCGTCCATGTGAAGGGGACAATTGACTTCGAGGTGATAATAGGGGAAAAGCCACCCCTACAAAATAGCCAAAATACCTTCGTGGTCATCAATCTACAATTCCTGTATAATGTTATACTTGGAGTCATGACACAGGCCACACTGGGAATTGTAGCATCAGTCCCCCACTAAAGAATTAAATTCAACACACCTGGTGGAGTGGCAGTCATCAAGAACAAGCCTGAGAAATTCCTCAAAACTATGAAGGAGAAGAGGAAAATGAAGAACAAGGCCTCATGCTCGCAATTGGATGAAAAGTCAAAGTGGAGCAAAAACAAAGAAAAATGCCCGCAGCCCGAGCTCGTGGGAATGTTATATTTCAATTCCACCAAGCTAGAACTCAAGAAGAGCAGGAGAGCGAAGAGGTTGGCTCCGGTTCCAGGAAGGTATGTTGATAGGGGAATCCTGGGGGACATAGACAGAGAAATCATTTACTCAATGCCCGCTCTCCCAGGAGCAAGCTCTTCTCCCTCAACTATTGTGATTGACTTCATCCACAACCGATAAATTAGTTATCTCCAGCCTAACGATGAGCTCGAAGAGGTAATAATCAATGTTGATTACCCCGAGAAAAAAGTTGAGGTTGGACTGGAAAGTTACCCCGAGTAGAGAAAAATATTGATCGAATACCTGGGAAATAATAGCGATGTGTTTACATGGAAAGTAGAGGACATTGAAGGGATTAACGAGGACGTCATAGTCCAACTACTCAAGGCTGGGATAATCAAATAAATATCATATCCCAAGTGACTGACCAATGTAATGATGGTCAAAAAGCCAAATGGAAAGTGGAGAATGTGTGTTGACTTCACAGGCCTCAACAAGGCTTGCCTAAAAGACTGCATCCCTCTTCCTTGAATTGATAGGATTGTAGACTCCATAGCCGGACATAAAGTCTTAAGTTTCAGTGACGCATACTTTGGTTACCACCAAATAAAAATGGCTCCAGAAGATTTTGCCTCAGTTGCTTTCATAGCTGCGGGCAAACACATAATGTTACACAATGATGTCATTCGGGCTGAAAAATGCAGAAGCCACATACCAAAGAATGGTCAACATCATTTTTAAAGACCATCTAGGCAAAAACCTCGAGGCCTATATTGATGATATGGTCATAAAACCCGAGGAGAATTCTCATGAGCTCGACATGGCAGAAACCTTCTCCAACTTGCACCGCAACAACATGAAGTTAAACCCCCTAAAATGTGCATTTGGGGTAAAAGTGAGCAAGTTTCAAGAGTTCATGGTTAACCAATGCGGAATGAAGCAAACCCTGAAAAAATCCAAGTGCTTCTTGACATGAATTCCGTGCGTGAATAAAGGATGTGCAAAAGCTAAATAGGTGCATCACCGCACTTGACCGCTTCATCTCGCGGTCTCCAGAAAAATGCCTTCCATTCTTCAAAACTCTCAAAGGAGGGAAGAAAGTCAATGAGTTCGGATGGAACGCAGTGTGCGATTTGGATTTTGAAGAAGTCAAAAAATACCTTGGGCATCCCCCTCTCCTCAGCAGCCCGGTGCCTGGGGAAGAACTTTTTCTATTTTTATCAGCTACTGACCTGGCAGTAGCCGTTGTTCTTGTAAGGGAGAAGTGTAACTCCAAAAAACCAGTATACTATGTATTAAAGGTGTTGTCTGCCATAGAAAGCCGCTATAGTAATATAGAGAAGTTAGCTTATGCCTTTGCTTGTAGCTGCTCGAAAATTACAAGCTTATTTTTCTGCACACCCAATCACTATATTCACAGATACACCACTAAAAAAAGTCTTTCACAAACTAGAGTCCTTAAGTAGAATGTTAGCATGGTCTATAGAAACCTATGAGTTCTAGATCACTTACTCACCTTGAAGGACCATCAAAGCTCAAGCTTTATCAGACTTTGTGGCAGAAACTTCATTCAAACTTGTGGACAGTGAGCTGGGAAAAAGAAAAAGGGTGGAAACCCAAGAAAGTCAAGAACCAGAGACATCTTTATCCAAGGAGCGCCCAGATGAAATATGGACTTTGTTCATTGACAGATCTGCGAGCAAGTTAAATAGTGGTGTGGGCATACTCTTGATTGCGCTGTGCGGAGAAAGGTTTGAGATGGCTTTAAGATTCAAATTTGAATCTTCTAACAATCATGCTGAATATGAAGCAATTATTGCGGGCTTTGAACTAGCTAAGGACACGGGAGTAACAAATCTAGAAATAAACAGTGACTCTCAGCTCATAGTCAATCAAATCAAGGGGGAGTATGATATAGTAAATATAGTCCTAGCGAAGTACTACGATTTGGCTCAAACCCTTCTCAAAAGCTTTGAATACTACGAGCTGAATCAAATAATGAGAGCGGGCAAAGCATATGTAGACCTCCTTATAGACACCCCATTTTGAACCCATCAGAGCAGATTAATACCACTCTAAGTCTCGCCTTGAGTCAAGAGTAGAAATCCACCATTTCGTCATGTTACGTTAAGTTTTGACTAACGATCGTTAGTTTGGACTAAACTGCGTACGAGATAACGAGGGAAGGACATAATTGTCCACTAGAAGCCTTATCTCACGTGGAATGGCGTGTCTCGCGCGATACAAGGAGTTTCTACAAACCTGCAGAAGCCAGTCTCCTCGTCGATTTCAACCTCTTTCGGGATAAAACTTTATCAATTCGGCCATCCGATGAAATTTGGGTTTTGGAACCTTCCCAAGGTGTTTTATCTCTCCACCAACACATCTCCAACACCTATCAATACTTGAAGACTTTCAGTATTTTGGGTCCCAGACTTTTCAAGTCAAAACCCCCACATTTACTGGTTTCTCTCCCTGAAAGATTCCTGTAAATCACCCCTAAAATCACCTAAAGTTTGTTTGTCAACCTTGTTGATAAACAAATATCGAAGCTCAAATCAAGAACTGAGGCAAAGCTCTGTCCGCATCATGATTTGACTCTAACCTGAGTCGAAACTCTGTCCGAGTCTCTTCACATGAGGTAATCTTCCTCTTTCCTTTCTAATTGATTGTTAGAGTGGTATAATACATTGAACCTAGGATCGGCCTAGATCCTCCCCAAATCATGGTGATGGTCTCGAAGCAATTGATCCTATATTCTGTTTAACCTTGTTAAATGGATCTTTATTTTGCTTAGTTATTCAAAAAATGCCTTTTTCTTTGAAAACCTCTCTTTTAGCAAGACTGATCTCCAGATTGGGTGGAATGGGTGCTCCTTGACCTTCCCATTCCATAACCTAAGCCCCGAACCCAAAATCTCTTTTCAAATGGTTTTTCTATATTTCCAAACAAATAATATAGGTGGCGACTCAAAAAGATGTGAAAAACAAGAGAAATCCGCGCATCGCTTGTTGGGTTTTGGGGTTACAAACGCAACGGAAGATTTAAATTTTAACATCAAAACCCTAGCCCTAAGATTCATCTAGCATGAATAGATTAGAAATTAATATGAGATAGAATTTACATACCTTGAATGCGATGAAAAATTAACTTGAATTCGAATCTCAGAACGAATCTCAAAATCGAATATCAAAATCGTTGTTGAAGGTTTTGATCTTCTCCTTGTTCTTCAATGCGATGAATTGATCCAAGCCTTAGGTGATAACGTAACCACCCTCTAATGGTAATCCACACGCGAATGAACCAAGAACACCTTCTTGTTGGATTGCTAGATGATACCTTTGATTATTGAAACACTTTTCAATAATCTATGGCTGATTATGGAATTGAATCTAGGGTGTTTTGATCTTTGATTCTCAATCAAAATCAAGGAATTTGTGTTTCCAAGGCCCTAAAATTCGTATGTGACTGCAGGGGAAAAAGGACCTATTTATACTTTGTAAATAGCCCTAACAATTAGGGAGAAAAGTCCTTTTTCGAAGCAGAAACGTATTGCTGAAACGGGACGTGGGCGGTCGCCCACCAAGGGTTGGGCGGTCGCCCACCTGTACAACGCTTAATCCATTATTCGAAAATCCACATGGGCGGTCGCCCATGTGGGGCTGGGCGGTCGTCCACCTGTACAGTCAATAATGCATTATTTTCGAAAATCCACATGAGCGGTCGCCCATGTCTACTTGCGCGGTCGCCCAAGTCAACATTTGACTTGTGGGCGGTCGCCCATGATGAACCTCGGCGGTCGCCCATGTGTCCAGAAATCATAATTTTAGCCAGAATCAAATTCGTTCTTTGTGTGTGACCCAAAAAGGAATTATATTATGTTGGTAGTGGGTCGAAACATCGACCTCACAAGACATAAGTGACTTCTAGCAAATCATTATGTCCACCCAATTAATATAACATCAAGACTTGATTCCTTTATAGTTCCAATGTCACAATCCCTTTGTCCATGATGACCAATTGAACATGAGTCATGGTCTATGTCAACTCATTTCGTTCAATGCTTTCTCGATTCCGAATTTGTTGATATTCCAAATG
The DNA here is from genome assembly GCA_022495995.1 of Adenophora triphylla var. japonica. Taxonomy (NCBI): domain Eukaryota; kingdom Viridiplantae; phylum Streptophyta; class Magnoliopsida; order Asterales; family Campanulaceae; genus Adenophora; species Adenophora triphylla. The sequence goes on from JAFEMH010001501.1 coordinate 148,834, forward strand.
CATTTGATCTCTATCAAATCACTTGAGTGCGGCCACACATTTCATCAACATCATTCATCGAGGGGCCCAAGCAAACATCTCTCTTCATAAGAGGGACAAATCCCGTCTTGACTTATCATTCTTCCCTACATAGATCCAAACGTGCTAACATAGCCCTTATTGCTATCCGATTAAAGATAGTGTTAGACTATATCAAACACGATCTTCACCATGTGGAAGACGATGATAATTTCAGGTGCAAGGATTCAATAACATGACTATCATGAGATTTATTCATGGAACATATGACTATTGACCATGTCATAAATCTCATCGGTAGGTCATGTCCAATACTTTTTCTCTAGCAAGTATACATAAGTGTAATGTGCATCACATGCATATACCAACTTATACTAGTTGTTCACAACAACTAGGGACGCAGTTCAATATAATAAACATGCAAAACATATAATGAACAAAATAATGCTTTCTCTATAATCAATGATAAAGATTATTACATAGTGTTTAGATAATAAGTCAAATATAACTAAACGCCTAGGGCACTACACCAACAATCTCCCACTTGCACTAGGCTCCATCTATGTATCTAATACCCATGGACCTAACATGACCATCATGCTTCGCTTGTGCGAGGGGCTTTGTAAGCGGATCCCCAATGTTATCATCGGTTGATACTTTGCATATCTTAACGTCTCCCAGATCAATGAACTCTCGAATGAGATGGAAACGTCTAAGTATATGTTTGGATCTCTGATGTGACCTTGGTTCCTTTGCTTGCGCAATGGCACCATTGTTGTCACAATAAAGTTCCACCGGATTAGTGATACTTGGAACAACTTCCAAGTCACTAATGAACTTCTTGATCCAAACCGCCTCCTTAGCTGCATCGGATGCCGCTATATATTCGGCCTCAGTAGTTGAATCGGCAATAGTACTCTGCATGGAACTCTTCCAATATATCGCACCTCCGTTAAGCATAAACACAAATCCCGACTGCGATCGGAAATCATCTTTGTCAGTTTGAAAGCTAGCATCTGTGTAACCTCTTACAACAAGATCTTCTTCCATCCCTCCAAATACCAAGAACGCATCCTTAGTCCTTCGTAAGTACTTTAGGATTGTCTTGACTGCCATCCAATGGTTCTCACCCGGATCAGATTGGTAACGACTTGTCATGCTCAAAGCATACGAGATGTCGGGTCTAGTACAAATCATAGCGTACATGATAGAACCAATAGCTGAAGCGTATGGAATATCATTCATCCTCTTTCGTTCATCAGTTGTCTTAGGACACCGAGTCTTACTAAGAGTAACAACATGACCCATTGGCAAGTTTCCACTCTTAGAATTTTCCATCTTGAATCTTCTAAGAACCTTGTCAATGTAGGTACTTTGACTTAAACCAATCATCCTCTTTGATCTATCTCTATAGATCTTTATACCAAGGATGTAAGCGGCTTCGCCCATATCTTTCATTGAGAAACACTTTCCTAACCAAGACTTGACAGTCTCAAGTGCAGGAATGTCATTTCCAATGAGTAAGACATCATCGACATACAACAAGAGAATTAGCACAACACTCCCACTGAATTTCATGTATACACAAGGTTCATCTTCATTCTTGATAAAACCAAACTCTTTGATTTTCTCATCGAACCAAAGATTCCAACTCCTAGAAGCTTGCTTTAATCCATAAATGGATCTTTGCAACTTGCACACCTTACTAGAATTTTGTGGATCTACAAAACCTTTGGGTTGTGTCATATACACATCCTCTAGCAGTTTTCCATTAAGGAAAGCGGTTTTGACATCCATTTGCCATATCTCATAGTAAAAATATGCGGCTATGGCAATCAAAATTCTAACAGACTTAAGCATGGCAACATGCGAGAAGGTTTCATCATAGTCTACACGATGAGTTTGCCTATATCCCTTTGCTACAAGCCTAGCCTTATAAGTATGCACCTTCCCATCCATGTCAGTTTTCTTCTTGAAAACCCACTTGCACCCTATGGTTTATACACCTTCTGGTGGCTCAATCAAGTTCCAAACTTGATTATCCGACATGGATTGCAATTCGGACTTCATGGCTTCTAACCATTTTTCCGAATCGGGATCGAACATCAGCTCTTGATAGGAAGTAGCTTCCTCATTCTCAATGACTTCCACTTCATTACTTTCCGACATGAGGAATCCATATCTCTCGGGTGCGGATCGTAACCTATCCGATCTAAGATGGACTTGTGGATCATGAACCGGTTCCACAACTTCTTGTGGATTTGGTTCAGTCTCTACTATCAGTTCCATGTTATTTTCGGGTTCTTGAATTTCTTCAAGATCAATTTTACTCCCACTAGATGTTTTATTGAGAAACTATTTCTCAAGAAAAGCACCATATCGAGCAACAAACACTTTGTTCTTGTTGCGGTTGTAAAAATAATAGCTTTGGTTTCCTTAGGGTAACCAAAGAAAATAACCTTGTCGGATTTAGGTTCTAGCTTATCCGAGACAAGTCTCTTCACATAAGCTTCGCAACCCCAAATCCTCATGAAAGACAAACTAGGTTTTCTTCCATGCCACATCTTATGTGGGGTTTTAGGAGCCGATTTAGTAGGGACTTTATTGAGTGTGAATGCAACAGTCTCTAATGCATATCCCTAAAAGGATATAGGAAGGTCTACTTGACTCATCATCGAATGAACCATATCTAATAGGGTTCTATTCCTCCTCTCGGAAACACCATTCTATTGTGGCATTTTGGGTGGAGTCAACTCTGAAACAATTCCACAGTTTTTGAGATGATTGTCAAACTCTTGGCTCAAATACTCACCACCACGATCGGATCAAAGTGCTTTAATTGTTTTGCCAAGTTGATTTTGTACTTCATTTTGAAATGTTCTAAACATCTCAAACGATTCACTCTTTGACTTCATCAGATAGACATAGCCATATCTAGATAAGTCATCGGTGAATGTAATGAAATACCGAAATCCTCCCCTAGCAATGCTACTCATTGGTCCACATACATCAGTATGTATTAAGCCCAACAAGTCACTAGCCCTTTCACTACTCTTGGTGAAAGGTGGTTTGGTCCTTTTACCCAATAAACAAGATTCACATATATCATATGATTCATAATCATTTGAGTCTAACATTCCATCTTTGTGGAGTTTAGAAATGCATTTCTCATTTATATGACCAAGCCGACAATGCCACATGAACGTGCTGTTCACATCATTCGGTTTAGATTTCTTATCCACATGATAAATATTTTCAACACTATTTTGTTTCTCATCAACATCAAGAACATAAAGGCCATTAAATGAATTTTCAAAACCATAAAGCATATCATTTAAATAAATATAAAACTTCTTGTTAGCAATAAGAAAATTATATCCCTCATTATCCAAACAAGAAACAGAAATAATATTCCTACTCAAATCCGGAACATAGTAACAATTGTTCAAAACAAGTACTAACCACTAGGTAAAGTTACATCATATGTCCCTACGGCTAATGCATCAACTCTTGCTCCATTCCCAACGCGTAGGTCAACTTCACCTTGTTTGAGCAGCTTCCTATTTCTCAGTCCCTGCACATTTAAACAAATGTGAGATCCACATCCGGTATCTAATACCCATGAACTAGAAACAGAAAGGAAAATATCTATCATATAGATAACTGAAGTAGTAGCAATCGCATTGCCCTTCTTCGCATTTAGGCCTTCCTTGTAAGCCTTGCAGTTGCGCTTCCAATGTCCAACTTCTTGGCAATGGTAGCAAATCGCATCTTTTTGAGATGCCTTGGGAGCCTATTTGGCATCGGCAACTTTTGCCTTAGGTTTGGCAACACTTTCCTTACCTTTGCCATTCTTCTTGAACCCTTTACCTTTGTTAACCATTAACACAGTATCAGTTTTAGGCTTCTTGATATTATCTCTGCGGTCTTAAGCATCACATGCAATTTCGAGAGATTCTTATCCATGCCAGTCATGTGATACTGCATAATATAATGACTATAACTTTCAGGCAATGAATTCAATATCGTATCCGTGGCGAGTTCCAAACTCATCGGATTTCCAAGCCTATCGAGATGCTCAATGTAACCCTTCATCTTAAGGACATGAGCTCCCACCGATTGCCCCTCTTGCATCTTGCATGCATTTAGGGCCTTAACCACATCATACCTCTAGTTTCTTGCTTGCACTTGGAACATTTCCTTTAAGCGCTCAGCAAGATCAAATGATGCATCTATGTCCTCAAGGCCCTTCTGAAGAGCCTTAGACATAGTGGCTTGCATAAGGCACGCGACATCCATAGAATCATCATTATATTTCTTATGTACATCCCTATCAGCCCTAGGAGCATTTAGAGCAGGTTGTGGTGGAATGGGTTCATTGAGAACGTACAGTTTCTTCTCTTGCTTCAGAACAATTCTGAGACTTCTGATCCAATCAGAATAGTTTGTACCGTTCTCCTCAAGCTTGTCCTTCTCAAGGATAGATCGCAGTGACAGGGGTTGATTATTGTGTGTAGCCATTCTACAATAAAATATGCAAACAATATAAACATATATCAATATCAACACATTTATCATCTAAGAGCAAATAATGTATTTCATAAATACTCCCACTAAATTATACACCTTCAAATACAAACATGTATCATATAATCATAGTAGTCTAAGATCCATATTTCACTTAATTCCGGTTTAACTGAGCTAATACCCGCAATCAAGCTATTTAGGTAGAAACATCAATCATATCACTATATGACTCTTAGATCTTTTATGAGATTTCAATAGATATCATATATCAAAACATGTTTTAAATCTCATCTATGCCTTGGGTCAAATCTTATTTGAAAGCACCAATTAAGTCAAAACCTTTTTCAAAAATATAAGACATGGAACGATGCACTTGATTATGGCCAAAACTACATCAACCAAAATATTATCTTGATCACAAACTAAGATATGATGATGCACCCAACCATGGATGAAACTACATCAAAATACCCTAAATTTCACAAGTGTTCTAATCAAGGAATGGCATTAGACTTAAATATTTAGAAGGTTTTCAACATGTGACAAACATCGCATGGTTGTAACATAGATCTCATGTGAACATAATCATGAACATAGGGATTCACAAAATTTCATACAAACAATTTGATTCAATTTTGAGAATTTACAAATCTAATTTAATCAGATTAAATAAACCTTTAACCTATGTGATAAACTAATCTAATTAATTAATCATAAATCATGAATCATGGCATATCAAATATACTTGTTTTTCAAAGAAACAAAACACATGGAATCTAGATCTATTTCATGAAACATGGTAGCAAATAATCATATTAAATCTAGCATGCAATTTTAATTCTAATCATGGCAAGACAAGGCTCTGATACCACTGTTGGATTTTGGGGTTACAAACGCAGCGGAAGATTTAAATTTTAACATCAAAACCCTAGCCCTAAGATCCTTCTAGCATGAATAGATTAGAAATTAATATGAGATAGAATTTACATACCTTGAATGCGATGAAAAATCAACTTGAATTCGAATCTCAAAACGAATCTCAAAATCGAATATCAAAACCGTTGTTGAAAGTTTTGATCTTCTCCTTGTTCTTCAATGCGATGAATTGATCCAAGCCTTAGGTGATAACGTAACCACCCTCTAACGGTAATCCACATGCGAACGAACCAAGAACACCTTCTTGTTGGATTGCTAGATGATCCCTTTGATTATTGAAACACTTTTCAATAATCTATGGCTGATTATGGAATTGAATCTAGGGTGTTTTGATCTTTGATTCTCAATCAAAATCAAGGAATTTGTGTTTCCAAGGCCCTAAAATTCGTATGTGACTGCAGGGGAAAAAGGACCTATTTATACTTTGTAAATAGCCCTAACAATTAGGGAGAAAAGTCCTTTTTTGAAGCAGAAACGTATTGCTGAAACGGGACGTGGGCGGTCGCCCACCTGTACAGCGCTTAATCCTTTATTCGAAAATCCACATGGGCGGTCGCCCATGTGGGGCTGGGCGGTCGCCAACCTGTACAGTCAATAATGCACTATTTTTGAAAACCCACATGAGCGGTCGCCCATGTCTACTTGCGCGGTCGCCCAAGTCGACGTTTGACTTGTGGGCGGTCGCCCATGATGAACCTCGGCGGTTGCCCATGTGTCCAGAAACCATAATTTCAGCCAAAATCAAATTTGTTCTTTGTGTGTGACCCAAAAAGGAACTATATTATGTTGGTAGTGGGTCGAAACATCGACCTCACAAGACATATGTCCACCCAATTAATATAACATCAAGACTTGATTCCTTTATAGTTCCAATGTCACAATCCCTTTTTCCATGATGACCAATTAAACATGAATCATGGTCTATGTAAACTCATTCCGTTCAATGCTTTCTCGATTTCGAATATGTTGATATTCCAAATGCATATGATCTCTATCAAATCACTTGAGTGCGGCCACACATTTCATCAACATCATTCATCGAGGGGCCCAAGCAAACATCTCTCTTCATAAGAGGGACAAATCCCGTCTTGACTTATCATTCTTCCCTACATAGATCCAAACGTGCTAACATAGCCCTTATTGCTATCCGATTAAAGATAGTGTTAGACTATATCACACACGATCTTCACCATGTGGAAGACGATGATAATCTCAGGTGCAAGGATTCAATAACACGACTATCATGAGATTTATTCATGACACATATGACTATTGACCATGTCATAAATCTCATCGGTAGGTCATGTCCAATACTTGTTCTCTAGCAAGTATCCATAAGTTTAATGTGCATCACATGCATATACCAACTTATACTAGTTGTTCATAACAACTAGGGACGTAGTTCAATATAATAAACATGCAAAATATATAATGAACAAAATAATACTTTCTCTATAATCAATGATAAAGATGATTACATGGTGGTTTAGATAATAAGTCAAATATAACTAAACACCTAGGGCACTACACCAACATCGCTACAGTGGCGACTCCGTTGGGGACTGTAAATATAAAGAGGCTTAAACTTGCGTCAATAAAATGAGGTTTTTAAAAATAAATCGGTTTTTTTATTCAGACCAAGCTTATCTTGCACGAGACAACCTGTCAAGCGCGAGATAACGCTTCGGCAATCAGCTTGTCTTCTGATTTTCCCTGTTCGTCTCAAGGTCCAAGATGAGAGTCGAACACGCAAGGGGGATCCCAGATTTCATTATCTGCAGATGAATGAACGCTCGCCGAAAAAATAGGAGTCGCCACGCCGTTTTTAGAGGAAACATTGAAAACCTTTTTGTTGAGAAAATGGGTTCGGGGGTCAGGTTACGTGTTGGGAAGAACCGAGAGTTCACCCAACACGCCTCATTCGTAGACGAGTCTTTCTATGTTCAACATTCAATTCATTCAAAAGTGTGTGCAAAGTGTGTAACAAAAATATGTATGAAATGCATTTTAATGCTTTATTTTATTGCTTAACAAAGGGGAATACAACTTGTGAACCACTTACTGTGGGAGGCCACATCCCACTTACAATGAGGACAAACAAAACTTACAACTGAAAGATGACTTCTGCATATCGACAAAGAGTGTCGCGTGACACAGGATCTGTTGTGCAGATTATGTCGCGTGACACTAACTATCATATGCAGGAGCCTTACAACATGAAGCCCAGGACTAACAGGGATCTACACAATCACTCTAAATGAGTGTGGATATTGAAGATCCACACTCTATCTGGAGTGACTAGCAAAACAGAATGAACAACTTACATATGAAAAATGACCTCTGCAGAGCGACTAGTTATGTCGCGCCACACAGGACGGATAGCCCGTTGTGTCGCGTGACACTACATGTCCCTCTGCAGAGACCTTACAATGTGCAATCAGATCCACCAGAAACCAACTCAGATCAAATTATCACAACAATACAAATCAGTATAACATGAATCACCAATAGATTGACCAAAGGAGTGTGGACATGGAAGGATCCACCCTCCCTTGACAATCACACAATGAATAGAGTTTAAAATCACATCATATATACCAATTATACCAAACCAACAATTAAACAGAGAGATGGCAGTTGGGACATGATAATTGGAGACAGATGGAGCCTAATTATCAAGTCCGGGGACAGTAATTGCAACGGAGCAAACAAATGACAAATATGAAATATAGATTTAGAGAAGAGATTCATTACCCTCATAGTCCACAAATTCTATACCAAGTTAGGTATTGAATTCTTCAATTCATCTTCGGAATCGGATCTGGAACTCACAGATTGAAGTATCTTCCTACTTCGGTATCAATTGAACAGAGAGACGCAAGGGACTGAAACAGGGCCGAACAGAAATTGGTTGTGCAACTCAGAGTCTGTAACGGGAAGGCGATTGAGGATTGGATTAGGGACGGTGGTGTTTAACGGCTTAGGTCTCTATAACGGAGAAAATGGCGATCGGATTTGGGAGGTAGACCGGTGGTGGTGAACGCCGATTTGGTACAGAGAGGGGCTCGGCATTGAAGGCTGTTCTGACGGCGTTGAAGGCTGTTCTTCGTTAAATTGAGGTTGAGGGAGGTTGAATTGGTGAAGGTTAGGAAGGGGATTAATGGTGGATTGGAAGAGGAAGGCGATACGATTGGCGTTGTTTGGAGGTAGGGAGATTGAGGGAAAAGTGAGGAGGATTGAGGGAAATTGGGTCACCGGTGAGGGAGCTTCAAGGAACTTGGTCACCGGCGATGGTTTGGTGAAGGAAGCTTGGTTGAGAACGAAGATGGCATTTAGAGAGAGAGAGAGAGGAGAGAGAGAACGGTGGGTTCTGCGGATAGAGAGAGATAGGGAGAGTTTAGAGAGAGAGAGAGAGAGGCTGAGAGTGGTGAGCTTTATGCGTGTTATGTGTGTGTGATTGTGAGTGAGATCCTTGACAAATGAAATGAAATTGGTATTTAAACATAGATTTGAAAATGGATTATTTGGTCGCACGACCTTTCGTTTCCAATTTCCATGCTTCAAGTTGTCGCACGACTGGGAATGCCCGTAACCGTTTCTGGCGCCAAAACCTGCTTCTGGAACATTCCGGGTTAATTCTTTAAAAGCCCAAAGCAGTTAATTCCCTGTAGGCTTTTTTGTCCGGGAAAAATACTAAAATATACTTCCTTCGCGAGAAACACATAAAATGTTTTTGGAAGTCTCGAAACGAACCGGGAATTTACCAAAATGCCCCTTAGTGCAATTTTATCATTTAAAATGCACCTAAAAGGGTTGAGAATTGGATTGGCATACTTACAGAGCCCCTCGGCAACATCACTTTTGGAAAAAGTGAGGTTGTCGATAAAAAGGACCCAATCTCAATGAGCAGCAGGGGGATAAGGCGGAGGGCTGGACGGTGATCTGGGGAAATCGGATGGCTAGACCTTTTGAGAAAGGATTCCTACGTATCCCTGGGAGGGAATCAAGCCAAATCGTAGTTCAGAAATATGAATGTGCGGTTGTCACCCAACATCTGACTGTGCGGTTGTCACCCAACATCTGACTGTGCGGTTGTCACCCAATATCTGACTGTGCGGTTGTCACCCAACATCTGACTGTGCGGTTGTCACCCAATATCTAACTATGCGGTTGTTACCCAATATCTGACTGTGCGATTGTCACCCGATATCTGACTGTGCGGTTGTCACCCAACATTTGACTGTGCGGTTGTCACCCAATATCTGACTGTACGGTTGTCACCCAATATCTGACTGTACGATTGTCACCCAATATCTGACTGTGCGGTTGTCACCCAATATCTGACTGAGCGGTTGTCACCCAATACTCGACTGTGCGGTTGTCACCCAATACTCAACTGTGCGGTTGTCACCCCTTTCTGACTATGTGGTTGTCACCCCTTTCTGACTATGTGGTTGTCACCCCTTTCTGACTATGTGGTTATCACCCCTTTCTGACTATGTGGTTGTCACCCATTTCTGACTAAGAAATCTGTAGCTGTCGGAGGGTCCTATGCTACTAACTGCTGTTGACGGTTGCCGGGTGCGGGGCGGTCTTTTGTTGACTGTTGGCTTTGGGGTCTAGGACCTTGCTTGATGTGACAGGAATTTTGCTTGCTGGGGATCGGATTCTTGCTGACACTTTGGCGGCGGGGCCCTCTTTCGTTGACTGTTGGCTCTGGGGTCTGGGACCTTGCCTGCTGTGATGGGAATTTTGCTTGCTGGGCAGCGGGTTCTTGTTGGTGCTTTGGCGACGGGGCTATCTCTCGTTGACTGTTGGCTCTGGGGTCTGGGACCTTGCCTGCTGTGACGGGAATTTTGCTTGCTGGGCAGCGGGTTCTTGTTGGTGCTTTGGCGGCGGGGCCATCTCTCGTTGACTGTTGGCTCTGGGACCTTGCCTGCTGTGACGGGAATTTTGCTTGCTGGGCAGCGGATTATTGTTGGTGCTTTGGCGGCGGGGCCATCTTCTGTTTTGCACTGCTGGGGGGACTCAAATAGACACGGATTCTTTGTCTCGATTGTGCTTTGAGGGGCAATCTTTGAGATTCGGTGCAGTTGCGTTGATCATTGTACCTGCGGGGGTAGATGTAGCGGCCGGAGGGTCTTAGGCTATAACTGCTTGTTGGGAGGTAGCTGTCGAGGGTTTCATACTACCATTGATTCTGTTGGGGATAGGTGTAGCTGCCGGAGGGTCTCATGCTACTGCTTGATGATCGTGGCTGCCGGAGGGACCTATACCACTTGTCGACGCTTGCTGGGTGGCCGTTCACGGGACGGTCTTTGCAAAATAGGCTTTGAAGTCGTCGAGACTGGTGAGCATTATTGCCTGGATACTGGGGGGCAGCTGGGGCTCTTTTTCTCTTTTCTCTTTTTCGACAAGCATTGCTTGGAGGCTGAGGCAGCTAAGGCTCTTTCAGATGATGTTGATGAGTCAGGGTCTGACGAAGATAATAAAGGCGGGGTCTGCCACCTACAGGATTTGGAATCGCTGTCCAAAATTGCGATCTGAGGGACGGTCCTCACGATCAAATTATGATCACTTGACTATTGTACCTTGCGGGGGGAAGACACGACACTCTAGGCACTTTGCATTTTATTTGACTCTTTGCTTATGCATTATTAATCTTTTGTTGCACAAGTCCATCTCAGCTGGGGAGAATAGGAAGTAGGGATTTGGTACGGCTTGACGAGCAGATATGTCTGTATCAGTTGCTCTATTAAGGGATCGTGTATGGGACGAAAAGTGTTTGTAACGGGGCGGACCCTCTCCCGAGGATTTGAAAAGTGTATGAGTGACGGTGCAGCTTAGGCAAGTCGGAGACGCTCCCGGGAGTACTGGTTGCAGCAGGTCCATTGCTAGTGAGGACAAAGTATATCGCGCGTCTGGGACAGCGAGCAGCAGAGAACGTGCAGAGAATGATCCCGTCTAGGCGAAGCCCCAGTTGACAGTGCACAGCAAACCTGGAGGGAATCTGGTAAGGAGAGCCGGAGGGATACCTTAACCAAAGCCCCAGCTTGAGGAAATTCCATGCAGCTTCATCGCAGACAGAGTCATCTTGTGGCCAAAGAGGCAATTCATCACTTCAAACCGCAGTCAATCAGTCGCTGGACAAGACTCAGAAGTGTTTACGTGCAGGGGCATATCTTTCGAATGGTGGGAAATGAATCCCAAACTTCTGTATGACATCCTCGCTTTGGGTTTGACTCTTTTGGGAGAGTATAAGCATCACAAGGCGTGGAAAAGTGTATGGAAGCCCCTACCGACCGACACAGTGTTTGGCTCTATCTTCTTATGATGTAGAAAGAGAAGACTTTTCGAGACACTTGAAAACTTGTCTTATTCGTGATGATCACAAAGTTGCTTAAAACCCTTTATTGATGTTCGGGTTATTCAACCACCAAAGCCGATATGAGCAAATATTCCAATTAATCTTGAGGAGAAAACCCACTGATATCGAGGATCAAATTCAGAAGGATGGAAGGTGTATAGGGACGGCCCTTGCTGAGACCAGATTTTCTGAGATTTGTTTGTGATTTCGACCGGACCAGTTATGGTTGCCTACGTTCCCCTCCTTGGGAGGAGCTCAGGTCGCCGTAGTTTGGGTTTATCCCGAATGAAAAGAATGAACGTTGGAATTCGAGGATTTTGAGGACCTTTGAGAATTTTGAGAATTGCAAAACATGTCCTATTGGAGTGTCGATGGGAGACACGGATGTGAATCCCCAATGGGACATCCACGGCAAGTGTTTGCGGAGGAGAAATGAAATATGCTCACATAAAACGTCGAATGAACGGATGGAATTTGCACAATCTTCGCTTGACGGTCCTTTGAGCCGGGATGGATTTGGCTCCGTTTTTAGCAATAATCTGTTTTAGATCTCGACGATATTGGAATGAAACTGCTATCCGGTAGGAACTGCGACTGGGTCTCGGGGTTTCGATCGGCCCTCGGGTGATTTAGGATATCATGACCTCTTAAAACGAGAGGTCGGCTAGGCCTTTTGCTGGCTGAACCTCTAAAGATGAGAGGTTGGCTTTTTAGGGATGTGTTTGGGATTTCTAAGGTGAGGGGATCGATTTGCCTCTAAGAATGAGAGGTCAGTCTTGGCTTTGCCAAGGGCAAGGGTAATGGTAATGGGAGTGTCCTCTAAAATCGAGAGGACGGCTTGGGATTGGTTAGGGGTAATGGGAATATCCTCTAAAATCGAGAGGACCGCTTGGGATCGGTTAGAGGTAATGGTGAGGGACATCCGCGCTGTCTCTTTATTCACTCTGAGACTCCTCTTGAGTAACGACCGGATCCTTTGACTTTTGCTTTCGAGAGGATCGCTGGGGACTAGGCTCTCTTTCTTTTCCTTTCTTTTTTTTTCTTTCTTTTTTTTTTTTTTTTTGCATCTTTTCTTTTTTTTTTGTATTTTTGTCTCTCTCTTTTTTTTTTGAGAGGAGAATTTCAGCTAGTTCCCAGGATGGATCATTGCTTTTCATCGTTCTTGAGCTTAGAGCCGGTCGATCTTTCTTTGAAGCACGGGAGTTTCAAGGATAGTCCCTCTTCTTTTGGCGATGTCTAAATGGGTTTCAAAATATGCCGATCTTGAAATGAAGGGATATTGTTTAGGCAAGGGTAAGGTAATGGCTTTCCTAAGGGTGAAAGGTTTCAACCACAGTCCATACCGGATGATCCGAACGAGATCGAGTCTTCATTGCTTTCTTAAGCTTACTCTGAGAAGGATTCATGCAAATTCATCGAGCAACGAGATGGTGAAGACGATGAAAGGTATGTGAGCATATGGGACGCGAGATGGGGAATTGGTGAGCCCCACTTTGGGAAGGATATCAGCCAATTTTCTCACTCCGATCAATTCAAACATTAGTCATTTCAAAGCATTTAGTTGGTGAGCAGCATAAGTGATCATTTGGAATAAGACCATTTCAATCGAGTGTAACGTAGGTATGCTAGTGATGTCTCGAGTCTAGCAAGAATAGAAACAAAGATTTTTATCACTGCAAAGCAAAATTTGGTCCAACTTGGACTCTAACAGACTCATGTCCGACAGTGGACATTCTAGATCCTACGAAGACTGATTGACTTCTTCAACATTGGATGGAATGAAGAGCATCGTTGCCATCGGTGCGGTGAGGACCCTTCTCAATTATTTTGTCCTTCATAAGTTGCCCTCCTTATCTTTAGCAATCTGAGCAAACAACCGGGCCTCCCGCTCGTGAGGAAAAACAGCTTCAAGGGTAGTCCGCAACTTTCCAATGGACGCACCATTTGTACTCTGCTGACCCAAGGGATATGAACTTCCAAATTGGTGGGCCATAATCTTCTCTGCACCGAGCAATTTGGATTCCGAATCAGATGAACGTCCGCTCAGGCACTTGAACTGCTTCCGCCTCGAGAATGTGGACCAATGAGCACCGGGTACGGGAGCACACACCCAACTTGCCGTAGCCTTGCAGAGGTGAAGAGGGTGTATAGACGGAGGGTAGAGAACTTTGAGATGGTACGGGAGAGGGAAGAGCGGGAAGGAGACGGACTCGTGCAACACTTTATTAATCTTCAAGTAGAAATTGGTGGCTTTTAAGTCCTAGAGACGGTTGGAAAAGGCTAATCCTTTATTTCACGCAATCTAGACCTCGGGGGAACCTTAGGGACACATCATCCAAAAATACACCAAATGCGTTGAGTCAAAATTAGCAATAGGCAATGGTACCTAATCAAAACCGAAGCATTTATGGGACGGACGAGCAGCCCCAATTTCTGGAGAAATTTGGGCAGCATAACGGGTATTCCTGAAGAATTTCAAGGAAAAATCTGGCATGACCTCTCGTCGGTGCACATTGACAAAGCGACATGATCTCTCGTTAGAACATGCCACGGGAACGACATGTCCTTTCGGGAAATCATGTTGCGTTGGCAACATGCCCACACGTGCTAGGTTTTGGGATAGGTGCGAAAGCTTATTATAATTTTTGAAACAATTCATTTTAGTGTATTTGAAAATTTCGTGTCAAAACCAACCGTTTGGGTAAGGTTTAAATGTGTGATGCCACCTATAACGCGCTAGGGGAATAGGTTTGACACTAGGCGCTCAAGCGTAAGCGAATATTATCACCGTCCGCGATGCCGTCAATCGCACCCGAGGGTTCTAGATCTATGTGATGTAGTGTGCGGGATGGCTATCTTCCTTTATTTGCGAAAATGATTTTTTTTTTTATTTGAAAAAGAGGTTATAAAATAAAACAACACACACACACACCCCACAGAGATACAATAATCAAGGATCATGCAATTTGATCATGGGGGACTGCCCCACAATCACAGCCAGTATCAAGGCTCAGCACCTGCAAAGTGACCATTTCTGTCGCGCTATACAGGATTGAGATGGTAAGTTCTGTCGCGTGACAGAAGGAGCCAAAAATCCAGGACCAAAACAGAACAGAGCCAGCCCCAGCCTCCAAGCTCAAAACCATAATTCAGCCCCAAGCAACAGTACAATACACAGGAATCAAGAAAGGGGAAGGAATAAAGCAAAGCAATAAAATGCATTTATACACATATAATGTCACCGAAAAATGCACACACAAATGAATGAAATGAACATTGAACAAGCACGAAAGTTTGACCCACTTTTGAAAAACAAGTTTCAAGTCCCCAGCGGAGTCGCCACTGAATGAACGCTCGCCGAAAAAATAGGAGTCGCCACGCCGTTTTTAGAGGAAACATTGAAAACCTTTTTGTTGAGAAAATGGGTTCGGGGGTCAGGTTACGTGCTGGGAAGAACCGAGAGTTCACCCAACATGCCTCGTCCGTAGACGTGTCTTTCTATGTTCAACATTCAATTCATTCAAAAGTGTGTGCAAAGTGTGTAACAAAAATATGTATGAAATGTATTTTAATGCTTTATTTTATTGCTTAACAAAGCGGAATACAACTTGTGAACCACTTACTGTGGGAGGCCACATCCCACTTACAATGAGGACAAACAAAACTTACAACTGAAAGATGACTTCTACATATCGACAAAGAGTGTCGCGTGACACAGGATCTGTTGTGCAGATTATGTCGCGTGACACTAACTATCATATGCAGGAGCCTTACAACATGAAGCCCAGGACTAACAGGGATCTACACAATCCCTCTAAATGAGTGTGGATATTGAAGATCCACACTCTATGTGGAGTGACTAGCAAAACAGAATGAACAACTTACATATGAAAAATGACCTCTGCAGAGCGACTAGTTATGTCGCGCCACACAAGACGGATAGCCCGTTGTGTCGCGTGACACTACATGTCCCTCTGCAGAGACCTTACAATGTGCAATCAGATCCACCAGAAACCAACTCAGATCAAATTATCACAACAATACAAATCAGTATAACATGAATCACCAATAGATTGACCAAAGGAGTGTGGACATGGAAGGATCCACCCTCCCTTGACAATCACACAATGAATAGAGTTTAAAATCACATCATATATACCAATTATACCAAACCAACAATTAAACAGAGAGATGGCAGTTGGGACTTGATAATTGGAGACGGATGGATCCTAATTATCAAGTCCGGGGACAGTAATTGCAACGGAGCAAACAAACGACAAATATGAAATATAGATTTAGAGAAGAGATTCGTTACCCTCGTAGTCCACAAATTCTATACCACGTTAGGTATCGAATTCTTCAATTCATCTTCGAAATCGGATCTGGAACTCACAGATTGAAGTATCTTCCTACTTCGGTATCAATTGAACAGAGAGACGCAAGGGACTGAAACAGGGCCGGACAGAAATTGGTTGTGCAACTCAGAGTCTGTAACGGGAAGGCGATTGAGGATTGGATTAGGGATGGTGGTGTTTAGCGGCTTATGTCTCTGTAACGGAGAAAATGGCGATCGGATTTGGGAGGTAGACCGGTGGTGGTGAACGCCGATTTGGTACAGAGAGGGGCTCGGCGTTGAAGGCTGTTCTGACGGCGTTGAAGGCTGTTCTTCGTTAAATTGAGGTTGAGGGAGGTTGAATTGGTGAAGGTTAGGAAGGGGATTAATGGTGGATTGGAAGAGGAAGGCGATACGGTTGGCGTTGTTTGGAGGTAGGGAGATTGAGGGAAAGGTGAGGAGGATTGAGGGAAATTGGGTCACCGGTGAGGGAGCTTCAAGGAACTTGGTCGCCGGCGATGGTTTGGTGAGGGAAGCTTGGTTGAGAATGAAGATGGCATTTAGAGAGAGAGAGGAGAGAGAGAACGGTGGGTTCTGCGGATAGAGAGAGATAGGGAGAGTTTAGAGAGAGAGAGAGAGAGAGAGAGAGAGAGAGAGAGTGGCTGAGAGTGGTGAGCTTTGTGCATGTTATGTGTGTGAGATTGTGAGTGAGATCCTTGACAAAATGAAATGAAATTGGTATTTAAACGTAGATTTAAAAATGGATTATTTGGTCGCACGACCTTTCGTTTCCAATTTCCATGCTTCAAGTTGTCGCACGACTGGGAATGCCCGTAACCGTTTCTGGCGCCAAAACCTGCTTCTGGAACATTCCGGGTTAATTCTTTAAAAGCCCAAAGCAGTTAATTCCCTGTAGGCCCTTTTGTCCGGGAAAAATACTAAAATACACTTCCTTCGCGAGAAACACATAAAATGTTTTCGGAAGTCTCGGAACGGACCGGGAATTTACCAAAACGCCCCTTAGTGCAATTTTATCATTTAAAATGCACCTAAAAGGGTTGCGAATTGGATTGGCGTACTTACAGCAGAGTTCCTTCATCTTAAGGCCTTCCTTCAGATGTAGAGCTCGAATCCGTATTTAGTTTAAATAATTGATTATTATTTATAAAACTGCGTGTGATTGGGTTTTGTTAATTAAAGTCCGGTCCATTGGTGATTCGGTAGTTGTAATTAAATTATTTCTCTCTCTCTCTCTCTCTCTCTCTCTCTCATTAATTGGAACTACGACGGCCTGAGTCTTCCGGATTTGAGAGAAACGTAGGAAATCACTTGGTGCGGCCACTATCTGTTTTTCTTTTAATTTTAAAAAAAAAATCTCTATTTTTTCTATCACCTAGATTGACTATCACACACGCGCACTCATATTATATCTGTCATTGCACTGCATACCCTGATTAACCCGGGACCCACACTAAGGACGGATGACGGTAACCACCTAGTCGCCGGTCTCTCCGAAGTTGGATCATCCCACTTCGCTTATTATATCCATCTAGATTGCCATATCGCGGGAAGCATAGCCTTCCAGCCCTGCATCGCCACATATCATGTAGATTGTCTTTTTAGGATCACTCCGTGACCGGTCGGTTTGACTCGGTGATCTTTTCTTATTTTTGAACAAAATAAAGCCATGTAAAATTGACTATAAAGAATGACTCGGAATAGTCCCTACGGAAAAAAAAAACGTCCCTTCGGAATGACCCTTTTGGAGTTCCCTTTAAAGAAAAAAAATCCTTCAAACAATCTTACATGGCTTTGTTTTACAAAAATGGGACTGATTACTCAGTCGTTAGGTTCTGATAAAGACCTTAGAAACCCCTCAAAACGGATTCTCCGTTTCGACCAAAAATTAGGTTTAATAAAAACCGACTTTCCGTGTGATTGTCTCGTGTGTGACTGCTTGTCTCGCGCGGGACAATGCCTCTGTTTGATGTGTTTGAGCCTGAACCGTTTAAGTCTTCTTCCGACTCGTTGGGGCTAGATTTGATCCTGACACCATCTCTGCATCTTTTCTGTCAGTTTTTCGAAGCTACTCAACCTCAAGACTCCCAACACAATGTCTGGCATTGACGAAATTCCGGGTGATGAAACTTTGTCCGAAAACAACCACAAACTTCTGGAAGAAGCCAATGATCGCTTAGAGGTGCAAGCTACCCAAATCCACACTCTCGTGGAAGAAAACCAAGAGCTTAGGGCGGCACTAGCCAATAAAGAAAAGAAGAAGAAAAATGATTCTTACTCCGAAGAAGAAGAATCATACACCAAAAAGGCCAAGGGTCGTCGCCAAAGCAAAAGCAAGAAAAAGAAGTACGAGCCTAGCTCGTCATCTTCCTCCTTTGACAACGAGAGTTACACATCCAAGAAAGAGAGCAAAGGGGAAAGCAAGAACGAACCCCTCACCATGGCAATGTTAGAAAAGAAACTTGCATCCCTCGATATGAGTAAGGGAGCCTCGCTCTCTATTGATTATGACACCCTTCGTAAATCCATGTCCAAACTTCCTAGAAAATACAAAACACCCGACATTGCAAAATTCAATGGCACTACCTGTCCCAAATCACATTTGGAGACCTATTCTTGGGCTATGCTACCTATGGGAGTTGATGACAACCTGCTAGCTCAATGCTTTCCACAAACTCTCGATGGTACCGCTAGAGATTGGTACATGACTCTTCCACTCTCTACAAGACTTGATTGGCCACTCGCTAGTCGTACCTTCCAAAAGCAATATGAGGACAACTCCACTTACCGCACTACTAGAAGGGACCTCGAACAAACCAAGCAGCTTCCAAATGAATCCTTCACAGACTTCGTCAAAAGATGGAGGACAAAATTGACTGAAATCGTCGATAGGCCAAGCCTAGACGAACAAATCCACATCCTCATACAATGTCTTCGGGAAGAATATCAAGACAAACTTGCAGGCAACTACTTTCCTAGCTTCGCCGAACTCCACAAATCCGGCATACGGTTAGATGACCTCATCAAGCAAAAAAGGGAAGCCAAGAAAGAAAGCGGGTTCCGTTACAACAAAAGTTCCTCTTCCTCTTCCAACCCTAAGGACACTTCTGTCAATGCTATAGTCTTCAATCATCCCGAAAATGGTAAGTACTCTGCGGTACCTCCACCACAAAAGAAGAAAAGGGATAGGCATTACGACAAGCTTGAAGGGATAACTCAAGAAGAACTCCTCGAGGTGCTTGTCAAGAATGGAAAAATCAAACCAAGAGAAGGTGGACCTCCAAAGAAAGATCTTCCTGCTAATCATGCTCATCATCTCTTCTGCAAGTACCACAACTTCACTGGCCACGACACCAACTCATGTTTCCACTTGAAAGACGTCATCCAAGATTTGTTCGATGATAAAGAGATAGGACTTCCTAATGTTGTTACTAATCCTTTACCAAATAATGAAGTCAATTTGATAGAAGTAGAAAGTAGCTTAAAGGATCCTACTTGTCTAGCCACAACTGTGGATGAGAGCCCTTTTGAATTTAATAAATCTTCTTTCTGTTACATGATGTCTTGGGATGAAATCTTAGAACAAAAAGAAAAAGGGTCTAAAGCAGTCAATCTCCTCACACGATCCGGTCGAGTGATTATCAACAAAGATCCAAGGGACGAAAATTCTCCTAAACAAGCAAAAACTCCATCATCAAGCGAGCCTGATGATCCTCTCTTAGCCCAGCTAAAGAAGACACAAGCAAACATCTCAGTTTGGGATCTCATAGGAGCATCCTACAAGCATCGTGAAATGTTAAAGAAAGCCTAGTCTCAAATGACCATTTCCTCAGAAGCTACACCCGAAGATCTTACTCAAATGATCGGTCAAGTACAATTTGGCAACGTCATCACTTTCACTGACTTGGACCTCCCATCCTATGGGAACAATCATCATGAGGCCCTATACATAACTGCTAAGGTTAATGGATACTGAATCCCACGCATTTTGGTCGACAATGGTTCCGCAATCAACATCCTTCTAAAGAAAGCCTTATCATCATTAGGTCTCACCCACAAAGACCTTAAGCCATCAGGGCACATTGTACGAGGCTATGATTGTACTGTTAGAACTGCTTTGGGTTCAGTCGTGATACCTATAGAAATGGGGCAAGTCACAATGAGCATCGACATCCCAGCATCCTTCAACTTGCTGCTTGGCCACCCTTGGCTACACGACATCGGGGGCGTACCTTCCTCCCTACACCAATGCATCAAACTCAGACACAACAACACAATAGTCACCATACACGGAGAAATGGTTACCGCTAGCCCTATCCTCGAGGTACAGCACAGCACTTCTGATTACTTGTTCAGTGGCTTCGAGATTGAGAAAAAAAGCACTGTGAATGTCATTGAAACTTGCAACGAAAATGATTACTCCAAAGCACTTCACTTTTCCGAAAACCTTCCTGTTTGGAGAATGATGCAAGTAAAAGGATACTTTCCTGGCTTGGGACTTGGAAAACACTTGCAAGGGATAACAGAACCACCACCGGTTCCCCCACCGCACACGAACCATGGCCTAGGATATATCATTTCCATCCACGATGAAAGTGACGAAGAAGAGCGGGACTTCACTCAAGTCAAGTGGGAAGAAACTGCGTAAAAAGGCTACAATGACCCAAAGGTTAAAGACTGCAAACTTGAACCATATCGGAAGACGCTCAATGGCTACTTTATTCGGGAAGGGGAAAACATCCCATACTTTATCTTTTCAGAACTATGGACTGACGATAAAGGGAAACGCCAACCAGGCTTCGAAATTTTCAGCGACTGCGATGCTTCGCCAGATGAAACAGAACCCGTCCCACTAATCCCTAAAGATTTGTGGGGCACGAAGGCAGAAATGACCAGCAAATGGGACTTTGTGTTGGGAGAAGACATGCTGTGACAGCTTGAAGACCTGTGCCGGTTGGAAGATAGCCATATCCATGCAATCTCCAAGGGGGACGCTCCAACTATTGATTTCACAAAGCTAATACAGAAATGTGATGAGCCAATTCTAAATTGGCACGTCACCGGAGGACCAGTTGTTGATAAAGACTTCATGATCAAAGAGCTTGGTTGTACTCCCCATCCCTGCAGGAAGATAGGCCTTGTAACTTTCACTTTAGAGTCAGGCCCACCTCTGATGAACTCACTCAAGAGGAAATCGAGGCGGTGGCCGAACATGTATTCCCTTACTTCCTTAATGAATACTTTGATCTTTTCGAGTACCCTGAGATTGCTAACATCGTAAATGATGAATTAACAAATAATAATCAATATAACAAACAAGTTAATAAAGAATCATATGATGAGATAGACCAAGAAAACAAACAAATTTTAAAAGAATTAGCAAAGCAAGTAGGTCGTTGTGAATGGCCCCGTTGACAATGAAGAAATGCAAACGGTTAATCTCGGGACAACAGAAGACCCTAGAGAAACAAAGATCGGCAGCTTCTTCAAGAGGGAAGACAGAGAAACCTTAACGCAGCTCCTCAGAGAATATGTCGACGTCTTCGCTTGGTCCTACAAAGATATGCCTGGGTTAAATCAGTCGATCGTAGAACACATAATACCATTGCTACCCAACGCCAAGCCAGTCAAACAGAAACTGCACAGAATCAAGCCCGAAATGGTCAATGCAAGTGAAAGAAGAGATCATGAAACTCTTGAACGTAGGGTTTATCAAAGTGATTGAGTATCCGGAATGGCTGGAAAACACGGTACAAGTAGCCAAGTTGAATGGGAAAATATGAGTCTGTGTCTATTTCAGAGACTTGAACAAGGCATCCCCTAAAGATGACTTCTCGCTACCAAACATAGACATGTTGGTCGACGCCACCGCAGCATACGAAGTCCGTTCATTCGTCGACGGCTTCGCAGGGTATAACCAAATCCTCATGGCAGAGGAAGATCAACACAAAACGGCATTCACCACACCTTGGGGGACGTTCTGTTATACGGTCATGCCGTTTGGTCTAAAAAATGCTGGGGCTACTTACCAAAGGGCAGTCACGACACTATTCCATGGCATGATCTACAAGGAAATAGAGGTATACGTGGACGACATGATTATCCACTCAAAAGGGACAGATGGTCAGCACTTCAAAGATCTCAGAAAATTCTTCAAACGACTGAGACAACACAAGATGAGGCTCAACCCCGCAAAGTGCTCATTCAGAGTGGTCAAAGGGAAATTCTTAGGGTACATGGTCACCGAGCGTGGCATAGAAGCAGACCCCGTCAAGATAAAGGCCATCATAGATATGCCTCCACCCAGAACACAGAAAGAAGTAAAGGGATTCATGGGCAGACTCCAATACATCAGTCGATTCATCAATCAACTGACAACAATGTGCGATCCTATCTTCAAGCTACTTAAGAAAAACGCACCTCAAGATTGGACCGAGGAATGTCAAGAAGCATTCGAGGAAGTTAAGCACTACTTAACTTCCCCACCCATCCTGGTTCCACCGCACAAGGAAAAGCCCTTAAAGTTATACCTCACAGTTACTTATAACGCGCTAGGGGTTATGCTCGCTCAAGAACAGCCTGCTTCACACACAGAGAATGCGATCTACTTTGTCAGTCGTAGGTTCCAAGGCAGCGAAATCAACTACTCCCCACTTGACAAATCTTGCGCGGCTCTTGTCTGGGTATCACAGAGACTAAAGCACTATATGGAAGCCTTCTCGGTTCATCTCATCACAAGAATGGATCCTTTGAAGTACATCCTAGACAAATCAAATTTGTCTTCGCGACTGGCTAAATGGTATTTCATGATCGCGGGATATGATATCACTTACGTCACTCAGAAATTCGTCAGGGGCAGTGTATTCGCAGATCAGTTGGCTGAATTTCCTTGCGACGAAGTGAAGGGGGAAGACCCGCGATTCCCTGATGAAGACATCATGAGTATAGAAGACAAAAATAAGTGGCAATTATTTTTTGATGGCGCAGCCAATAAGAAAGGTTTCGGCATCAGAATGTTGTTAGTAGATCCCGACGACATCTATACTCCACTAGCAATACGTCTTGACTTTGACGCTACCAACAACACCGCGGAATATGAAGCTTGCATAGCGGGGCTCGAGGCAGCCCTAGAGCTCAACGTAGTCGAACTCGAGGTATTTGGGGACTCCCAGTTGATCATCAATCAGACACTGAAGAAGTGGAGGATCCAAGATCCAACCCTTCAAAGATACAATGCCCACCTCCAAGAGTTGGTGCAACAATTTCAGGATATCTCGTTCCACTATATTTCTAGAGACAAAAACCAGTTTGCTGATGCATTGGCTACACTTGCTTCCTTGGTTGAAATCCCTGTAGGAAAGGTAGTTAAACCCTTCAAAATAACCCAGCGCGCAACTCCTGCCTACTGCACCGTTATAGATCTCCATGACTACAAAGACAAGTGGTCATCCGAATGTGCCACCGTTGAGGACTCCGAAAAGAAGCCGTGGTACCATGACATTTGGCATTTCATCCTAGATGGAGCCATTCCTCCTGAGATCGACCAGAAGACTCAGATCGCCCTTAAAAGGCTGGCAGCTAATTACGTCATCATTGCTGGCCGTCTATTCAAAAAATACTCCCAAGGAAACCTCCTTTGTGCCACCGAAGAAGAGGCCCAAGAAATAATGGACCATGTTCATCAAGGTGTATGTGGAACCCACATGAGCGGAAACATGCTCGCCAAAAAGATCATCAGACAAGGGTACTTTTGGTTAACCATGGAAGCCGACTGTACCAGCATGGTCAAGAAATGCCATAAGTGTCAGATACATGCCAACCTTCAACACGCCGCGCCTTCCTTGCTGTACCCTATGATGTCTCCTTGGCCGTTCTCAACATGGAGCATAGATGTGATTGGAAAGGTCACACCCGCAGGAGCCAATGGACACTGTTTGGCCTTAGTAGCCATCGACTATTTCACTAAATGGATCGAGGCCGCCTCCTACAAAGTTTTGAATGCCAGAAAAGTAGCGAAATTCATCAAGCACAACATCATCTGCCGATACGGAGTCCCGCAAGAGATGATATCTGATAATGGCTCTCACTTCGAGAAAGAAACGGATCGCCTCTTAACAGAGTACAAAATCATAAGGCATAAGTCATCTCCTTACAGGCCTCAGACAAATGGAGCAGTTGAAGCTGCAAACAAAACAATCGAAACCATCATCAAAAAAATAGCAGTTACTGGGAAAGACTGGCCCGAAAAGCTACCCTTCCCACTCTAGGGATACCGCACTTCAGTCCGAACAGCTACAGGGGGGACTCCTTACGCCCTCACATTCGGAATGGAGGTCGTCCTACCAATAGAATTGGAAATACCATCACTACGGGTTCTCCTAGAAAACCAAGTGAATGAAGTCGACTGGCTAGAAAGCAGATACGAAGAGTTAGCCTTGCTATACGAAAGGAGGCTGAAAGCAGCCGAGCACACAGTAGCTTACCAAAGAAGAATGGCAAGATCTTCCAAAAAAAGGTCAAGACAAGAAATATCATAGTAGGCGACCTGGTTCTCCGTGAACATCGTCCTGGACCTTTCAACCCTCTAGGCAAGTGGGGACCAAGATGGATAGGACCCTACATCATGAAGAAGATATTCTCTGGGGGAGCCCTTCAACTGGTGGACTTAGACAGAGATCGTCTACCGAAGCCAGTCAACTTGGATAAGCTCAAGAAATACTTCGCGTGACTTGGCCTCTTTGAAAGAAAAAATTCTCGCTAGGTTGAAAATCCCGAAGGGGACGACCTAGGCAAAAATTAGAGCTTGCACAAGAAAAGAAGCCCGCTAGATTGAAAACCCGAAGGGGCGGTCTAGGCAAAAGAAAGGGTGTGCATAAAAAAAAAAAAAGGAGGCCTTGTCCCGCGTGAGACTACCCCTCGGCCTGAAGTCGTATTTTGTCCTTTTTCTCTCAAAAATGAACTACGTTAGACCTGCGCCTCTTATTTAATTGCTGTAAAAGAGGAACGTAGGCAACCTTCGGGTTCGGTCTAATCAAATAAATAAATCAAATTTTGCCCTTTTATTAATCAAATGCATTTTATTAATAACAAAAGGGAAATCCTAACCACAACGACTAATTTGCTAAGCTAAACATCTTGAAAAAAAAAATATATATATATATGTATATATATATATATATATATATATATATATATATATATATATATATATATGTATATATATATATAAATATATATATATACATATATATATATATATATATATACATATATGTATATATATAAATATATATATATACATATATGTATATATATATATATACATATATGTATATATATATATATATATATATACATATATGTATATATATATATATGTATATATATATATAAATATATATATATACATATATATATATATATATATATATATATATATATATATATATATATATATATATATATATATATATATATATATATATATATATATATATATATATATATATATACATATATATATATATATATATATAATAAAACTATTGATCTATCAAAGCAATCTCTTAGTACTCTTTAGGATCTAGCCTTTCATTGACTTGGTAGGAAGGCGGACATGATCACCCCCGTCATCGCGATCTCTCTTGCGCTTCGGGCCCTTCGAAGCAGAATATCCCTCGAGGCGAGTGAAAATGGACTCCGAAAGCCTCTTGAAGACATTGGGCCTATCTAAAGCTTGCATCTTTTCGGGTATACCCTTACCTCGCCTCTCATACCAATCCCCATCAAGAAAATCCTGGGTTGGATCAGTCCGTACATTAGCAGGATTAGACTGGGCCTCACTCATTCGCAAAATACTGCAAGCTACGAAGGAATCCCTTAACAGTGAAATCCGCAGATCATCAATCTTCTCCACACTAGGGTGACCAGTATGAAGGAACCAATCCAAATACTTGTCAGATAAGAAGACGCTTGCATCAAAAGTCCGAAGGTTCGACCAGCGATCTCGATTAGTTCCTTCACCCCATGCTTGAGCTAGCACCTTCGCAAAATCTACACCGATATAAGACACTTCACGAGAGGCTCCTTCGAAAAGATAAGTGTCCTGCTGCTGGCCAAACTGACGAAGCACCCGCTTAGGAAAATAAAAGGAGGAATCTCGCAAACCCGGGAGAACAACCCTATCAAAACCCCTGGTATTGGCAACATACTTGTTCAATCTCCAATAAGGTGGACACCAAATGATATCTGCAGTGGCGGTCTTTGTAATCAACTTGGCCCACTCATCCACCAAGAGATCCTTGATCAGCAACTTCCTCATATGGTATGTGAATGGGGAGTACTCCAACAGAGGACCTACCAACTTGAGATGTTCCCTAAGCTAAATAGTCAACAAAAGAGGACTCCCTTGAGTCATGGCACCGGTCTTATGCAACTCATCAAGACCATGCAGGGTTTCACCTAAGATTAGCGGGATAATGTTCCTAGAACGTTTCCTAACCTGCAGAACAATTTCCACCAATTGGGAGTCAACCAAGCCATCCTTGCACGTGAACAAAACATCTCCGAAAAGAGAAAGGGCTAGAAAGTTTCGTTTATAAACATGGAAGGCCTCGTCATCTGAATCTTCGCTGAAGCGTCCAGGAAAGAAGAGCAATCTACCCACCTGCGATGAACCAGCTCATAGCAAGTATCAAGGGGGATCCCTAGCAATTCATTCAAAGCCTCTGAATGATTCCTATTGTATTTAGGAACATCAATCTCACCAGTCAATGGCATATCCAAGATAGTGGCAAATTACTCAACAGTAGGCACCATCTCATTAAGAGAAAAATTAAAGAGATGAACAGAAGGATCCCAAAATCGAGCAGCACCCTGCAAAAGATTCCAATCCGGTTGGAGGTTCTTCAAGGTAAAAAGGATTCTGAATCCGAATTCTGCTATAAACTTATTGCGAGATAGATTGTGAAATGACCTCACAAACTTTCTTGATGCTTGCTTGAATGCTCTGACTACATCAGACGGCAGAGAATAATCATCAACAATCATGGACGTTGGGACGATCTCCTTGGATGCCATGGATCACAGGGTTGGAAAAGAAGACAAGAATTCGACACTAACAGAATATCTCTAGAGTTTGAAGGGCTAGAATGAGTTATCTGGCCGGACTACAGGGTGTTTTATATAGGGAAAACTGACAAAATCCTGTTTGAAGAAGGAAAAGAATTTCGCCTGAGTAGCGTGTCTGTAAGTACCCAAATCCGGATCGTCAAATCCGTTAGAAAGTTAACCGGAATCCGTTAACTGGCCCGCTCCAGGTTAACCGGAACCCGTTAAGCTCCCCGTTGCCATGCCAACGAGACGTCCCGGGACTGCCCCGTGCATCCCAACGTCGAAACGTACTTGACACACGTCATCGCACGTGAAAGTACGGCTTTCCCTGAAATACGCACTTTCTGACACTTTTCGGGGGCGTTTCAGACATTTTCCGGACTGTTATTTACAAAACGGACAAAACCGGGACCCGGGAACGAACTCCCACACATTTAATGAGTCATGGGACACGTGGCTTGCATGCCACCTCCCTCTAGTCACCTTTCAATCAGAAATCAAGGCCGAAAGACTAAAACACCCCTGGTATGCAGTCCAAGTCCGGCCGGACTCCTTTGCTGATTCTCAGAAATTGCCAGCAAGTCCCTCAAAATCCAAAGTTTCACAAAACTCCCTGGATTTCAGGCTAAGTCCGGCCGGACTCATGCTGAAATTTCACCTATAAATAGAAGGGCTGTCAAAGCCATTTACAACAATTTTACTCTCCAAAATCACCACAGCCACGGCCCAAACCCCTTTCACCCCTTCCCGAGCTCCCGTTTTGCCTCGATTTGCGTGAAAACTCTGCGTTTCAACCAAACACGAACCAAAACACCTCGAAACACCGTTCCAAACCACTTTCCGTATCCCGTATACACCCCCCGAGCCAAAGGAGTCGACCCTAGCCATAGGTATAACTCCCTCTCTCTAAATCTCTCGTTCCGTCTCGGTTTATGCTTCAGTCGCTATAACCGTTTCGGACGAACATCGTTGAAATGTAGACGCCTCCGTCTAATGGGGTCCGATACGTTTTAGCCCCTCGATCCTCTTCTCTTCCCGTAAGAGAAGTAATCACGGGTTAAAATGGCGTTCCGACCCCGTTCCGTTTAAATTTCTGTCATTTACCATTCCGGATCGATCGATCCGTCGATTGTCATTTACTTTTCTGTTATTTACAATTCCGGACCGTTTGATCCGTTGAACGTCATTTACAACTCCGAGCCATTTTGGCTCGTCGATCGTCATTTACAATTCCGAGTCGTTTGGCTCGTCGATCGTCATTTACGATTCCGGATCGTTTGATTTCGTTGATACTGCAATTTAAATACTGTCATTTACGAAGTCCGACCCGTTTGGATCATGATAGTATTTACCTTTCAAAGTCCGAGTCGCAACCCGATTTGTTGATTGCATATCATTTAATACACTTTTTCCCGTAAAAATCGTTAACAATGTAACGCCCGGTTCAAAATCGGAGTTCGACCTTCGAACTCTCTTTCAAAACGCGCAAAACCGACGTTTGACATTCAAACGCTCTTTTCTTAAAAGTCAACATTTGACACTTAAGATAAAAGGTTAAAATCAGCATTCGCGTCACTTTTCCTAAAACTTCCAAAACCGACGTTTGTCATTCAAACGCTCGCCTTTTCAAACTGGACCATAATCAACGTTTGACATTCAAACCAAGATTAAGCTTGTCATTCAAGCCCCCATTTCAAAATACAAACACACACACACACGCACACATTTTCGAGAAAGGTAGAAAGACTCGTCATACGAGGCATTTCGGGTGATCTCGTAATACTCTTCCCGAAACGTAACGTAACCTTCGAACCTAACAATCTCTGGTACCAAATAGCTTTTTACTCGTTTTTTCTACCAATAAAAATGATCCCCGTTTTCAAATGCCTTTTCCTATGTTTTTGCTACCAATAAAAACGACACCTTTTTCACTATAGCCGTTTCTCAACGTTTGGGCTCAAAATACAAAAACCGCGTGGCGACTCCTCTCCTTCCCGAAAGCGAGGTCTCAGACACCAACCCTCCGCAAAAGACAACCGCCTTTCCGCGTCCCCGCTCGAAAATCCGGGTAATTTCAGTTGGCGACTCTGCTGGGGACTTGGATACTTTTTTCAAAACTGCCGTTGTTTTCGAAAAAGCCTTCCGTGGGTCAAACTTTCGTTTACCCTCGTTTTTCGTGTGCGTGTGTTACTTTAAACCTCAAACGGTTTTTTTAAGGGCATTACATTGTCGTCTTTTCAAAATCATATCATGTTTGTGCATCCCCATTCATGTTTGATTTTCATGCTATCTTTTGAACTGCGCATAAAATTCTTTAAGAGACATTCTGAAAAATCTCTGTTTTACTCAGAAGAATTTTAGTGACCGCACACTACTAGCACTTGCTGCCTCGGTACACCGCACTTCACGTGCACTTGTTACCTCGGTACACTGCACACTACGACCCGTAACCCGGGATGGCCTTATCAGTTGCACCTCGGTTGGTCTGCCAGACACCTTTCGAGGGCGCACGGGGTCGTCCCAAACAGCCCATCCTAGCCCGTGTAAGCCATGCACTCTTTGTGTCACACTTTGTCCAAGACCCCGATTAGTTTTAGGCTTAGTTCGTGTCATAAAGCATAAGTGTATGTTTTTTACGCCGGGTTTCGCCACGAGTCAAGCTCGAGAGGTTGAGACCGAAGGTCGTTCCCGACCCGAAGTCTTGAGCTTTTCAGCCTTGACTTTGACGCGAAGCTCTGCCGAAAAATATACCCGAAGGTTCAATGTGACACCATGTCACCAAACCTCACCGTATGCATCGTGCCAGCCACAACTTGGCCAACGCCAAAAGCTAAGGTCTCTCGCACAAGCGAGTCAGGAGAGGCCATGCCGAAATTTTGGCACGATCCCCGCCTTAACTTAAGGACGTTGACTTCGACTGTGGCCCGTGCGTCACATACGTTGGAAGTTTGCGTGATCAGCTAGCCTTAAGTTCACTTTTTCCTTTGTCGGTGGAACTCGCTTGCCTTATAGGACCTCGCTCGGGATTGTCTGTCCCGAGAAAGATGATCTACAAATGGAAACGAGGGGCTTATAAGCGTAGTGACGAGATCCACTGATTAGAGCTCTAGGATTAGTTTCGAAAAAGAAGACACGCTCTTTTCCAACCGATTAGGACTCTGAGAAAACGCGTTTTAAGTAAACATTAATCGGTAACTGCACATTGCACTAGCCCAAAACCTTGAGCCAAATACCATTTTCCGAAGCCTAAACCCTCCCTTTCATTCCCTGCAGCGAGCGGAAAGTGGTTCAGATTTTCGGGTCGGCGCCTCGCCCGGAATTACGGTTACGGCGGCGTCGAGACAGGTTCTTCGGTTCCTCGGTTCCCTCGGCCAGAATTTCCGACATGTCTAGCTCACCGAGAAATCGTGACGGGGACGGACCCACGCCACCGTAACAGATATGACTTTGGAAGAAGCCATCCGGGCTTGTGAGGTTCATAAGAGGCGAAGAAGATCAACGGAATTTCGTGGTACGGCTTACGAATGAGCGAGGTATATCGGCTATCCCCGGTCGAGATGGTACTTTCGTCCTAGTCGAGGATGACGATTCCCGAAACCGGTTCCTCAAACCTTCAACCGGGTTCCTCCCCCGCCAACTTACGGGATTCCTTTGAACCAAGGAAAGCAGTCACCTAGGCTTCACGTTGCCACCTCTCGGGGCAACCTGTCATATTTGGCCAATCCGGTGCTACTCCCATCACTCAATACCACCGGCGCACCTGGACCATCTCAAACAGAGATGCCAATATCCTTCAATACCCTCACGGGTTCATCACGTTGCCTATACACGAATCCCAAAACACCGGGGACAAACCCCGTCTGATTCGAAAAGGCCCCCGTATATCCACATATATCAAGCCTTCCACCTCCAATCACTACCGCTCACGTGGTAGCACCGGCGCCGAGCCTCACAGTCCACCACTGGACCCTACCTTAGCTTTGGATGTTCGAACGGATGAAAGACACAGAAAGCCACTATGAGCGGCTCAAAGCGGGAAACGCTCAAATCCGAGATCCGGGAATGGTCACGCCTCTCCTGCCAAGTTCAGAATGCCGGAGATGGACCGATTCGACGGAACCGAATGTCCTCAAATGCATGTCGATACCTACGTTCTCGGCATGAGAGCGAAAGGAGCAACCCTCCAGCAAATGGCTGACCACTTCCAGCATACGCTCAAGAGCTAAGCGTTACGATGGTTTCTAAGGGTCAAGCCTGTGGATCGCCACAACAGGATCGAGATCGGTAACATCTTCTGGGCAGTACGGATCCAACTTAGAGTGGGAAACAAGTCGTGAGGACTTAATCACCAGCGAGCGAAAGCGGATGAAAGCGTCGGAGAATTCTACAAGAGGTGGAGTTGGAAACTCTCCGAAATCATGGAGCCACTCTCGAAGATGAACAGATGCGGATCTTCAAGTCTGCTTAAGACCGTCCATCGAACTCTCATCGATCATCATTTCTTCCCGGATCTCGGGCCATGGTCAATGCCGGCTCACGGTTCGAGAAGGATCTCAAGGAGAAGTTGGCTACTGCACAGCCATACAGATACCGATCGGCAGTTGCATTCAATCCCGCACCGGCCCCGGCAAAGGGAAAGATACGTCTGTCAACTACATCCATCAGGGACAGCAGTCGGGCAACAGAAACCCAATCCCGCAAAGCAGCAATTTTACTCAAAAGCAGCCTGCCGTACACTTCGACAAGTTTGACATGCCACTGAGCAAGATGCTGGAAGGGTTAATCAAGGAAGGTTACAAACCCAAGAATCCCGTAGTCAATGCTGACAAGAGCAAGTACTGCGCCTTTCATCAGTATCACGGCCATACCACCGACAACTGTGTGGGGTTACGATACGAAATCCATAACTTGATAGAGGAAGGAAAATTGGAGTGTCCCCGTGGACCCAATATAGTCGGAAATCCTTTCCCGGACAACAACAATGTGAATTCCATTGAATGGGCAATGTGAATTCCATTGAATGGGTGCCCAAGATGATTCCTGCAGAGCCAGTTCCTCCGCCTCTTCCAGCCGGGTCCTCATCTAATGTCCACATCAGCTACGATGTTTGTGGCACTCCGCATGCTGGAGGTACGAGTCCCAAGACATGGTCAGGAGCAATCCTCCGAGAAAACAGAAGAAGAAGTCCTCTCAACAGCAACTGAGAGAAAGATACGAAGCTGGAGACACCAGTGTGGGTACACTCGAAGAGCCATCCGGGAGGTTCGACTACTATGTACTCTACTCTACTCCAGCCAGTCCTCCCTTCCTCCAGGCCATGCAGCTTTAGAGCAAACAGGGGTGGGAAAGCCGAAAAGTCCTGCTGACACCAGAGTTCAGACCTTGGGACACCGGAATACCTCAGATCTTGGTAATCTTACTGTCAGTCAGAAACCTAACCCCCCGCGGGATTAGCCAAGGTTCAATTTGTCCAGCTTCCGAGCACGGATCGGTAAAGGAAGATCAAAGTCAGCTTGGCACTCGCACTCGATCAACGTGCTAACTAAGGGCGGCAACCGCCACAAACAGCCTCAGCACTATCCCAAGGCTCTAGCGAAGGCTTTACCTCGCAAGAGGAAAACAGGAAACGGATGGCTGGATGACTCTCCTTCTCCAGATAGAGATCAGATCTACGATTCCCGACTGTATGGCAGTATGATCACGTTCTGTGACGAAGACCTGCCGAGAGATGCCTCGGGGCACAATGAAGCTTTGTACATCACTCTCAAGCTCAATACCATATCACTCCCCGGAGTATTGGTAGACAACAGGTCTGCCGTTAACGTTCTCCCTCTCAGCATGATGCGAGCCCTCCGTATCAACGAAAGCCACCTGATTCCGTCAACCCGGACTATCAAGGCCTACGATAGCACGTCTCGTCCCATCCTGGGGACGGTGACTCTGGAACTCTGGTTTGAAACCCAAATGGTGCCAGCAAAATTCCACGTGATGGACATTCCATCCGAATTCACAGCTCTGTTGGGACGCCCTTGGCTACATCACATGAAATCCATAACTTCCACTCTCCATCAGTGCGTCAAGTTCATTAATCGGCAGGGAGATCTTGAAGTCATCCGAGGGGACAGTTTCCTCATAGGAAACGAAGCCGAGACAGCAGCCAAGCGTGCCCGCATCCAGGCACCGGGGCTACCTCCTTCAAATCAACCAAGGGACTACCGAGGCAAATCTCATCAGAATCCCTCAAAGTCCGGAGATGCAACTATGTCAACGTACTCGAGCGGGCGGACCACAGAAGCGATCCGTACATCAAGTTCAACTATCGTTTCCAACATTTGGAGGCAGATTGGAAAGAAACACTGAGCATCGCCATGATGCGGGCACATAAACCCCCTGTCTCCAGTCGGAGATTCGTCAGCATTCTTCAAGCCAACTCTCTGGCCCCGCCAGGCGAAGAGATTTTCGTGATAAAGGTCAACAAGCACCGTCATACTCGTCTTGAACGTATGGACGTCATATGGGATGTCCTCCACGAGGAACTACCCACTGAACCCCTTTTCTCCAGCGAAGGGCATGATATTTTTCTAGCAGCTCCAGCAACGCAACCGGACGCAATACGTCCCTACGTTTGGGTTGAGCCGTCAGACGGCGACGAATCAGGACTCTCCGGAGTCGAGGACGCGGCAGACCAACAAGAAGATCTCTGCATTCATATGCTCAGTTTCGAGGATGGCACCCATTCCGATCAGGTCACCTACGACCAGGGCTCCAACACTATGGAGATTGTCAAGCTCAACGTCCAGTACAGGCAGCTATCCGACAATTGGAAGCAACTAGTTGACACGACAAAGAACCCCTCTAATCAAGTGATTGACGACGACTTCGTCAACATCATTTATTCCGAGATATCTGATGACACCACGGATTCGGCCCTTATTGTCGAGATTACGCAATGCCAGAAGTTACCCTCGGCATTTGCTGCTCATGGTAAACAAGGCCACTGGCCAAGCAAGCTCGAGCTCCTCATCACTTCCGAGGCTACCGGCCCCGGTGGCAACCGGCCTGTGCCGTCAGTCAAGCTTAAAGCCGCAAGCGCCGTCAAGGCCAAGGGCAACAGCGAAGGAGACAAAGCTCCTCACCCTACTACAAGTCAGATCAACCTCGTGAACGCTTCCGGCAGCCACCCCGAAAACATCTGTGAAGGTCTTCCCCGCAAGACAGAGTCAGCTTTCAACGTTGGAAATGACCACCTCAGCATCAACATGCTCAAGTTCGATTCTGCTCCCAGTCGTCACGGCCACGGATTCACACATCCCGCCAGCAAACTGCTAGCTCTGATAGACTTGGCGATCCAACGAGATCACGAGACTGTCAACATCGCAGAGTTCAACACCCCCGTGTGTTCAATCAAGCAGATATGGGCGAATTTCTTGGTAATCGAGATCAAGGAAGGCCGCATGGAATGTCCCAGCCCGACTTCCTTCGTCAACATAATCCAAGTGTTTCCGCCATTCGGCGATTTGGATGTGATCACAGTTCTAGACACTAGTCAGACGGCGCACACCTATGGAGACTGTTTAGCTCTCGCAAGGAAGGCCCTCATGGAACTAGCCGCTCAAGAGAACCGTCTCTGGGACGAAAACCAAGCTCAAAAGACCCACAGGGATCAAGCCCTTAAAGTGTCACAGGCAGATTCAGACAGAAAGCTAGAGGCCACTCTAGACCAGTTCGACCTCAGGGGTTTTGCTCACGGCAACTTCCTCGACTACCATCTATTCTCATCCAACCCCCTCTGCCAAACAAGGCTGGTCAACGGTCCCGATGACCTAGGAGATGGAACGGCACAGCAGAACGAATACCAGTGCTTATCTCCCCGAGGAAAGCAAGTTCTCTATGAAAGCAACGACGAAGACGATGAAACCATTCTCTTCCATGCCAGGCATGATGTCAACAAAACCGAAATCCCAAGGGTCCTGGGAGGATGGGGATGGATCATTTCCGCACTCAAAATGAAAGGCCAACTGAGAGAGGAAGGTCCATTCAAAAGAAATAGAAAGATAGAAATTCATCTCCAGCAACTGCTCAGGGAGATTCCACAGTCTTCGGCATTCGTTTACAGAAATGATCAACTGGGACAGCAACCATTTACATGGGCAGATGTTCGGGAAGCCGTGTACTCACCTTCCAACATACCCGCCACTCAGATAAAGAAGAAAGGAAAGCTCTCCCCGATGGAGGTTTACCTAGACTGCCGCACGCAGTTCAAAGAAGCACTGGCCATTCTCACATGGGAAGAAACGCAGGCACTAACTCTCGACGCAGGCTCTGCTGCAAGAAAGTTAATCTGGGCCAAGAGTGGAGGAAAACTAGCAAACCACGAGTATCGCCAGACCCAACTCCAGAATGCCCTGAGTATGCTCAACAAGAAGGAAAGGAGCGCGGTGTACCGTGAAGAGATCAAGGAGACTGTTCGCCTGAACCAAGAACTCTCCAACCTCCCCCGGAGGGTCAGCAATGCACAGTTCGGATCCACGATAACCAGCATTGCGCATTGACATTGAGCAGTGCGTCAAAGCTGTAGGCTACCTCCCCACGGAGGCACCCAAGCCGGTATCCTGGGACAGAATCCGTAAAGCTGCCGAAGCTCCCGGGAACACATATACAGTCAATGAATTAAGGGAAGACATGTGGCCCTACGCTACGAGGAATCCTCCTCTAACTATGGCTCAACTCAGAGCGGCCTGTTCAAAAGGAGCCAAGCCTGA
This sequence comes from Adenophora triphylla var. japonica, assembly GCA_022495995.1. Classification (NCBI taxonomy): domain Eukaryota; kingdom Viridiplantae; phylum Streptophyta; class Magnoliopsida; order Asterales; family Campanulaceae; genus Adenophora; species Adenophora triphylla. Next base: position 184,907 of record JAFEMH010001501.1, read on the forward strand.
TGTCAGCGTTCTAACCCGATCGGGTCAAATTCATGCACTACCACCTAAGGCCACCAAAAAGCCGACGGAGCTGGAATCGCCACCCGGCCAGCCCGAAGACGTAAGTTCCACTGAAGAGGACCCGATCCTCACTCGGCTCAAGCGGACCCGGACGAACATTTCCCTTTGGTCCCTGCTCACATCTTCATATCCTCACAAGCTCAAGTTAGAGGAAAGTCTGGCCCGTACCATGGTCCCCGTGGGCGCTTGACCCCGACGAAGTCATTCGGATGATCGACAACATCCACTATGGCAACATTATCGCCTTCGCGATTTGGACCTTCCAAAATTTGGGGTTGATCACAATGAGCCGCTCTACATCACGGTCCAGTGGACGAGCGTCGCCTTCCGCGTGTTGGTAGACGGAGGTTAGAAATGAATGTCTTGCACGCCAAGATGATGGACTGCTTGACATCAAGCCTACGGATCTGAAGGCTTCGATCCACCTTGTCAAGGCCTATGACTCTACTTCCCGTACGGTTCTCGGGGTTGCTACTCTTAATATACGGTTCGGCAAGCGGATGATCCCCACCGAATTCCAAGTGTTGGACATTCCCGTCACTTTCCACGGCCATCACAGGGCGTCCACAGGCTGCATCAAATCAATGGCGTGGCATCCACCCTTCACCAGTGCCTCAAGTTCAACTTACCACAGTCTACGGCGATAGCGTCACCACCGAGGGGACCAGCACCAACGACATTCCAGTGTTAGAAATCAAGCATAATGATGACATGGCATTAACTGGATTCACTCTGGAGACCTCCAAGATCCAAATATGCAACGTGAACCTTCCACTATCTCACGACAAGATTCCTCCCGCCATGAAGATGATGAAACTCATGAACTTCATCCCAGGACTGGGGCTGAGCAAAAGGTTACAGGGCCAACACCAAGTCATCGAAGTCAAGGATCACCCCACGGTCCAGGAGCTTGGTTACGTGCCAGCCAGTGCGCATCGGGGAGAACAAAAGGCTCGCCGCACCGAGGCGGCGGCCCGCAAAAGGGGAACCTCCGACGGCACACCCAACCTCGACCTTACGGTCTCGACCTCGCTCATTACTTCACCAAGGGAACCAACGGCGGGCGGGGACCAACGGCGGAACCGACGACGGGCGAGGAGACCGACAAGGGAACCGACGAAGCGAGGGAACGAAAGCGGGAACCGACAGCGGGCGAGGGGACCGGCGGTGGAAGCTGATGAAGATGAGAAAGAAGCAGGGATAGTCAACACAGAGACTACAGAAAGGATGGAAAATCTAGCACGGGACCTCAAGCATTTCATAGGACTCAAGGCCAATCCGATAAGGAGAGCGTTCCTCGATATCACAGCTCTACCTGGACCAAATGCCACCACAGTCCAGCACGAGTACACATTCAAGGGAATCCCAGACTTGGAGGAGCAACTCAAGGTACTCTCCGTGGGGAAAGCAGGCTATTCGGATCGAGCTAGAGGCCACATTCGAGACAGTAACTCCAAAGCGAAGGAACCGGGAATTCATAGAAGACGCTCTCGGTGGACCGGCTCTCTGAGTCTTTTTGAAGAAGTCATGGAGGTGCCGAACACGATTGACACAGGCTCACAGCAATGCATGATTGCCATGATTGGGGCCGGTAGAAGCCAAGCCTCTCGATCCCCGAACCCTCATCAAGCATCCAGCAATGCCAGCTGAAGAAGCTGGGTAACTTTCACGGACCAAGGGCAAGCGAGACGAAATGGAAGACAAGCTAGGCCTGCACCCACATCTCCCTAAACCCGGTCTCAAACCCTCTGAGTCAGTCCTTGTAAAAGTCCAGTCCTCTGAGTCGTCCAACGGCCTTACGCCGGAAGACTATGATAATGTAGCCAACCATGTATTTCCTTTCTCGTTCAATGAAAAGTATGACCTTTCGGAGTATCCTCTCATTGCCACTTTAACACCTGATAAGTTAACAGACAGCTTAAAAGACGTTAATAACTCAATTGATAAAGAAGCAGACACATTAAATGAACAATACATTAAAGAAGTTCTCGATCGTGTAGTTGACCAAGAGGACAACCGGGCCCAAGCTGCCGAAGAGGTTATGACCAAAGTGAACCTTGGGTCAGTGCAAGAGCCTAAAGAGACGCAAGTGGGCAGTTTCTTCGCCGATGCAGAAAAAGAAGCCCTGATAAGCCTCCTTCGGGAATATGTTAACGTGTTCGCCTAGTCATACCAGGACATGCCAGGACTCGATCCCTCGATCGTGGAGCACAGAATTCCCCTGGATCCCGAATCCAAGCCTGTCAAACAGAAGTTGCGCAAGATCAAGCCAGAGTGGTCCGTCCAAGTTAAAGAAGAAATTGAGAAAATGCTCTGAGTTGGTTTCATTAGAGTGATTGAGTACCCTACTAGGCTTTCCAACATCGTGACGGTCACCAAGGCCAATGGAAAGGTCAAATGCTGTGTGGATTTCCGGGATCTCAACAAGGCCAGCCCTAAAGATGATTTCCCACTGCATAACATCGACATGCTAGTCGACACCACGACAAATTGCAAAGTAAAATCCTTCGTGGATGGGTTCGCTGGATACAACCAGATCAAAATGTCTGAGGAGGACCAAGCCAAGACTGCCTTCATCACTCCGTGGGGGACATACTGCTAAACGGTCATGCCGTTCGGTCTGAAGAACGCTGGGGCTACTTACCAGCGGGCTGCAATAGCCCTCTTCCATGACATGATTCACAAAGAAATCGAAGTATATGTCGACGACATGATCATCCACTCCAAAGGATCAGACATGCAGCACATGACAGATCTGAGAAAGTTCTTCAACAGACTCAGGAAGCACTCCATGAGATTGAAACCTGCCAAGTGCACCTTCGGCGTCAAGCGCGGCAAGGTACTGGGGTACATGGTTACAGAAAGAGGTATCAAAGCCGATCCTAAGAAAATCAAGGCCATCATCGACATGAAACCGCCTCAGACTCTGACAGAAGTGAAAAGTTTTATGGGAAGACTTCAGTACATCATTCGCTTCATCAACCAGTTGACATCTCTCTGCGAGCCTATGTTCAAACTGATGAAGAAGAATGGCGAAACCAAATGGGACTCCGAGTGCCAGACAACTTTCGAGAAAATCAAGACCTACTTGGTGAATCCCCCAATTCTGTGCCCGCCACATGAAGACAAGCCATTACTCCTATATCTGACAGTAACAGACACGTCAATTGGAGCAATGCTGGCACAAGAACAGAAAGATTCCAAGGTTGAGCATGCAATCTACTTCGTAAGCCGGAAGCTTCAAGGAAGTGAACTCAGCTACTTAGCATTAGAGAAAACTTGTACCGCCTTGGTATGGGTAGTCGGGAAAGCGAAACACTACATGCGGTCACATTCGGTGCTCTGGTCTCCAAAATGGACCCCGTTCGATATCTCTTTGACAAGCCATCCTGTCGATGCGACTAGCCAAGTGGTCATTCTTCCTGGCTGAGTTCGACATCAAGTACATGGTTAGAAAATCAACAAAGGGCATAGTAATGGCGAGATCAGTGGCCGACTTCCCAAGCGGTGAGCCCAAGGGTCCACGATCCGCAATTTACGGGCTGACAAAATCTTCTCACTCGGCAGGCGCAAACCGCGGCAACTCTTCTTCGATGGGACAGCCAACAAGAAGGAAATGGTATTGGAATGCGCCTTGTCGATCCCAAGGACGAGCATACTCCTATAGCCATCAAGCTGAATTTTGAAACAACCAACAATGCGGCAGAATACGAAGCTGCGGCGGCAGTGCAGGAAGCCACCCTCGAGCGCAACATTTCGAAGCTGGATGTATACGGAGACTCGGCATTGATCATCAATCAAGTATCCAACAAATGGAAGATGGTAGATTCGGCCTCCGAAGTACCACGCGTACATGGAGGAACTCATTGCTCGGTTCAAGGACATCTCTTTTCACTATTTGCCAAGAGACGAGAATCGCCCGCGAGCACCGGCAACCCTCGCCTCTCTTGTCGAAATTCCCGATGGGAAAGCGGTAAAACCCCTCGGGAATAGGCGGACGGAAACACCCGCCTATTCTTTGTGAGATCGAAATAAAAAAAAAGAAACGATCGACGAACCACAGTGTACAATCAAGTATACCGGTACCTCCAAAACAGAAGCTTCCTTCATAAATGAAGATGGAAAATACAAAGAAGGGATCAAAGCCAAAAACATGATGGCATTAAAATGCTTGGCATCCCATTTCGTCATTCTGGGGGGTATGTTGTACAAGAAGCGCCACCAAGGGCCACTACTTCGGTGTGTAAACAAAGAAAAAGCCGACGGGCGATGAGCGAAGTTCACAAAGCGAACGGAACTGCCGGTCCGTACATGGAACGCCCGAGCATTGAAACAGACCATTCTCAGAAGTAAGGGATACTATTGGATATCGATGGAAACAGAGGCGCATCCGGTTCGTCAGGAAGGCTGCGACAAATGTCAACGGTTCTCCAACCTCAATCACATCCCTCCTCATGAACTCTATTGCATTACTACACCATGGCCTTTCGCCACATGGGGAATCGATGTCATCGGCAAGATCACTCCACCAGTGAGCAATGGTCACGAGTTCATTCAAGAAGCCAGATCATACAAGGTACTGAATTCTAAGAAGGTGGCCGAGTTCATCAAAGAGAACATCATGTGCCGATACTGAGTGCCCAACGAGATCATATCCGACAATGGGACTCACTTCGAGGGAGATTGTGACCAGCTAGCCGACCGAATTCGAGTCACGCGTCACAAGTCTTCTCCTTACGGACCCACAAACCAATGGTGCAGTAGAGGCAGCGAACAAGACTCTCGCCATGATAATCAGAAAGATGACCACCAGAGGTCGGGACTAGACCGAAAAGCTACATCTAGCCCTCTGGGGATACAGAACATCAGTCAGAACCGCCACAGGGGAGACTCCATTCGCACTCACCTACGGAATGGAAGCAATGTTACCCGTGGAATTGGAAATTCCATCCCTCTGAGTCCTCTTGGAAAACGGGATCAATGAAGTCAAATGGCTACAGAGCCATCACAACGAACTTGCTCTACTCGACGAGCGCAGATTGAAAGCCATGGAACACACTCGAGCCTACCAGAGCAGAATGGCCCGAGCATTCGATAAGAATGTCAAGATCCGAGACATCAGTTAATGTGTCTGCAATGACAATGGGTGGATACTCTGGACAGCAAGGTCAACCTAGTTTCCCGAACTTGGTCCTTCATCCTTCTTCCCCTTCCCTTTCCCACGGCGAGTGTTCTTCACCTTCACAGGGAATATTCCGGTAGTCCTTCTACCTGGCTCAGGGACCCTTCTCGACACCTCCGTTAAGCCTGTAACATTCAATGTAGCCCTTTCCCTAGCTCTGTCTCGAGCTGCTTCACTTCTAGCCATCATGACCGTGCTTTGATTGGCCTCCCAATCAGCATTGGCCTCATAGTCAGCCATGTCGTACGATCCCGAGGTTAGGGTTAGCCCGGTCCTTCTCAAGGTCGAAAGGTAATGTCGGCTTGACAGCTCATCCCGTCTCCGTAAGATAGCCATCTGTGTCTCCCCATACACTCTTCGTACCGGTTCGAATCTGCGTAGACGAAGCAAAGTGCCCCTTCTCCGGTGAAAGAGAACCCTGGCAGGAAAGGACGTGTATTGCCACCACCGTGTTAGCAGCAATAGCGTCGAAGGATCTTCCATCAGCAGAGATCCCACCTCGAAGGTAGCAGCAAGACTCAAGCCCGTCAATGGCACCTGCTCCAGCCCGTACTATCGCAGAACCAACGATGGAATGTAAAAAGATGTCTGAGACAGCCCCGGCACTCTGACAACCAATAGACCATCCTGAGCGGTCCGACAAGTCTGTTGACCTAACAGGGATCATTTGAAGGTCTTTTAACCTAAACGAGATTATTTGAAGGCATCACAACGTGACAGGGATTATTTGAAGGTCTCTTGACCTAACAGGATCATTTGAAGGTCTTTTGACCTAAAAGGGATAATTTGAAGGTCTCTTGACCTAGAAGGGGGTTATTTTAAGGTCTCTTGACCTAAAAGGGGGTTATTTTAAGGTCTGTTGACCTAAAAGGGGGTTATTTTAAGGTCTCTTGACCTAAAAGGGATTATTTGAAGGCATCCAACCTGGAAGGGATTATTTGAAGGTCTCTTGACCTAAAAGGGATTATTTGAAGGTCTTTTGATCTAAAAGGGGTTAATGCTTCTAGCAAAGTAATCGACTGAGATATGCTTTCATACCTGTGCTGTGCTCACCTGTAGCTGTCGGAGGGATTGATGCTACGGCTGATGATTGTGGCTGCCGGAGGGTCTCGTGCCATTACTGATCTTTATGGGTGTCGAAGAGACTCAGGTTACTGCTGCTGGGGATAAGTGTAGCTGTTAAGTGCGGGGCGGTCTCTGTTGATGGTTGACTTACGTGTATTGAGCTTTGCTTGGTAAGTCGGGGATTTTGCTTGCTAGGGATCGGACTCTTGTTGGTGCCTTGGCGGAGGGGTCACTGATCCTGATGCGTACTGCTGGGGAGATTCAAATAAACATGGATTTCTTGTCTCGGCTTTGCTTTGAGGGGTAATCTTTGAGATTCAGTGCAGCTCCGTTGATCATTGTACCTGCGGGGGTAGATGTGGCTGCCGGAGGGTCTTAGGCTATAACTGCTGTTGACGGTTTCCGGGTGGCCATTCACGGGTGTAGCGTTGTGAGAAAGAAATTCTGGTTCTTTTTATTTTTTATGAGTCGCCACCTATATTATTTGATTGGAAACATAGAAAAACCATTTGAGAGATTTGGGTTCGGGGCTTAGGTTATGAAATGGGTAGGTTTAGAAGGCATCCATTTCACCCAATCCGGAGATCGGTCTTGCTAAAGAAAAGAGAGGTTTTTCAAAATAAGAAATAAAAAACGAATTCAAATACTACAAATAAAGATCCATTTGACGAGGTCAAACGGAATGTAGGATCGATTGCTTCGAGACCGTCTCCATGATTTGGAGAGGCTCTAGGCCGATCCTAGATTCTATGGACTTATACCACTCTAACAATTAATTAGAAGGAAGATTAGGAATTACCTTGCGTGAGGTGATTTGGGCAGAGTTTCGGCTCAAGTTTAGAGTCGACCCTTCACACGGACAGAGCTTCGCCTTAGTCCTTGGTTTGGAGATTGATTCTTGTTTATCAACAAGGTTGACAAACAAACTATGAGGTGAGTTTTAGGGTGATTTTGAAGGATTCTTTCAGGGAAAGAAAACGACAAAATGTGTGTGTGTTGTGTAAATTCGCGGTCCGGGACCTTCGACCTCCGACCTCTTGAGCCTTGGAAGTCACCAAGTATTTATAGAGGTTGGATATGAAGAAGTGGAGAGTTAAAACCCTATCAGATGGTTCTAGACCTCCTCTCCCATTGGTTGGCCGGAGAGATAAAGTTTTATCCCGAAAAGAGGTTGAAATCGAGGAAGGGCCGTAAATGCAATCACGAGAGGGAGATATCTCGCGCGAGACACGCCATCTCGCGGCGAGATATTGCTCTGTGGGACAGTTTTGTCCTTTCCTCGTTATCTCGTATGCAGTTTAGTCCCAAACTAACGGTAGTTAGTCAAAACTTTAACGAAACATGACGAAATGGTGGATTTCTACTTCTTGACTCAAAGCGAGACTTAGAGTGGTATAAGTATGATCCGATGTGTTTAGAATGGGGTGTCTCTGAGCCTCGGCGACAAGTCTTATGAAAGAAGTCATGTCGACGATAGAAAAGACATCATTCGAACATCGGGATGGTCGTGCCGCACGCTGCCTACGTATCTCTATCGGAGAATCGAGACCATAACGTAGTTCGACTCCAAAACACGAAAAGGTTGCTTTAGGTATTTTGAAAAACGTTTTTGAAAATCGAGGAGATTTTATTTTTGAAAAGGCAAATTCATGCGAGGAATCAAATCAAGACCCAATTACGAATATACACGTGCATCGAAGATTTGCACATGCGGGCTCCGAACTGCGGGAAATATGTTAGAAAACAAAGGCTTACTGTTCGGTCCTCGAGTCTGTTGTTTTTGTGATGATTCGCCGTTAAGGCTCCGAATCGGGCTTTCTTTGTTGGGGGTGACGATTCACTGTTTGGGCGTTGAATCGGGCTTTTGGTTCGGACGATCCACACTGCAGGCGTTGGACCGGTCTTTTCTGATGACGATCCACCTGTTTGAGCGTTGGACCGGTCTTTTCTGATGATGATCCACCTGTTTGGGCGTTGGACCGAGCTTTTCTGATGACGATCCACCTGTTTGGGTGTTGGACCGAGCTTTTCTGATGACGATCCACCTGTTTGGGCGTTGGGCCAGAGCTTTTGATGACGATCCACATGCAGGGCGTTGGACCGGGCTTTTCTTTGATGATTCACCTTTGGGCTCTTGAATCATGTGAATTGGGTTGATCTTTGGACCACTCGGTTCTCGGGCGGCGAGTGCCGTGCGGGCGGTGTGCGCATGTCACGTTTGACTCGTTAAAGTGACTTGCGGTACCGGTTTTCCACGTTTCCTTGCTAGTTTATCATTTCCAAGGGTAAATGTGTCAAAATTTTGATCTTTGACGTTGCGTAGACGCTTATTGTCGAGGACAATTTTGTCCTTTTCCAGAAGGTTTATCTCGTATTCGTCCATATAAGTGTATATGTCCGACTTCATACGAACGTTTCTTTTCTCTTGTTGTCAGTCACTCTGTCAGCGGCCGATTACAACCGTGGCGCGACTAAGATGGCGGGACCGATGGCCCTGGTGTCGGACACTGTCCGAGAGGCCATTTCGAAAGGCTTCTTCGGCGGCCTCGACGGTGGCCTCGGCTATGACCCCTACTTGCGGAGCCAAGAGGTCGAGGAGGGATGGTAGCCCCCCGGTGGTGATGGCGGAGGTGCGGCGGCTCGAGCGACTTGATGGCGTGATCCCCTCCCCTTTTTCTTTATCGATTATACGTACATATTGGCCGTGTGGGCCAGGACAATTTTTCTTTCTTTTCTGGGTACTGTTAGGAACACATAGGTAGCACAAACAATAGTTCTTCTTAATCCCTAATCCTAGGTCTAATTAGTTAGTTAATTAACTTTCTCGACTTTCCATGTTTTCGGGAATGGAATGGCCGTTAGGCCGCAATTTTGAGCCTGAGTATGGTATTTTATTGCATGTTATGAACTGTACACGCAAGTTTTTCGAGACTTGCTTTGTCAAGTCGGGGCTAGATTGTTGTTTGAGTAGAACTGTTGTTGCTTTTCCGTAGGGATATCTCGCGCGAGATAAGGTGTCTCGCACGAGACACGCTACCTAGGCAGAAATCTCTTCCTTTTTCGAACAGGATTTTGACAGTTTTCCCTATAAAATCACCCTGTAGTCCGGCCAGATAACTCATTCTAGCCTTTCAAACTCTAGAGATATCCTGTTAGGGTGAAACTCTTGTCTTCTTCTTCAACCCTGTGATCCATGGCTTCCAAGGAGATTGCCCCAACGTCCATGATTGTCGATGATTTTCTTTGTCCTACGAAGTGATTGCATCTTTCAAGCAAGCATCAAGGGATTTTGTAAGGTCGTTTCGCAACCGGTCTCGCAATAAGTTTATCGCGAGAATTCGGATTTAGAATTCTTTTCACTTTGAAGAACCTCCAACCGGATTGGAAGTTATTGCGGGGGTGCTTCTCGATTTTGGGATCCCTCTATTCATCTTTTCAATTTTTCTTTGAATGAGATGGTGCCCTCTTGTGGAGGAATTCGCCATTATCTTGGATATGCCTTTGACTAGTAAGATTCTTTGTTCCTAAGTATCATAGGAATCATTCGGAGGCTTTGAACGAATTGTTAGGGATCCCCCTTGATACTTGCTATGGGTTGGTTCACCATGAAGTGGGTTGATTGCTCTTCTTTTCCGGGACGCTTCGGCGGTGATTCGATGATGACGCTTTTCATGTTCATAAGCGGAACTTTCGGCTCTTTCTCTTTTCGGAGATGTTTTGTTTACGTGCGGGGACGGCTTGGTCGATTCCCAGCGGGTGGAAGTTGTTCTGCAGGCTAGGAAACGTTCTAGGAACATTATTCCGCTAATCTTGGGTGAGACCCTTCATGGTCTTGATGAAATTTGCATAGGGGGCGTCATGACTCAAGGGAGTCCCCTCTGTTGACTATTTGGCTTAGGGAGCATCTCAAGTTGATAGGTCCCCGTTGGAATATTCTCCTTTTACATATCATACGCGAAAGTTGTTGATCAAAGATCTTTCGGCGGATGAATGAGGCTGAAGTTGATTGCGAAGGCCGAAGCTGCCGATATTCTCTGGTGTCCACCTTATTGGAGGTTGAACAAGTATGTTGCCAATACCAAGGGTTTTGACGGGGTTGTTCTTCCGGGTTTGCGAGATTCCTCCTTTTACTTTCCCAAGCGGGTGCTCAGTCGGTTTGGTCGGCGGCGGGACACTTATCTTTTCGAAGGAGCTTCTCGTGAAGTGTCTTATATTGGGTGTAGAGTTTGCGCGAGTGCTAGCTCAAGCGTGGGGTGAAGGAACTAATCGGGACCGTTGGTCGAACCTTCGGACTTTTAATGCAAGCATCTTCTGTCGACAAATATTTGGATTGGTTCCTCCATACCGGTCATCCTAGTGTAGAGAAGATTGATGATTTGTGGCTTTCTTGCTAAGAGATTCTTTTGTAGCTAGTAGTATCTTGCGAAGGAGCGAGGCTCGGTCGATCCTGCTAATGTGCGGCGATCCAACTCGGGATTTTCTTGATGGGGATTGGTACGAGAGGCGAGGCAAGGGAATGCACTGGAAAGACGCAAGCTTTGGATAGGCCTCGTGTCTTGAGATTGTCGGAATCTGTCTTTGATCGTCTCGACTACATTTTTGACCGTCTCGAGGATGTTACGCTTTGAGAGGCTCAAAGCGCAAGGAGGATCACGGCGACGGTGGAGACCATGTCCGCCGGCCAACCAAGTCAATGAAAGGCTAGATCTTTAGGAGTACCAAGAGATTGCTTTGATAGATCAATTGTTTACGCTTTATTAGTATTATTTTTTCAAGTTTGTTAGCTTAGCAAATTAGTCGTTGTGGTTAGGATTTCCATATTGTCATTAATGAAACGTATTCGATTAATAAAAGGGACAACTTTGATTTATTTATTTGATTAGACCGAACCCGAAGGCTGCCTACGTTCCTCTTTTACGGCAATTAAACAAGAGGCTCGGGTCAGCGTAGTTCATTTTTGAGAAAAGGACAAAATATGGCTCCAGGCCGTGGGGTAATCTCGCGCGAGATAAGGCCCCCCCCTTTTTTTTTATGCACACCCTTTCTTTTGCCTAGACCGCCCCTTCGGGTTTTCAATCTAGCGGGCTTCTTTTCTTGTGCTAGCTCTAATTTTTTGCCTAAGTTGTCCTTTCGGGATTTTCAACCTAGCGAGCGATTTGTTCTTAGGGGGCCAAGTCACGCGAAGTACTTCTTGAGCTTGTCCATGTTGGCCGGCTTCGGTAGTTGATCTCCGTCTAAGTCTACCGGTGAAGGGCTCCCCCGAGAGAATATCTTCTTCACAATGTAGGGTCCTATCCACCTTGGTCCCCACTTGCCTAACGGGTTGAAAGGTCGGGACGATGCTCACGGAGCACCAGGTCGCCTACTACGATGTTCCTTGTCTTGACCTTTTTGTTGAAAGCTCTTGCCATTCTTCTTTGGTAAGCTTGAGTGTGTTCGGCTTTCAACCTTCTTTCGTCCAACGGGGCTAGCTCTTCGTATACGCTTTCTAGCCGATCGACTTCATTCACTTGGTTTTCTAGGAGAACTCTTAGTGATGGTATTTCCAATTCTATCGGTAAGACGGCCTCCATCCCGAATGTGAGGGCGTAGGGAGTTTCTCCTGTAGCATTCGGACTGAAGTGCGGTACCCCATAGTGCGAATGGTAGCTTGTCGGGCCGGTCTTTTCCAGTGGCTGCCATTTTTCGATGATAGTCTCGATTGTTTTGTTCGCGGCTTCAAGCTGCTCCGTTTGTTTGAGGCCTATAAGGAGATGACTTGTGTCTCGTGATTTTGTACTCGGTCGATGGCGATCGGTTTCCTTCTCGAAGTGTGACCCATTATCGGATATCATCTCTTGTGGAACCCCATATCGGCGAGATGATGTTGTGCTTGATGAATTACGCAACCTTTTCGGCATTCGAACTTTGTAGGAGCGGCCTCGACCCATTTAGTGAAATAGTCGATGGCTACTAGGACGAAACAGATGTCAGTTGGCTCCTGCGGGTGTGATCTTTCCAATCACGTCTATCCCCCATGTAGAGAACGGCCAAGGTGAAGTCATTGGGTACAGCAAGGAAGGCGGTGCATCTTTGAAGATTGGCGTGTATCGACACTTGTGGCACTTCTTGACCATTTTGGTACAGTCGGCTTCCATGGTCGGCCAAAAGTACCCTTGTCGATGATCTTTTTGGCGAGCATGTTTCCGCTCATGTGGGTTCCACATATGCCTTGATGAACATGGTCCATTATTTCTGGGCCTCTTCCTCGGTGGCGCAAAGGAGGTTTCCTTGGGAATGTTTCTTGAATAGACGGCCATCGGTGATGACGTAATTGGCGGCCAACCTTTTAAGGGCGACTGAGTCTTCGGGTCTGTCTCGAGCGGTATGGTTCCATCTAGGATGAAATACCAAATGTCGTGGTACCATGGTTTCCCTTCGGAGTTTTCAACGGCGGCACCTTTGGATAACCATTTGTCTTTGCGATCGTGAAGATCTATAACGGCGCGGTATGCGGGAGTTGCACGCCGTGTTATTTTGAAGGGTTTAAGCTGCTTTTCCTTTAGGGATTTCGACCAAAGAAGCAAGTGTGGCTAATGCGTCCGCAAACCGATTTTTGTCTGCGGGGAGATAGTGGAATGAGACATCCACGAAATTGTTGCGCCAATTCTTGGAGGTGGGCCTTTGTATCTTTGAAGGGTTGGATCTTGGACCCTCCACTTCTTCAATGTCGATTGATGATCAATTGGGAATCCCCGAATACCTCGAGTTCGATCACGTTGCGTTCTAGGGCTGCCTCGAGCCCCGCTATGCAAGCCTCGTGATACTGCGGTATTGTTGGTGGCGTCGAAGTCAAGACGTCTTGCTAGTGGAGTGTAGATGTCGTTAGGGTCTACCAATAACATTCCGATGCCAAACCCTCTCTTGTTGGCTGCGCCATCGAAAAATAATTGCCACTTATTTTCTTCTATGCTTAGGATGTCCTCATCGGGGAATCGCGGGTCTTCCCCTTCACTTCGTCGCAAGGAAATTCGGCCAGCGATCTGCGAATACACTCCCTCGACGGATTTCGAGTGACGTAAGTGATATCATACCCGCGAGCATGAAGTACCATTTGGCTAGTCTCGAAGACAAATTTGATTTGTCTAGGATATATTTCGGTGGATCCATCTTTGCGATGAGACGGATTTGGAAAGGCTTCCATATAGTGCTTTAGCCTTTGTGATACCCAGGACGAGAGCGGCGCATGACTTGTCGAGTGGAGAGTAGTTGATTTCCTTTGCCTTGGAATCTGCGGGTGACAAAGTAGATGGCATTTTTACGTGTGCGAAATTTGTTTGTTCTTGAGCAAGCATAGCCCCTAATGCGTTGTACGTGATCGTGAGGTATAGCTTCAAGGGCTTCTCCTTGTGTGGTGGAACCGGGATGGGTGGGGAAGTCAAGTAGTGCTTAACTTCCTCGAATGCTTCTTGACATTCTTCGGTCCACTCTTGAGGTGCGTTTTTCTTAAGCGGCTTAAAGATGGGGTCGCACATTGTAGTCGAGTTGATTAATGAATCGGCGATATATTGGAAATCTGCCCATGAATCCCTTTACTTCTTTACGTGTCTGGGTGGAGGCATGTACGTAATGGCCTTTATCTTGGCGGGATGCGCTTCTATGCCGCGTTACGTGACCATGTATCCCAAGACTTTCCCTTTGACTACTCCGAATGAGCATTTGGCGGGGTTGAGTCTCATTTTGTCTTTGTCTCGGTCGATTGAAGAATTTTACGAGATCTACGAAGTGTTGGCCATCTGTCCCCTTCGAGTGGATAATCATGTCGTCCACATACACCTCTATTTCTTTATGGATCATGTCGTGGAATAGTGTTGTGGCGCCCTTTGGTAGGTAGCCCCGGCGTTCTTGAGACCAAACGGCATGGCCGTGTAGCGAACGTTCCCCGAGGTGTGGTGAATCTTTGTTTTGTCTTTGGTCCTCTTACGCCATGAGGATTTGGTTATACCACTGCGAACCGTCGACGAATGAGCGGACCTCGTATCTTCTTTGTGGCATCGACCAACATGTCTATGTTTGGTAGCGGGAAGTCATCTTTAGGGGATGCCTTGTTCAAGTCTACGAAATCAACACGGACTCGTATTTTCCCGTTCGACTTGGCTACTTGCACCGTGTTTGCTAACCATTCCGGATATTCAATCACTTTGATGAACCCTACATTCAAGAGTTTCATGATTTCCTCTTTCACTTGCATTGACCATTCCGGCTTGATTACTGCGTAGTTTACGCTTGGCGGCTTGGCGTTGGGTAGCGGCGGTATCTTGTGTTCTACAAGCGGGCGATTCAACCCAGGCATATCTTTGTAGGACCAAGCGAAGACGTCGACATATTCTACGAGGAGGCTGCGTCAAGGTTTCTCTGTCTTCCCCCTTGAAGAAGGCTGCCGATCTTTGTTTCTCTGGGGTCTTCCGTTGTCCCAAGATTAGCTTGTTTGCATTTCCTCATCGTCAACAGGGCCATTCTTCCCACAACGACCTACTTGCTTAGCTAAATTCTTTTAAGATTTGTTCGTTTTCTTGATCTATCTCATCGTATGATTCATTATTAACGTGTTCGTTATATTGATTATTATTAGTTAATTCATCATTTACGATGTTAGCAATCTCAGGGTACTCGGAAAGATCAAAGTTTTCATTAAGGAAGTAAGGGAATACATGTTCGGCCACCGCCTCGATTTCCTCTTGAGTGAGTTCATCGGAGGTGGAGCCTGCTTCTAATGTAAAAGTTGTAGGGCCTATCTTCCTGCGAGGGTGGGGAGTGCAACCAAGCTCTTTGATCATGAAGTCTTCATCAACAACTGGTCCCCCGGTGACGTGCCAGTTTAGAATTGGCTCATCACATTTCTGTATTAGTCTTGTGTAGTCGGTAGTTGGAGCGTCCCCCTTGGATATTGCATGGATCTGGCTGTCTTCTAACCGGCACAGGTCTTGGAACTGTCGCAGCATGTCTTCTCCCAACACAAAGTCCCATTCACTTGTCATTTCTGCCTTCGTGCCCCACAAATCATTAGGGATCAGTGGGACGATCGCAGTCGCTGAAGATTTCAAAGCCCGGTTGGCGCTTTCCTTTATCATCAGTCCATGGTTCTGAAAAGATAAAGTAGGGAATACTTTCCCCTTCTCGAACAAAGTAGCCATTGAGTGTCTTTCGATATGGTTTGAGGTTGCAATCCTTGGACTTTGGGTCATTGCAGCCTTTGTACGAGGTTCCTTCCCACTTGATTTGAGTGAAGCCCCACTCTTCTATGTCATCTTCATCGTGGATGGAGATGTCGTATCCTAGTCCATGCTTTGTGTGAGGCGGGGGGACCGGTGGTGGTTCCGTTATTCCTTGTAAGTGCTTTCCAAGCCCCAATCCAGGAAAGTACCCTTTTGCTAGCATCATTCTCCAGACAGGAAGGCTTCCGGAAAACCTAAGTGCCTTTGAGTAGTCGTTCTCGTTGTAAGTGTCTATGACATTCACAGTGCTTTCTCTCTCGATCTCAAAACCACTGAACAGGAAATCAGAAGTGCTATGTTGTACTTCGAGGATAGGACTAGCAGTGACCATCTCTCCGTGTATGGTGACTATCGTGTTGTTGTGTCTGAACTTGATGCATTGGTGCAGGGAGGAGGGCACACCCCCTATGTCGTGTAGCCAAGGGCGACCAAGCAGCAAGTTGAAGGATGCCGGGATGTCGATGACTTGAAATTCGATGCTCATAGTGACTTGCCCCATTTCTACGGGTATCACAAGCGATCCCGGAGCGGTTCTAGCAGTACAATCGTACCCCCTCACAGTATGCCCGGATGGCTTGAGGTCTTTGTGGGTGAGGCCTAATGATGATAAGGCTTTCTTCGGGAGGACATTGATTGCAGAACCATTGTCGACCAAAATGCGTGGCATTCGGTATCCATTCACCTTAGCAGTTATGTAAAGGGCCTCATGATGATTGTTCCCATAGGACGGGAGGTCCAAGTCAGTGAAAGTGATGACGTTGCCAAACTGCACTTGGCCAATCATTTGAGTGAGCTCTTCGGGTGTTGCTTCGAGGAAATGGTCATTTGAGCCAATGCCTTTTTCAACATCTCACGGTGCTTGTGAGATGCTCCTATGAGATCCCAAATCGAGATATTTGCTGGTGTCTTTTTCAATTGAGTTAAGAGAGGGTCCTCCGGTTCACTTGGCGATGAGGCGTTAGCTTGTTTTGGAGGATTTTCATCCCTTGGGTCTTTGTTGGTGATCACACGACCGGATCGTGTGAGTAAGTTGACTGTTTTAGACCCTTTTCCCTTTTGTTCTAAGATTTCCTCCCAAGACATCATATAACAGAAAGAAGATTCATTAAATTCAAGAGGGCTCTCGTCCACAATTGTGGCTAGACGAGTAGGGTCCTCGAAGCTACTTTCTATCTCTATTAGATTGACCTCATTGTTTGGCAAAGGATTAGTAACAACATTTGGTAACCCTATCTCTTTATCGTCAAACAAATCTTGGATGACGTCTTTCAAGTGGAAGCGGGAGTTGGTGTCGTGGCCAGGTGAAGTTGTGGTACTTGCGAGAAGAGATGATGGGCATGGTTGGCGGGAAGATCTTTCTTTGGAGGTGCGCCTTCTCTTGGTTTGATTTTCCCGTTCTTGACAAGCACTTCGAAGAGTTCTTCTTGGGTGATTCCTTCAAGCTTGTCATAATGTCTATCTTTCTTCTTCTTTTGTGGTGGGGGTACCGCGGAGTATTTACCATTTCCGGGATGATTGAAGACAATGGCATTGACGAGACGTATCCTTAGGATTGGAGGAGGAAGAAGAGCTCTTGTTGTAACGGAATCCACTTTCTTTCTTGGCTTCCCTTTTACGGTTTGATGAGGTCATCTAACCGTATGCCCGACTTGTGAAGTTCAGCGAAGCTAGGAAAGTAGTTGCCGGCTAGCTTGTCTTGATATTCCTCTACTAAGGCATTGTATGAGGATGTGAATTTGTTCGTCTAGGTTTGGACCTATCAACGATTTCGGTTAGCTTGGTTCTCCACCTTTTAACAAAATACGTGAAGGACTCGTTTGGAAGTTTGTTTGGTTTGCTCAAGATCCCTTCTAGTGGTGCGATAAGTGGAGTTGTCCTCATATTGTTTTTGGAAAGTACAACTAGCGAGTGGCCAATCTAGTCTTGTTGAGAGTGGGAGGGTCATATACCAATCTCTAGCGGCACCATCGAGAGTTTGTGGAAAGCATTGGGCTAACGAGGTTGTCATCAACACCCATAGGTAGCATGGCCCAAGAGTAGGTCTCCAAATGTGATTTGGGACAGGTGGCACCATTGAATTTTGCATTGTCGGGTGTTTTGTACTTTCTAGGAAGCTTTGACATGGGTGACGAAGAGTATCGTAATCGATAGAGAGCGTGGCTCCCTTACTCACATCGAGGATGCAAGTTTCTTTTCTAGCATGGCCATGGTGAGGGTTCATTCATGCTTTCCCCCTTGCCTTCTTTCTTGGATGCGTGACTTTCATTGTCGGATGAGGAAGATGACGAGCTAGACTCGTGCTTACTTTTCTTGCTTTTGCTTTTGCGGCGACCCTTGGCCCTTTTAGTGTATGACTCCTCTTCTCCGGAGGAAGAGTCATTTTTTTTCTTCTTTTTCTTTGTTGGCTAGTGCAGCCTAAGCTCTTGAATTTCTTCCACGAGAGTGTGGATTTGGGAAGCTTGCACTTCTAGGCGATCATTGGCTTCTTCCAGAAGTTTGTGGTTGTTTTCGGACAGGGTCTCATTTCCCGGAATGTTGTCGATGTCGGACATTGTGTTGGGAGTCTTGGAGTTGAGTAGCTTCGGAAAAGCGACGGAAGAGATGCGGATATCGAGGATCTAGCCCCAATGAGTCGGAAGCAGGCTTAAATGGCTCAGGCTCAAATTCGGCAAATAGAAGCATTATCCCGTGCGAGATAAGTAATCCCGCGCGAGATAATCACACGTAAAGTCGATTTTTATTTAGCCCTAATTTTTGGTCGGAACGGAAAGTCCGTTTTGAGGGGTTTCTAAGGCCTTTATCGAGAACCTAACGACTAAGCAATCAATCCGATTTTTGTAAAACAAAGCCATGTAAGATTGTTTTTTTTTTTTTTGAAGGATTATATGCACATTTTTCTTGAAGGGACATCCGAAAGGGACTTTTCGAAGGGACTTTTTCGAAGGACTTTTTCGAAGGGACTTTTTCCGAATCCTTTCTTATTGTCAATTTTACATGGCTTTGTTTTGATCAAAAACAAGAAAAGATCACCAAGTCAAAACCGACCGGTCACGGAGTGATCCTAAAAGTCAATCTACATGAGAATGTGGCGATGCGAGTGGAAGGCTAGGCTCCCGCGATATGACAATCTAAGTGGATTGAATACGCGGAGTGGGATTGTCCAACCGGAGAGGCCGGCGACTAGGTGGTTACCGTCATCCGTCCTTAGTGTGGGTCCCGGATTTATAGA
Source organism: Adenophora triphylla var. japonica (assembly GCA_022495995.1). Taxonomy (NCBI): domain Eukaryota; kingdom Viridiplantae; phylum Streptophyta; class Magnoliopsida; order Asterales; family Campanulaceae; genus Adenophora; species Adenophora triphylla. The sequence goes on from JAFEMH010001501.1 coordinate 203,697, forward strand.
GGGTATGCGGTGCAATGACGGTTATAGTATGATGTGCGCGTGTGTGATAGTCAATCTATGTGATAGAGTAAAATAGAAAGTTTTATTTTTTGAAAGTTAAAAGAGAAAACGAGATAGTGGCCGCACCCAGTGGTTGCCTACGTTTCTCCCAATCTAGGAAGACTCAGGCCGTCGTAGTTCCACATAAAGAGAGATAAAGAGAGATAAATAATTTAATTTACAACTCCCGAATCCCCAATGGACCGGACTTTAATTAAATAAAACCCAATCACACGCAGTTCATAAATAATAATCAATTATTTAAGGAAAATAAAGGTCCGAGTTCTGCACCTTAAGGGAGGCCTTAAGATGCAGGAACTCTGCAGATAATGAATTCTGGGACCCCCTTGCATGTTCGGCTCTTGTCTTGGATTACGAGCGAAACAGGAGAAACCAAAAAACAACCAGACTGGAAGCCCTATCTCGCGCGAGATAATGATATCTCGTGCGAGATATCTTCCATCTGAGAACAGAAAAAATTCGATTTTTACAAAATAGATTGAAAAACCTCTCTTTTAATTTTGACGCAAGTTTAAGCCTCTTAATTTTCAGTCCCCAGCGGAGTCGCCACTGTAGCGTTGTGAGAAAGAAATTCTGGTTCTTTTTATTTTTTATGAGTCGCCACCTATATTATTTGATTGGAAACATAGAAAAACCATTTGAGAGATTTGGGTTCGGGGCTTAGGTTATGAAATGGGTAGGTTTAGAAGGCATCCATTTCACCCAATCCGGAGATCGGTCTTGCTAAAGAAAAGAGAGGTTTTTCAAAATAAGAAATAAAAAAACGAATTCAAATACTACAAATAAAGGTCCATTTGACGAGGTCAAACGGAATGTAGGATCGATTACTTCGAGACCGTCTCCATGATTTGGAGAGGCTCTAGGCCGATCCTAGATTCTATGGACTTATACCACTCTAACAATCAATTAGAAGGAAGATTAGGAATTACCTTGCGTGAGGTGATTTGGGCAGAGTTTCGGCTCAAGCTTAGAGTCGACCCTTCACACGGACAGAGCTTCGCCTTAGTCCTTGGTTTGGAGATTGATGCTTGTTTATCAACAAGGTTGACAAACAAACTATGAGGTGAGTTTTAGGGTGATTTTGAAGGATTCTTTCAGGGAAAGAAAACGACAAAATGTGTGTGTGTTGTGTAAATTCGCGGTCCGGGACCTTCGACCTCCGACCTCTTGAGCCTTGGAAGTCACCAAGTATTTATAGAGGTTGGATATGAAGAAGTGGAGAGTTAAAACCCTATCAGATGGTTCTAGACCTCCTCTCCCATTGGTTGGCCGGAGAGATAAAGTTTTATCCCGAAAAGAGGTTGAAATCGACGAGGCGTATGCACGCAATCTGCGAGAGGGAGATATCTCGCGCGAGACACGCCATCTCGCGGCGAGATATTGCTCCTGTGGGCAGTTTGTCCTTTCCTCGTTATCTCGTATGCGGTTTAGTCCCAAACTAACGGTAGTTAGTCAAAACTTTAACGAAACATGACGAAATGGTGGATTTCTACTTCTTGACTCAAAGCGAGACTTAGAGTGGTATAAGTATGATCCGATGTGTTCAGAATGGGGTGTCTACAACGGGACGGGATGTGACTGAAAATCTGCCCTTGGGAACGGGCTCTGACTGAAAATCTGCCCTACGGGCTCTTGGTTGATAACTCGCTGTGCGGAACATGCCTTAAAGTCGCTGAGGCTGGTGAGCATTATTGCTTGGATTCTGGGGTACCTGGGGCTCTTTCTTTGACACGCACTGCTTGGGGGCTGAGGCAGCTAGGGCTCTTTCAGATGACGCTGGTGAGTCCGGGCCTGGCGCAGATAATAAAGGCGGGGTCTGCCACCTGCAGGATTTGGAATCCTTGTCCAAAATTGCAATCTGAGGGGCGGTCCTCACGATCAAATTACGATCACTTGACTATTGTATCCTGCGGGGGAAAACACAACATTCCTAGGCACTTTGCATTTTATTAGACCTCTTGCTTATGCATTATTAATCTTTTGTTGCACAAGTCCATCTCAGCTGGGGAGAATAGGAAGTAGGGAGGGTTTTGCATGGCTTGATGAGCAGATGTGTAGGTAGCCATTATGCTATGAGGGATTGTGTATGGAACGAAAGTGTTTATAATGGGGCGGACCCTCTCCCATGAGGTGGGAAAATGTATGAGTGACGGATGATACGGTGCAGCTTAGGCAAGTCAGGGACGCTCCCGGGAGTACTGGTTGCAGCAAGTCCATTGTTGGTGAGGATAAAGTGTATCGCGCGCCTGGGCAGCAAGCAGCGGAGAAAGTGCAGAGAATGATCCCGGCTTGGTGAAGCCCCAGTTGACAGTACAAAGCAAACCCGAGGGGAATCTGGTAAGGAGAGCTGGAGGGATACCTTAACCAAAGCCCCAGCTTGAGGCAATTCCATGAAGCTTCTTCGCAGACAGAGTCATCTTGTGGCCGAAGAGGCAACCCATCTTTTCAAACCGTAGTCAATCAGTCGCTGGACAAGACTCGAAAGTGTTTTACGTGCAGGGGCATATCTTTCGAGGGTGGGAATGGATCCCGAACTTGTGTATGACATTCTCGCTTTTGGGCTTGACTCTTTTGGTAGAGTATAAGCATCACAAGGTATGGAAGAGTGTATGAAAGCCCATACTGACAGAAATACAGTGTTTAGCTCTATATTTTTAGGAATGTAGAGAAGAAGACTTGCCGAGACACTTGAAAACTTGTCTTATTCGTGATGATCACAAAGCTGCTTAAAACCCTTTATTGATGTTCGGGTTATTCAACCACCAAAACCGACATGAGCAAATATTTTTATCAATCCTGAGGAGAAAACCCACTGATATCGAGATCGAATTTGGAAAGACGGAACAAAGGATCTGTGTATAGGGACGGCCCTTGAGGAGACCAGATTTTCTGAGATTTGTTTGTGATTTCGACCGGACCAGTTTATGGTTGCCTACGTTCCCCTCCTTGGGAGGAGCTCAGGTCGCCGTAGTTCGGGCTTTATCCCGAATGAAAAGAATGAACGTTGGAATTCGAGGATCTGAGGACCTTTGATGATTTTGATAATTGAAAGAATATGTCCTCTTGGAGTGTCGATGGGAGACACAGATGTGAAGCCCCAGTGGGACATTCACGGCAGGTGTTTGCGGAGGAGAAATGAAATATGCTCACATACAACGTCGAATAAACGGACGGAATTTGCACAATCTTCAATTGATGGTCCTTTGAGCCGGGATGGACTTGGCTCCGCTTCAAGCAATAATCTGCTTTAGATCTCGATGATATTAGAATGAAACTGCCATCTAGTAGGAACTGCGACTGGGTTTCGGGATTTCGATCGGTCTTTGGGTAAATCCGGGATATCATGACCTCTTAAAACGAGAGGTCGGCTAGGCCTTTTGCTGGCTGAACCTCTAAAGATGAGAGGTTGGCTCTTGGGTAGGTGTTTGAGATTTCTAAGGTGAGGGAAATCTGTGGTTACATCTGCCCTTGGGAACGGGCTCTGACTGAAAATCTGCCCTACGAGCTCTTGGTTGATAACTCGCTGTGCGGAACATGCCTTAAAGTCGCTGAGGCTGGTGAGCATTATTGCTTGGATTCGGGGGTACCTGGGGCTCTTTCTTTGACACGCACTTTGGCTTGAAATTTGAGGCGGCTAGGGCTCTTTCGGATGTAGTGAGTTCGGGCACAGCGCGAGATAATAAAGGCAGGGTCTGCCACCTGCAGGATTTGGAATCCTTGTCCAAAATTGCAATCTGAGGGGCGGTCCTCACGATCAAATTACGATCACTTGACTATTGTATCCTGCGGGGGGAAAACACAACATTCTTAGGCACTTTGCATTTTATTAGACCTCTTGCTTATGCATTATTAATCTTTTGTTGCACAAGACCATCTCAGCTGGGGAGAATAGGAAGTAGGGAGGGTTTTGCATGGCTTGATGAGCAGATGTGTAGGTAGCCATTATGTTATGAGGGATTGAGTATGGAACGAAAGTGTTTATAATGGGGCGGACCCTCTCCCATGAGGTGGGAAAATGTATGAGTGACGGATGATACGGTGCAGCTTAGGCAAGTCAGGGACGCTCCCGGGAGTCTTGGATTACGAGTCCATTGTTAGTGAGGAAAAAAAGTGTATCGCGCGCACAGGGGCGACGGCGAGCGGAGAAAGTGCAGAGAATGATCCCGGCTTGGTGAAGCCCCAGTTGACAGTACAAAGCATACCCGAGGGGAATCTGGTAAGGAGAGCCGGAGGAATACCTTAACCAAAGCCCCAGCTTGAGGCAATTCCATGAAGCTTCTTCGCAGACAGAGTCATCTTGTGGCCGAAGAGGCAACCCATCATTTCAAACCGTAGTCAATCAGTCGCTGGACAAGACTCGGAAGTTTTTTACGTGCAGGGGCATATCTTTCGAGGGTGGGAATGGATCCCGAACTTGTGTATGACATTCTCGCTTTTGGGCTTGACTCTTTTGGGAGAGTATAAGCATCACAAGGTATGGAAGAGTGTATGGAAGCCCCTACTGACAGAAATACAGTGTTTAGCTCTATATCCTTAGGAATGTAGAGAAGAAGACTTGCCGAGACACTTGAAAACTTGTCTTATTCGTGATGATCACAATGCTGCTTAAAACCCTTTATTGATGTTCGGGTTATTCAACCACCAAAACCGACATGAGCAAATATTTTTATCAATCCTGAGGAGAAAACCCACTGATATCGAGATCGAATTTGGAAAGACGGAACGAAGGATCTGTGTATAGGGACGGCCCTTGAGGAGACCAGATTTTCTGAGATTTGTTTGTGATTTCGACCGGACCAGTTTATGGTTGCCTACGTTCCCCTCCTTGGGAGGAGCTCAGGTCGCCGTAGTTCGGGCTTTATCCCGAATGAAAAGAATGAACGTTGGAATTTGAGGATCTGAGGACCTTTGAGGATTTTGATAATTGAAAGAATATGTCCTCTTGGAGTGTCGATGGGAGACACAGATGTGAATCCCCAGTGGGACATTCACGGCAGGTGTTTGCGGAGGAGAAATGAAATATGCTCACATACAACGTCGAATGAACGGACGGAATTTGCACAATCTTCAATTGATGGTCCTTTGAGCCGGGATGGACTTGGCTCCGCTTTAAGCAATAATCTGCTTTAGATCTCGACGATATTGGAATGAAACCGCCATCTAGTAGGAACTGCGACTGGGTTTCGGGATTTCGATCGGTCTTTGGGTAAATTCGGGATATCATGACCTCTTAAAACGAGAGGTCGGTTAGGCCTTTTGCTGGCTGAACCTCTAAAGATGAGAGGTTGGCTCTTGGGTAGGTGTTTGGGATTTCTAAGGTGAGGAAAATATGTGGTTACATCTTTTTTGCCTCTAAGAATGAGAGGTCAATCTTGGCTTTGGCTAAGGGCAAAGGTAAGGGTAATGGTAATGGGAATATCCTCTAAAATCGAGAGGACGGCTTGAGTTCAGTTAGAGGTAATGGTGAGGGACATCCGTGCTGTCTCTTTGTTCACTCTGAGACTCCTCTTGAGTAACGACCGGATCCTTTGACTTTTGCCTTTTGAGAGGATCGCTGGGGACTAGGCTCTCTCTCTTTTCTTTCTTTTTATTTTTCTTCCTTTTTTTATCTTCTCCATTTTTTTGTATTTTTGTCTCTCTCTTTTTTTTTCTTTCGAGAGGAGAATTTCAGCTAGTCCCCAGGATGGATCATTGCATTCGTCGTTCTTGAGCTTGGAGACGGTCAATCTTTCTATGAATCGCAGGAGTCTCAAGGATAGTCCCTCTTCTTCTGGAGATGGCTAAATGGGTTTCAAAATATGCCGATCTTGAATAGAAGGGGTATTATTTGGTGAGGGTACGGTAAAGGTTTTCCTAGGGGTGAAGGTTTCAACCGCAGTCCCTACCGGATGATCCGAACGAGATTAAGTCTTCATTGCTTGCTTGAGATTACTTTGAGGAAGATCCGTACAAATTCATCGAACAACGAGATTATGAAAGAGGTGTGAGCATATGGGACGCAAGATGGGGATATCAGTCGATTTTCTCGCTCCGATCAATTTAAACATTAGTCATTTCAAAGCATTAGTCGGTGAGCAGCACAAGTGATTATTTGGAATAAGACCATTTCAATAAGATGTAACGTAGGTGTGCAAGTAATGTCTCGAGTCTAGTAAGAATAGAAACAAAGATTTTTATCACTGCAAAGCAAAAACTGGTCCAACTTGGACTCGACAGACTCATGTTCGACAGTGGACATTCTAGACCCTACGAGGACTGATTGACTGCATCAACTTTGGATGGGAGGAAGGGTATCGTTGCCATCGATGCAGTGAGGACCCTTCTCCATCTTTCTGACCTTCACAAATCGCCCTCCTTAGCTTTAACAATCTAGGCAAGTAACCGGGCCTCCCGCTCGCGAGGAAAGACAGCTTTAAGGGTAGCTCGTCACTTTTCGATGGACACACCATTTGCACTCTGCTGCTGACCCATGGGATATGAACTGCCAGATTGGTGGGCCATAATCTTCTCTGCACCGAGCATTTTGGATTCCGAATCAGATGAACGATCACTCGAGCACTTGAATTGCTTCCGCCTCGAGAATATAGACCAATAAGCGCCGGAAACGGGAGCACACACCCAACTTGCCGTAGCCTTGCAGAGGTGAAGAGGTAAGAGCGTGTATTAGATGAAGGGTAAAGAACTTTGAGAAGGTATGGGAGAGGGGAGAGTACGGAAAGAGATGGACTCATGCAACACTTATTATTGTTCAAGTAGAAATCGGTGTCTTTTAAGTCCTATGAACGGTTGGAAAAGGCTAATCCTTTATTTCACGCAATCTAGACCTCGGGGGAACCTATGGACACATCATTCAAAAATACACCAAATGCGTTGAGTCAAAATTAGCAATAGGCAATGGTACCTAATCAAAACCGAAGCATTTATGGGACGGACGAGTAGCCCCAATTTCTGGAGAAATTTGGGCAGCATAACGGGTATTCCTGAAGAATTTCAAGGAAAAATCCGGCATGACCTTTCGTCGATGCACGTTGACAAAGCGACATGATCTCTCGTTAGAACATGTCGCGAGAACGACATGTCCTTTCGTAAAACCATGTTGCGTTGGCAACATGCCCACACGTGCTAGGTTTTGGGATGGGTACGAAAGTCCATTAGAAATTTTGAAACAATTCATTTTAGTGTATTTGAAAATGGCGTGTCAAAAACCAACCGTTTTGGGTAAGGTTAAAAGTGTGGCGCCACCTATAACGCGCTAGGGGGATAGGTTTGACATTAGGCGCTCAAGCGTAGGCGAATATTATCACCGTCCGCGATGCCGTCAATCGCACCCGAGGGTTCTAGATCTACGTGAAGTAGTGTGCGGATGACTATCTTCCTTTATTTTGCGAAAAATGATTTTTTTTATTATTTTTTTATTTGGAAAAGGGTGATAAAAGAAAATAACACACACACACACACACTCCCACAGAGTACAATAATCAAAGATCAACAATATTGATCATGGGGGACTGCCCCACAGTCACAATCTGCACCAAGAAATCGAATCCTGCAACTTGGCCTCTTCTGTCGCGTGACACAGGACAGCCATGACATTCTCTGTCGCGTGACAGAAGGATCCAATCCCAGAATCTGAACAGCAATCAAAATCAGCCCCAGCCTCCAAGCACGATGCAATATCTCAGCCCCAGCACCAACAACACAATCAACAAAGGTGGGACACAAGGAGGGACAGGAATAAAACAAAGCATAAATGCATTTATATACATAAAATGTCACACAACAAGGCACACACAAATGAAAGAATTGAATGTTGAACGAACACGAAAGTTTGACCCACTTTTGAAAACCAAGTTTCAAGTCCCCAGCAGAGTCGCCACTGAATGTGCGCTCGCCGAAAATAAAAGGAGTCGCCATGCCATTTTTAAGAGGAAACATTGAAAACCTTTTTGACAGAGAAAATGGGTTCGGGGGTCAAGTTACGTGTTTGGGAAGAACCGAGAGTTCACCCAACACGCCTCGTCCGTAGACGAGTCTTTCTATGTTCATCATTTAAACCATTCAAGAGTGTGTGTGAAGTGTGTATGACAAAATATGTATAAAATGCATAAGAGTGCTTTGTTTTATTACTCAACAAGGGGGAAATACAATTTGTAAGCCATTTGCCATGGGAGGCCACATCCTATTTACAACTTAGAGGAACAAAACTTACAACTGGAAAGGAACCTGCTGCAGAGGATTCATTGTGTCGCGTGACACAGGATCTGAGGGATCAAATGTGTCGCGTGACACAATGAAGCAATCTGCAGAGGTTTTACAAAACCCACACTGAAGTAACACCAAAATGATCACAACACCACACTACAATCTAAAATGAACAAAATCAACATCAAGCCAACCAAAGGAAACGGATTACAACTGAAATAGAAGTCTCTGCATAGGCTTAGTTATGTCGCGCTACACAGGACAGATAAGACTCGAAGTGTCGCGTGACATAACCTTACCATCTGCAGATACTTCACAATTTGAGCACAGATCTAACAGAGAACAATTCATATCTCAACACAATACCAATCCAACTCAGAAACAAATGAATTTACAATGGATTGACCAAGGGGATGTGGATATAGGGAGATCCACACTCCCTTGGCCAATAAATAACAAATACCACGAGATCACATCACAAATACCAATTACATCCAACCAAACTAATTAAACAGAGGAATGGCAGTTGGGACTTGATAATTGAGGACGGAGGAAGTCCAATTATCAAGTCTGGGAAATAAATTGCAACGGAGCAAACACAATAGCAAATATGAGATAAAAGTGAGGGAAGTAATTCGTTACCCTCGTAGTCCACGAATTCTATACCATGTTAGGTATCGAATCCTTCAATCAGCTTCACGGAACAAACTCACGAACTCAGATTGAAACAGCAAATAAGCTCCAAGTGACTTTGCGGTTCCCAGTACGTGTACGTATGTATCGATCGGAATTGGACTCTGGAAGCAGAGGAAGCGACTGTGGTTGACGGCTTAGGGCTATTAGAAATAGGGGATGAAGGCTACGATGGATTTCGGTGGTAGGCTTAGGGGTTGGACAGGAGAGTGGGGGTGAAGCGGTTATTGTTGGCATTGTTGGGGATGGCGCAGATGGAGGTAGAGAGAGAAATGGTAGTTGCTCTGGTTGATGTTGTTGAGAAGCGGTGGTTGGCAATTGGATCGGGGAAGACAGTAATTAGGGAAGAGGAAGGTGGTTTAAGGAGAAGGAGTTGGTTTGGGTGAGGTCGCCGATTGATTGGGATGGAATTGGGTGAAGGTTTGGCCGGAGAAGGGAGGATTGGTGTTGGCGAAGAATGCCGCCGGTGGTGAAGGTTAGGTTAGGGAGGAGATTGGCCGGAGAAGATGGATCTGAGGAGTGGGCTATGGAACTTTGCGTCTAGAGAGAGAAGGAGAGAGTTAGAGAGAGAGGCTGATGTTTACGTATTGAGAGAGAAAGAGAGAAGGTCTGTGTTTTGTGTGTGAGAAATGTGAGAGGCCCCCTCTACAAATGAATGGAAAATTGGTATTTAAACGTAAATTGGGAAAAGGGATTAATATGTCGCACGACCCTACGATTCCAAATTCCATGCCTCAAGCTGTCGCACGACGGAACGAGCAAATAACCGATTCTGGCGCCAAAACCAGATTCTGGAACATTCCGGGTTAATTCCCAAGAGGTCCAAACTGATTTATTCCTTTTAGGTCCTTTTGTCCGGGAAAAATACTAAAACATATTTCCTTCGCGAGAAACACATAAAATGTTTCCGGAAGTCTCGGAACGAACCGGGAATTTACCAAAAAGGCCCCTTAGTGCAATTTTATCTTTTAAAATGCACCTAAAAAGGGATCGCGAATTGGATTGGCGTACTTACACATACCCACGAATGAAAGTTTTCCAAGTATCGCTCTTGCATCCGAGACGATAGCTTAGGAAAGGGAGCCATGAAAGAAAGTGAAAGAAGCCTTAGGAATTTGAAAGAAATTCAGCCAATTGATCAAAGCAATGCGTAGTTTCTTACGAATTGCAAAGCTGAAACTGCAATTTAAAAGACTCTGGAATTTCATTCTCAGTCCGGCCGGACTCCCTCTGCAGTTGACTTGGTCAACTCTGCAGCCAGCTGCTCCTAAATTGGAAGCAATTCCAAACAAAGCCCTGTTCATCCTTTATGAATCTGCGTGCTACCCCTGGTTTCATTCAACTAAAGCCAACACCTCTTCCGCCCCGGGCTCGTGCAACAGTGCAATTAATTAATTATCAGTGCATATAGGCATAAATTTTGACCCGTTCAATTTTTCATGCATGTTTCATATTATTTATTTTTGATTAACCTACTTCCTTATTTGCCGAAAATAAAAGAAGGTAATCACAGAATAAATGTGGGAAGTACAGGTTCCGCCCCACGGGCGCCTTTTCCGCCTTTTCAAATACAGTTCAAGTCAAATTGTTCCGAACAATACATACATTTTGTCTAAGAAAGCAATAAAAGAAGGACTACTCCGAGTCCTGCTCGTTATCCGAGCACTCGATGCACTGCTCCGCAGCTGCCGGATCTGTCGAAAACAGATAATCTCCGAATTCCTCCAGGCGGGAATATGCAAAAGGCCTCCTCGGCGTCTGCGAACTCGAGGACTCTCCCCTCTCGTGCCCCGAGTGCGAAGGAGGATGAGCTCCAAACCCAGCCGTTCCGCCCGCGAACTGGCCAAATCCCTGCGCAAAGTCCTCTCCACCAGCCGTGGGAGCAGGCGAACCTCTCGGCCTAGACGGCCTCGGCTCACGAACGTCCACGCTCCTCCGGGAACTGCACCTCATGAACGCCACGAGCCTCCTAGCGTAGGCGGCCCACCCGTCCACCAGTCTCATAGCCTCGTTGTACGTACGGCCAGACACCTGCGAACCAGGAAAGTCATCAAAAAGACAAGCAGAAAGTACAGATGCAACATTTGCAGAATGCTACTATCAAAGGCAGAAAACAAAAAAAAGTGCTCACCAAAGTGTTGGGGTCCACCCTATACCGAGGTCTCGGCTCATCCGGGAGCGGGATCACCAGTCGCCTGCGTGAACCGTCCAGCCCCTCGTACGCCAGCCTAGCGCGTGGAAGCGGGAGATCTCGGGGATATCCAGGGCCCTCGCCCTCCCTATGCTGCACCTGCGGGCTCCTCAGCCTCATCCTCAAGAAAGTGTCATAGTCGGCTCCCGCTATGACATACTCGGTATAGAACACACCCTGTCTATACCGCTCCAACTCCTCCATCGGCATCGACAGAGGATGCTGCATGTACAGAGGCGGATCCACCGGCACCATCGGAAGTGACCCCGGGCCATGCTGACGGGTCACCCTCTCCCCCAGATACATAGCATCGCAGTGAAGTCCCACCAGGAGCTTCCGCCGCCGCGTCACCTCACTAGCAACCTGAACCACGCCCATGTGGAACCGACTCCACCAGGTCAGCTGGATCCGCTCGGAGAACTCACGGCTCAGGGCCAGAGACACCTCCTCGTACGTCAGCCGAGTACCCACTCTCGACGACACCGCCTTCTTCGCCCTCTTCTGCCAAACCAGCATGGCGGGGAACAGGGATCGGTACGCCTCCCTAATGTCCCACTGCTGCGGACTGAACACCTCATAGCACCAGACCTGTCAAGCAAATGGAAAGTTATATCAGCTACAGAGCAGATACATACGAGTACATAAACGAGACAAGGAAGAGAAAAAGACGTAAACTTACATCCAAAGCATGCGAGAAACAGCTCAAGGAACTCTCCTCTCCCCGTGAGAATCTGTCCAAGGAGTGGTAGAGCTCGGCCAGTCCAGCCTCCCCCCATGCATACCCCCTCACGGCATCCAAGTCTGTCAGCGACCCGAGCAGAGGAAAGTGACAGGACGTGTCAGAAGTCGGGAACAAAGTCGCTGACAACGCGAACCAAATGAACCCTCGAGCCAGGCGCTCCGCGGTCATCCTCAAAGACCCAGCCAAATAATCTGCAATACCCGTCTGCAGATGCACCTCCATCGGCCTGTACCGAATGCCTAAGCCCCTGGCATCGGTAATATCAAAACCCAGCAGCTCAGACAACTGCCCCGGGGTATAACCATCCACCCACACCAGCGCGTAGCAATAAGTCGGCAACGCAGTGATAGCAGAAAAATCAGTGGGAGTCACCGTCGCCTCCCCCATCTGAAATGAAAAGTGTGGGTCGTATCCCACCAGTACTCGCTCAGAGCTACGTACATAGACCTCGCCCTCTGTGTCGAAGCTATCGCAGCTACCGCATCGATAAATCTAGCCAGTCCGGAGTCGACCACCAGCTGCCGTGGACTCCTCTCTCCCTCTCGAGCCTCGTCCGAAAGTACCTCCCACAGCGCTCGCACTGCCTCAAAGGCTCCCCGACTCTTCTGGTTGTGAACATCAACCGTCCCTCGCCCCTGCAGGTGAACAAAGCAATAATACGTCAGGCACAGAAGAGACGTCAACAGAATGCACGAACGCATGTCAAAAAAGGATGCAATGCAGATACGGTTCTCATTCATTTCCTAAAATATTTCCATCCCTTCAAAAACTCCGTCGAATCCGGAACTTTCAAAACCCTTCGAAAACTCCGTCGAATCCGGAACTTTCAAAGCATTTCGAAAACTCCGTCGAATCCGGAACTTTCAAAACCCTTCGAAAACTCCGTCGAATTCAAAACTTTCAAATTTTTTCGAACATTTCGAAAATTTACTCCGTCCCGAATTAAAGCTACTTTAATTTTGGAAAATGCATCTAGACATGGAATTTTGCAACCAAAATTTTTATGTCATCTACCCATAGTGTCAATTGAACTACATCCTAGTCAATTTCGACAAAGGTTCATAGCAAAGTCAAAAGCCCCAATCCGGCACCAAAATTCCTAATTCATTCCTAGTCAAATTTCTAACATTTAAAGAATGCACATTCTTAAAATTAATGGAATTTGAGGGAAGCTTACTTGTCTCTCGATCCCTCCTTTGGAGTTGTGTTTATCCCTAGCCGGGTAGAACTCCGCCGGATTCAATGGATGAATGTTGGTTCGAATGATCCGAATCAACCGCGTTCTTTCGTCATCGGTCCTTCTAGACGAGCCATTGGTTCCTAATCACCTTCCAAAGCAATTTTCCTTCACAAATTTGAGCAAACCTCACAATTTGGGGTGAAAATTTTCTCTCCTTTCTCTCCTCTCTCGTCGGAAACAATGAAAGAAAATGGCCACTTTTTTCTTCTGCCTCGGCACTGATAACAACCTGGTCGAACTCAGTCCAAGTCCGGCCGGACTCTTGCTGCACCAGAAAGATTCCTTGCCACTTTGGCCCCTCAGCTTTTCACAGTTTCAATTTTACCCCTTTTGTCCCCCTAAAGTGTAAAATTTTCCCCCAGTTAGTTTTCACTAACTCTCGTCTCCAGACGTTAAATTCCCAGTTAGTTTTCACTAACGCTCGTCTCCAGACGTTAAATTCCAGTTAGTTTTCACTAACGCTCGTCTCCAGACGTTAAATTCCCAGTTAGTTTTCACTAACGCTCGTCTCCAGACGTTAAATTCTCAGTTAGTTTTCACTAACGCTCGTCTCCACACGTTAAATTCCCAGTTAGTTTTCACTAACGTTCGTCTCCAGACGTTAAATTCTCAGTTAGTTTTCACTAACGTTCGTCTCCAGACGTTAAATTCCCAGTTAGTTTTCACTAACGCTCATCTCCAGATGTTAAATTCCCAGTTAGTTTTCACTAACGCTCGTCTCCAGACGTTAAATTCCCAGTTAGTTTTCACTAACGCTCGTCTCCAGACGTTAAATTCTCCGTTAGTTCTCACTAGCGCCCGTCTCCCGACGTTAAATTCTCAATCCCCAGTCGACGTTTGACATTCAAACGCTCGATCATGTCTCCGGACATTCCAGACACAATCCCGTCTCCAGACATTAAATTCTCAATCCTCAATTGACGTTTGACATTCAAACGCTCAATCATGTCTCCGGACATTCCAGTTACATTGCCGTCTTCCGACGTTAATATTTCTATCGATTTTCACTACCATTCACTTCCCCGGCCGCCAGTCGTAAGCCCGATCGTCCCACCTCAGCGGCCATCAAGGTAAGCCCGCACAACAATCCCTCTTCGGCCATCAAGGTAAGCCCGAATGCTCATCCCCAGTAGGATTCTAAAGAAGAAATGTCAATCCTTCCATGTTGTTAATAACGCCAGTTTAACACAACCATTCCCATCATTGCGACCCTATCCCGAGCAGGATGAACCTGGCCGTCATCGTAAGCCCAGTACCCAAGGTACGAACGCCTTCGTCTCAGGATAAACGTGTCCTTGAAACTCCGGTTTGAGGCGCCACACGCCCTCGTATGTTCCAGCAACTCCGGTTTGAGGCGCCACACGCCCTCGTCAGTATCAGTAACTCCGGTTTGAGGCGCCACACGCCCTCGTATGTTCCAGCAACTCTGGTTTGAGGCACCACACGCCCTCGAAGGTTTCAGAAATCCCAGGTTCAGACGCCTCACAATAGTCTCCATTCAGGTTCCGGTACCTCGCAATGGTCTCCTCTCAGGTTCAGACGCCTCCCAACAGTCTCGCTCAGGTCAAGGTCCCCACGTGCGGCTCCTTGCACCTATGAACTACGATCAGCTTGATTCCCGCTCGGGATACGTAGGAATCCTTTCGCTAAGGGTCCAGCCAGCTGACCGCCCAGGTCTTTCAAAGTAAGGCATCCCGATTTGGATCCTTATCTTTTTCAACGACCCCACTTCCTTCGGAAGAGACGTCGCTGAGGGGCTAACTGTAAGTACCCAAATCCGGATCGTCAAATCCGTTAGAAAGTTAACCGGAATCCGTTAACTGGCCCGCTCCAGGTTAACCGGAACCCGTTAAGCTCCCCGTTGCCATGCCAACGAGACGTCCCGGGACTGCCCCGTGCATCCCAACGTCGAAACGTACTTGACACACGTCATCGCACGTGAAAGTACGCCTTACCCTGAAAAAAGCACTTTTCGGCACTTTCCGGGGGCGTTTCGAACATTTTACGGACTGTTATTTAAAAAAGGGACAAAACCGGGACCCGAGAACGAACTCCCACACATTTGGTGAGTCATGGGACACGTGGCTTGCATGCCACCTCCCTCTAGTCACCTTTCAATCAGAAATCAAGGCCAAAAGACTAAAATACCCCTGGTATGCAGTCCAAGTCCGGCCGGACTCCTTTGCAGATTCTCAGAAATTGCCAGCAAGTCCCTCAAAATTCCAAAGTTTCACAAAATCCCCTGGATTTCAGGCTAAGTCCGGCCGGACTCATGCTGAAATTTCACCTATAAATAGAAGGGCTGTCAAAGCCATTTACAACAATTTTACTCTCCAAAATCACCACAGCCACGGCCCAAACCCCTTTCAACCCTTCCCGAGTTCCCGTTTTGCCTCGATTTGCATGAAAACTCCGCGTTTCAACCAAACACAAACCAAAATACCTCGAAACACCGTTCAAAACCACTTTCCGTATCCCGTATACACCCCCCCGAGCCAAAGGAGTCGACCCTAGCCATAGGTATAACTCCCTCTCTCTAAATCTCTCGTTCCATCTCGGTTTACGCGCCAGTCGCTATAACCATTTCGGACGAACATCATTGAAATGTAGACGCCTCCGTCTAACGGGGTCCGATACGTTTTAGCCCCTCGATCCTCTTCTCTTCCCGTAAGAGAAGTAATCACGGGTTAAAACGGCGTTCCGACCCCGTTCCGTTTAAATTTCTATCATTTACCATTCCGGATCGATCGATCCGTCAATTGTCATTTACTTTTCTGTTATTTACAATTCCGGACCGTTTGATCCGTTGAACATCATTTACAACTCCGAGCCGTTTTGGCTCGTCGATCGTCATTTACAATTCCGAGTCGTTTGGCTCGTCGATCGTCATTTACGATTTCGGATCGTTTGATTCCGTTGATACTGCAATTTAAATACTGTCATTTACGAAGTCCGACCCGTTTGGATCGTGATAGTATTTACCTTTCAAAGTCCGAGTCGCAACCCGATTTGTTGATTGCATATCATTTAATACGCTTTTTCCCGTAAAAATCGTTAACAATGTAACGCCCGGTTCAAAACCGGAGTTCGACCTTCGAACTCTCTTTCAAAACGCGCAAAACCGACGTTTGACATTCAAACGCTCTTTTCTTAAAAGTCAACATTTGACACTTAAGATAAAAGGTTAAAATCAGCATTCGCGTCACTTTTCCTAAAACTTCCAAAACTGACATTTGTCATTCAAACGCTAGCCTTTTCAAACTGGACCATAATCAACGTTTGACATTAAAACCAAGATTAAGCTTGTCATTCAAGCCCCCATTTCAAAATACAAACACACACACACACACGTTTTCGAGAAAGGTAGAAAGACTCGTCATACGAGGCATTTCGGGTGATCTCGTAATACTCTTCCCGAAACGTAACGTGACCTCCGAACCTAACAATCTCTGGTACCAAATAGCTTTTTACTCGTTTTTGCTACCAATAAAAATGATCCCCGTTTTCAAAAGCCTTTTCCTAAGTTTTTGCTACCAATAAAAACGACACATTTTTCACTATAGCCGTTTCTCAACGTTTGGGCTCAAAATACAAAAACCGCGTGGCGACTCCTCTCCTTCCCGAAAGCGAGGTCTCAGACACCAACCCTCCGCGAAAGACAACCGCCTTTCCGCGTCCCCGCGCGAAAATCTGGGTAATTTCAGTGTCTCGGGCGAGATGCCTTGTCCCACGCGATACATAGCTTCGGCAAATTCAGCAGCAGTCCTGCACAAACAAGCAATCTAGCCCCGACTTGACGAAGCAAGTCTCGAAAACCTGCACATACATTTCTTAATATGCAGTACAGGCACCAAAACCAAACTCAAAACTGTGACCCGAATGGTCATTTCATTTCCATCACGGAAGTCGAGAAAGCAATTTAATTAACTAGACCTAGGATTAGGAATTCAGAAAACCTTGTTTTTGTGCTACCTACGTGCTAACAGGTACAAAAGAAAGGAAAAATTGTCTGGGCCCACACGGCCAATATTTACAAGTTTTCAAGAAATGAATAGGGAGAAAGGGGGGATCATGCCATCAAGTCGCCCGAGCCGCCGGCACCTCCGCCTTCACCACCGTTGGGGCTACCATCCCTCCTTGACCGCTTGGCTCCGCAGGTTGGGGTCACTGAAGAGGCAATAGTCGACGTCGCCGTGGCCGCCTTGTGAAATAGCCGCTCAGACAGGTCAGATACCATAGCCATCAAGCCAGCCATCCTACTCGCCCCACGGTTGTAATCAGCCGCGGACATGATGACCTAATCACAAAGAGAAAATCCTCAGAAAAGATCGGACATATACACATATATGGACAATTACGGTAAATAGTATGAACAGAAATGTATCGAATAGGCACTAGAGGGAAGGCGATAACCCTCAGGAATCTGATCCGGGACCGCGATATGGCCCACCATCGGCATGCTCCTCATCATGTATGTATAGCTCGGCATAATCCGACGCAAAAGGCACAGGACCTGCATACTGTGAAGAAGAGCTTGGGGCTGACGTGAGGCTGAGGCTGAGGTGGAAGCTCGAGCAAGTGACTGTCTATCACCTACCAAGAGGGGACCCATCAGTAGAGGCAAGAACGCCTCATATGAAGCTCCTCGGACAATGCAATTCGCCGCCGCACAACCATTCACAAGATCGGCATAATCATCATCAGGAATGAAGTGGGTGGGGTACATCACCCTCGGCGGATCCTCTGGCACCCTGTATGGCAGTGAACCCCGGCCATGCTGAGGGAAGACTCGCTCGCCTAGATACATGGTATCCCCCTCTAGAGATACCAAGATCCTCTGCATCGCAGTAGCATCCCAGGCCCGGTGAACCTCTTGTTCCACCAAGGTCCACAGATACAGGTGTTCGGTCAAAACCTAACATTTTATTTAATTCCGCAAGCGCACGGGCTATTGTAATATAGCGGGTGCAAGTACGGGTCGATCCCACAGAGACAGGGTTTACTAGGGAATATTTTTGTCTTTAGAAAATAATAGAAAAGATTGGGGGAAGATAAAATCTGTTTTTAGAAGGATAGAGAGAACATAAACAGAAAGTACTTAGATTAAATTCTTATAAAACGAAGCATTCTCGGGATTGGAAATCATACACATAATCTTATTCATCAAATCGTCATTGTCTTAGAGATAAAAGGTTTTCATAAAAAGCAAGGATGGTATGTTAAGCCTACGCTACTTCGGGCTAAGACAATAGCGTTTGTATTCTTCACTAATTATGTCCTAACTGTTTGAGATTTTCGTTTACGTTATTCCCGCCCTGTCACAAACGGGCGTTCCAGCTTATCTCTAGCTGACCATAATTAGTAAGAATCCATTAAGGACGAGAGTCAACATACTTTCCTTTAAAGGAACATCCCTAGGCCATTGAACTACTCTCGTGATCAATGAAACCTAGTTTCTTTATATGATTCCGTCAATCGAGATTCTCCGCTAGGTACTTCTCTCAATTGACTGAATCATACAAATTGGACATCTCTAAAATGTAAGGCATTTAGAGAATAATATAAAGAAATTGTTTAGATGAAGGAAGAAGACAAGACTTAACATTTTTATATGATGAATAAGTATGCTTTTGAGTTTCCAACCCCAAGAATATGGGGGATTACTCACAAGCCATTAAAAGTATAAGCAATAATAAAAGGTTGAGTAAGAAATACTTATGAAAGTAGAGGGCAAGTGCTGAGAATAATGCTTCACTTTTCCTCCAAAGTAACTCCAAGAACAAAACAATGACTTTGATCTTCAAATTGCTTTGGAAAATTGTTGTCACAAATGTTTGTACTTTCTATCTATATAATATCAGTAATTTCTCTCTAAGAATTCGTATCTAAGACTGATTACAAGGGTCCTATTTATAAATGGGAGGAGACTCTTCAATTGGGTGCCATCAAAAGGTGCCTTTACATCTGCAGTCACGACTTGCACAGCCGTGTCAAGGATTTTGCACGGCCGTGTCCTCTTTGGCGCCAGTTTTGAATTTGAACTTGGAGACTTGCACGGCCGCTCCCAATATAGCTGCACGGCCGCTCCGGGGTTGGCACGGCCAGGGCTCTTCAGTGCTCGGCCACTCCATGGGCCAAGATGGCCGGCCATGGCCTATGATGCACGGCCGCTCCTAGACTTGCTGCACGGCCGCTCCCACTGGTTTTCAGCTTTGAGTGTTTATTTTGCTTGGTGTTCCTCCATCCTTTCGGACCAATTAGCCCAAGTATCCTTTAGATATAAAATGACCCTAAAACCTGTCTAAAAATGTATAAAACATACCAAAAACGTAAAATCTAATAAAATAGCAAAAGTAAGTAAAAAGTATTAAAAACTAAATGAAAAGTGATGATTAATTTATGTAAAAGTATATAAAAACTAGGATAATTGACTATATAATAGTCACTTATCAAACTCTCCTAGACTTAAGCTTTTGCTTGTCCCCAAGCAAACTTAGAATGAAAAAAACGAGAGGGGGAAAAAACAAGATTGATCCCTCAGAAATAAAGTAGCAAGCCCTTAAATTGCCTCTTTAGATAATGCCTTTATCTTTCTAATCATATTTTGAATACCTTTAAAAATTTATCTAGAAAGAAGTATTTTAGGGATATTTTTAAAGAGATAAAATGCAAGACAATAACCTAATATAGCATATATAGAATTTTGACCAAGTAAAGCATGCTAGAAGGAAAAATCTTAGATTTATTTCTTGGTAGAAAAAGCTGTCACTTTTTAGAGTGATTTTTGAGAAAAGATGAATTTATTTCTTTAAAATGTACAAGAGAAGGTATAAACATTTATTCACAATTTAGAAGTTCCGAAAAATTGTATTACATTCTTGAATCACAAGGGTGAAAAATGGATGATGATAGTGGAAAAATCTCATCAAAGTCAAACAAATTTATCTTATTTTTGCACGTGTTATATTTTTGCAAAAGACCTAAGTTATTTTTGATCCTTTCAAGTAGGAGACATTGTGGTCGCGAACCCCATGTTCCTAATACTTAGATCAAGAATACTTTTGGATATTACTTCCGTTTGGCAAGGAAGCATCGTCGCAGCGAACGCCGTGCCCCGAGTTACTTAGGAGGTAATAGGTTTCTTTTTGCTTTTAAGGATTGGTGACAAATGTCACTCTTTTTAGCAATAAGATAGAAGTGTTTTACTTTGACTTGATTTGAAAAATGGAAGGATGGAATTTTTGATGAAAGGGTGTGATTCAAGGGATGCAAACAAAAAGGTGCTTCTAAAAAGGGAATAAATATCTAATAAAGATAAAAAATGTACAATCTTAAAGAAATATTTTCAATATTTGCATAAATGACCAAGCATAAAAAGAATTCCTTCTAATCAAATGCATTTTCCTTGATGAGACTCTATATTGTGCTATACCAACTTATGAGGCTTTCAATTATTTCCTAAAAATATCCCTTATACTTTTCCTTTTTATAGATTTCTAAGTGTATAGAAAATATGAGAGGAAAGATAAATAGGCATTTATACTAGGGCAAATGGCAAGCATAATGATAATGATTTTTGATCATCATAGGGATTTATATATATATATATATATATATATATATATATATTTACATACTATTATACATGCATAAAAGAAAAATGCAACTAAGTTAAAAAGAAAAAGAAAAAAAAATTACACTAGAAAGCAAGTAAATTAAAACTAGAAAGCAAATAGATAAATATCCCCCCCACACTTGAAGTGAACATTGTCCTCAATGTTTCAAGGACAAAGAGTAAAGAGATAAGCATGCGGTGGTAAACAAAATTATGATAAACAGTAATATAATCCATCGGTTTACTATTCCGATGATGCTTGTTTAAGGTCATAAGCTCGACCCCTTTCTATCAGTGATAATGGACAGTGAGTGGTATTGTAATGGTCTCTTATCCTTAACAACTCGCCATTCCTTGCCCTTTGGCGTGATTGAGCTCTTATGATTGATGCACATACGACATCCCGATGTGCCTTTTTTCTTAGGCCCCCTACCCTTTGATTTTTCAATTTTATTAGGCTTTTTAGGGTGCACATTTTTTTCACCTCTATGATCTAAGGGTTTTTTAATTATTATTTTTGAGTCCTTGGCTTGCAATTTTTCACCCTTTTTTCTATCATTCTCAGGAGTGTTGATTTCATGGCACGGTTTCTTAAGATTTAAGTCTTTAAATTCGACTTTCTTATTTCCAATGTTTAGAGAAAGAGTGACATTCCTTACATCTATTACTGCACCAGCGGTGGCAAGAAAAGGTCTTCCTAGAATAATTGGAATTTGGTGATCTTCCTCCATCTCAAGGACTACAAAGTCGACCGGGATGATCAATTTCCCGATTTGGCAAGGGACATCTTCCATAATACCCATCGGGTATTTAATGGAGCGATCCGCTAATTGGAGAGAAATAGTGGTGGGTTTCATTTCCCCCACACCTAGTTTCTTACCTATCGAAAGCGGAATGAGGCTCACACTTGCCCCAAGATCTAACAAAGCATTATCAACATTATATTTACCTATTTTGCAAGGAATAGAGAAAGTGCCGGGATCTTTTAATTTAGGAGGAAGTTCTCTTTGTAAAATGGCACTTACTTCTTCTGTTAAAGCGACAGTCTCATGCTCCTCAAGTTTTCTCTTATTTGCAAGAATCTCCTTTAAGAACTTAGCATAAGACGGCATTTGTTGAAGGGCATCGGTAAAAGGTATGTTGATGTAAATAGACTTTAAGACTTCTAAAAATTTTGCAAATTGTTTGTCAAGTTTGGCTCTTACCAACCTTTGGGGGTATGGTATTGGAGGGTCAAAATTTCTAGAATTCTTAGGAGATTTTGTCCCCTTTCCAATATCTTCATTAGTCTCAACCATCGGTGGGGTTGGACTAACGTTCTCTTTGCTCGGTTTGATACTTTCCTTAGGAAGGGGATCTAAAATTTCTTTTTCACTCCTAGTTTCTACCGCACTAACATGCTCATCGGGCCTTTGCGATTGACCGGGAAAACTCCCTTGTGGTCTATGCGAGGTGCCGGCTTGTTGAGCTTGTTGATTTTCAAGCATTCTATTGTGGGCGGCTAAATTATCAAACCTAGCATTCAACGACTTAATGGATTCCCTTAACTCATTATTGGTCTTCTCTTGCTCGTTTTTACTTTCAACAATAAAATCCATAATAAGATCCAATTTAGATTTAAGGGGAGGGAAAGCACTAGAATTGCCATTGAAATTCTTTTGTGTGAATCCCGATGGTTGTGTAGAAGGTTGTGGGTTTAAAATATTGTTATTCTTATAGGAAAAATTTGGGTGATTTCTCCACTCAGGATTGTATGTGTTTGAATACATACCACCCTTTTCCCCATAAGAATTAAAAAAGTTTACTTGATCACTAGAAGTAGTGTTAAGCAATTCACAACATTCTGTACTATGTGAGTTTGACCCACATAGTTCACAAACAACATTAATGTTGGCCACGGGATTTACATTAAAGTTTTCAAACTTTTTAAGAAGCATATCAACTTTAGAAGACAAGGTAGTAATGACATCAATATTGTACTTACCTGGAATCCCCTGCGGTTGTTCCCTCTCATTGAACCATTGATAGTGATTCAAGGCTATGTTCTCTATCAAGTCGTATGATTCATCCACTGTTTTATTCATCAGTGCACCTCCTGCAGCGGCATCAATTGTCTCCCTTGTTCTATATGTGAGACCATTATAGAAAGTGTGCACAATTAACCACTTTTCAAGCCCATGGTGAGGGCACATCCTTAGGAGTTCTTTGAATCGCTCCCAAGCGTCATATAGTAATTCGCTTCCTGTTTGGCTAAAATTTGTAATCTCCATCCGAATTTGAGCGGTCTTGCTCGGAGGGAAGAAACGTCCAAGGAATGCTTCTTGAATTTGGTTCCAAGTTGTAAAAGAGTTGGGAGGGACTGAAATTAACCACTGTTTCGCCTTATCCTTTAGAGAGAAAGGAAAAAGGCGCATCCAAATTGCTTCCGGGGTGACATTCTGAATACGTGTGGTATCACAGTATTCCAAGAATGTTTGGATGTGGAGATGAGGATCTTCGAAAGCGGTGCCGCTATATTGGTTATTCATAACCATAAGCAAAAGTCGCGGCTTTATCTCAAAGTGTGCCGCTTCGGCATTCGGCACAACAATAGGGGATCTAGTTCCCGGGGCACTTGGATTTACGAAGTCCCGTAGGGTTCTAGCGGGTGTTTGCTGTTCTCCGTCCATATGTTTCTTCAAAGTTTCTCTAAATCTTCTTAATCTCTCGTGAAAGCTTCTTTCGGGTTCCGGATCAAAGTTGTCAACGTATGTCCGAGACCGTTTCATAAACTATAAGAAAAACACTTGAAGAGAAATTAAACGCAACAATTTATAGGAAGAGAAAGCAAAATAGTAAAAATAAAACAAAAACTAAAAATTATGTAGTAAAGACAAAAATAAAAAGTAAACCGTTGTCCCGAACGGCGCCAAAACTTGTTCGGTCGAAACCTAACGGTTTATTTAATTCCGCAAGCGCACGGGCTATTGTAATATAGCGGGTGCAAGTACGGGTCGATCCCACAGAGACAGGGTTTACCAGGGAATATTTTTGTCTTTAGAAAATAATAGAAAAGATTGGGGGAAGATAAAATCTGTTTTTAGAAG
The DNA here is from genome assembly GCA_022495995.1 of Adenophora triphylla var. japonica. NCBI lineage: Eukaryota > Viridiplantae > Streptophyta > Magnoliopsida > Asterales > Campanulaceae > Adenophora > Adenophora triphylla. The sequence continues at coordinate 227,526 of JAFEMH010001501.1, forward strand.
GATAGAGAGAACATAAACAGAAAGTACTTAGATTAAATTCTTATAAAACGAAGCATTCTCGGGATTGGAAATCATACACATAATCTTATTCATCAAATCGTCATTGTCTTAGAGATAAAAGGTTTTCATAAAAAGCAAGGATGGTATGTTAAGCCTACGCTACTTCGGGCTAAGACAATAGCGTTTGTATTCTTCACTAATTATGTCCTAACTGTTTGAGATTTCCGTTTACGTTATTCCCGCCCTGTCACAAACGGGCGTTTTGGCTTATCTCTAGCTGACCATAATTAGTAAGAATCCATTAAGGACGAGAGTCAACATACTTTCCATTAAAGGAACATCCCTAGGCCATTGAACTAATCTCGTGATCAATGAAACCTAGTTTCTTTATATGGTTCCGTCAATCGAGATTCTCCGCTAGGTACTTCTCTCAATTGACTGAATCATACAAATTGGACATCTCCAAAATGTAAGGCATTTAGAGAATAATATAAAGAAATTGTTTAGATGAAGGAAGAAGACAAGACTTAACATTTTTATATGATGAATAAGTATGCTTTTGAGTTTCCAACCCCAAGAATATGGGGGATTACTCACAAGCCATTAAAAGTATAAGCAATAATAAAAGGTTGAGTAAGAAATACTTATGAAAGTAGAGGGCAAGTGCTAAGAATAATGCTTCACTTTTCCTCCAAAGTAACTCCAAGAACAAAACAATGACATTGATCTTCAAATTGCTTTGGAAAATTGTTGTCACAAATGTTTGTACTTCCTATCTATATAATATCAGTAATTTCTCTCTAAGAATTAGTATCTAAGACTGATTACAAGGGTTCTATTTATAAATGGGAGGAGACTCTTCAATTGGGTGCCATCAAAAGGTGCCTTTACATCTGCAGTCACGACTTGCACGGCCGTGTCAAGGATTTTGCACGGCCGTGTCCTCTTTGGCGCCAGTTTTGAATTTAAACTTGGAGACTTGCACGGCCGCTCCCAATATAGCTGCACGGCCGCTCCGGGGTTGGCACGGCCAGGGCTCTTCAGTGCTCGGCCACTCCCTGGGCCAAGATGGCCGGCCATGGCCTATGATGCACGACCGCTCCTAGACTTGCTGCACGGCCGCTCCCACTGGTTTTCAGCTTTGAGTGTTTATTTTGCTTGGTGTTCCTCCATCCTTTCGGACCAATTAGCCCAAGTATCCTTTAGATATAAAATGACCCTAAAACCTGTCTAAAAATGTATAAAACATACCAAAAACGTAAAATCTAATAAAATAGCAAAAGTAAGTAAAAAGTATTAAAAACTAAATGAAAAGTGATGATTTATTTATGTAAAAGTATATAAAAACTAGGATAATTGACTATATAATAGTCACTTATCAACAGGCCCAGCCGCTCAAACTCAAAGGCATCCAGCATGGCCCGCACCTCCGCACCGGTCAGGGTCCAGTCCTGATCTCCCTCCTCCTTATCCACGGTCCTGTTGGGATGGCTCCACCTCCTGATGTCCGGAAATAGAGGGTCCCGGCTATCCAGCTCTAACTTGTACAGTCCAAAGACGACATATCCCCATATCTGTACAAGAAAGCAGAACAGATTCAGTACAAAACTCACACTACCAGAAAAACAGGTTTTAGCAACGGAAATTTTCGTCGCTAAAGCCAAAATTCCGTCGCTAAAATTAAACACCGACGGAAAAATTCCGTCGGTGGTCCGCCGCTATTGTCCCGCCGCTGATCACCGACGGCTCAAATTCTGCCGGTATATTTTGATTATACCGTCGAAATTAATTCCGCTGGTGATTTACTGACATCAGAGATGGAAATTTTCGTCGTTAAATCAATTTAATTTAATTAAAATTTCATTTTCAGCGACGGAAATTTTCATCGCTGGAATAAAAATTAATTAAATTAAATTAATTTCAGTGGCGGAAATTTCCGTCGCTGGAATAAAAATTAATTAAAATAAATTAATTACAGCGACGGATATTTCCGCCGCTGAAATTAATTTAATTTAATTAATTTTTATTCCAGCGACGAAAATTTCCGCCGGTGAAAATAAAAATTAATTAAAATAAATTAATTACAGCGACGGAAATTTCCGTCGCTGTAATTAATTTATTTTAATTAATTTTTATTCCAGCGACGGAAATATCCGCCGATGAAAATAAAAATTAAATTAAATAAAAATTTAAATTGATTGATATAGCGGCGGAAATTTCCGTCGCTGGAATAAAAATTAAAAAATAAATTAATTTCAGCGACGGAAATTTCCGTCGCTGATACTGAAATAAATTAAAAAAAAATAATTTAAAATATCAATTAACCAAATTTTTTTGTACCTGATATAACAATTCAATTTATAAAACTAAAACTATAAAACTAAAAACCAAATATCAGCGTACCAAACTAAACTAAATATCACCGTACCAAATCGGGAGGGGAGAGGGGGAGAAGAGGGAGAGGGATGGGGAGTGGGGGAGGGGGGGGGGGCGGGGCTCGCGCGGGTACCAAATATGACAAATGTTATTACAAACAAGCTAAAATAGTACTTAAACTCGGGAGGGGGATCGAGGGAGGGAGGAGGAGGTCGGGGCTCCCGTGGGTACCAAATATCAAAAATGTTATTACAAACAAGTCTAAAACAGTACGTAATCAACTCGGGGGGAATTAGGGGGGAGACTAAAAATTGCCCTGGTCCTAGTCCATACGAGCCATCAACAACGCCAATTTTCTTTCAGTCTCTGCATGACGCCGATCATTCTCCTCCTGCATCTGCACCCGAGCCGCCAAAGCCTCCGCAAGCTTTGCCCGCTCGAGTCTCTCCTCAGCCAACTCAGCCTGCAGAGTGTCGACCCTCGGATCATGATACGTGGTCGGGACAACATTTGGCCGACGGCCGGTCGACGTCGACGGGCATTGCCGCCAGTAATCCCCCATCCCTAACACTCGGTCTCCTCTCTTTGGATGTCCCTCAGAGGTGATCGAGCGCCAAACATCATGCACGAAGGGAATGGGCTGGCCGGGAGGCGTTCCTTCGGGAAGAACGGCGGCTTGATATGCACTCTATCAAAATAAAACAAACAATTATAATCATATACACAATGTAAGGGTCATAAATAAATTTACATATACAAAATCAAGTCATTTAATGATAGTTTACTTACAAAGGCATTAGCAGAGCGATCGTCAACCCATTGCGGAGGTTGATCGGGCGCTGTAGGAGTCCGAAGATGGGTGCTAGCGTAAACATCCAAAAAACTGACATTCGGACCATGATCCCTTTCCTATAAATAAAATTAGCGAGATTATTACTTTGAAATTGTATAAATGCAACATTTAAACTGATTTAAAAGCATGCATACACTACATTTACACTAAAACCATGGATTTCATAGCATCAACATATATGGCTCCCAGCTAACATACGTACATAAACCTATTTAAAAGCATGCATACACTACTACATTTAAAATAACATACATACCATGCGGTAGTGATGCTCGCCGACCGGGATCGTCCCCATGGTATGCTTCGTCGCCGACCCCGAGGAGCCTGCTCTATTTGCCTTAGCCTGTTCGGCCAAAGCCTTCGCCCATCCAAGCCCCAATATTCGCAAAATTGAAGAAACATCTCCTCGGTCATCCAAGAAGGTGTCAAGGGCTATTTTTTCGCCTCGAGCCGCTTAGTATAAAATTGTTTCTTCTTGTTACCTATAAAAAATATGAATATCTCGTAAACATATAATGATGACATTATAAAATTAAAAGAGTATAATCATTGTTAATTAAACTAATTAAGGATAGATAAATATGTTACCAATATGATCCTTAAATAGCTTGTGAGCCTGTTTATCGAAAACAAATCTAGCCGTCGCCTCGTCGATTTCCGGCGCCCAAAAATATTTCCCCTACAACATATAATGATAACATTACAAAACTAAAAGAGTATAATCATTATTAATTATAAAATTTTAATAACAAACTAACATTTAAGTTTTAAATAAAAACCATTAACACATTACCTTAAACTCCTCCCACGCATCCTCCTTCTACCCCGGTGGCAATGATTTCCAGTTGGGCCAAAACTCTGTCATGAGTCGAGACCGCCAATACTGCCCGATCTTAGTCCCTGGGGTAGGGTATCCACCTACAAACCTGCCAAGTATATTTATACAATAACATTTTAACTTAAATAATGAATTATATATAAAACAAAAAGGAACCAACTTATATCAAATTAATGAAGAGTTACTTACAGGTCATAAAGTGACGATATCTGGACAAATATGCTCCCATCAGAATCGACAGCAGTATGAGTATCGGCCCCAGAGGTGGAGCTATTACTACTGCGTGTAGGGTCGACATCGTCATCATCAGTACTGGATCGGGACGGTTGCGTCCCAGTAATAGATGTGTAGATGGGTCGTGTCTTCCTACCCCTTCTACTAGAACTCATATCTAAATACAGTAAAAATATTAAAATATACAACTTTAACAATAGGAAACAATATATTCACAATACATATAAAACTTTAAAGTTCTAATAATCTAAAGCGTTCACAATACATATAAAACTTTAAACTATTAATAATATAAAGCATTCACAATACATATTAAACTTTAAAGTTCTAATAATCTAAAGCATTCACAATATATATAAAACTTTAAACTATTAATAATAATCTAAAGCATTCACAATACATATAAAACTTTAAAGTTCTAATAATCTAAAGCATTCACAATACATATAAAACTTTAAACTATTAATAATCTAAAGCATTCACAATACATATAACACTTTAAAGTTCTAATAATCTAAAGCATTCACAATACATATAAAACTTTAAACTATTATTAATCTTCGTCCCCATCATCATCACTGGACTCTGAATTACTACAAAACTCGAGTTCTTCATCTTCGTCTTCGGACTCTGATGAATCAAACTCTTGTTCCTCTTCCTCTTCCTATGATTCATCAATATCAATGTGCGCGAGATGACCTGAACGAGGCGGAGGAGGTGGCAAATTCACTGGTAAGAAATCCTCCTCGGGTTCATCAACATTTTGAGGAATATGAGTGACATCATCTAATGGATGATTAGCTGATGAAACGTTAGGTGGCACTGGCATTTCATCCTCTTGATAGGGTGTTTCTAATGACGAATCTGTAGTTGTCGACGAGGGTAGGTTGTCAATCATGCTCCTAGCCTTGGTCATCCAGACAGCCCACCATCCGTCGGGTCGCGGACGAGGGTAGGGAGTCATGTATACCTGTTGTGCTTGAGATGCTAAGATGAAGACGTCGTCGCCATTATGTCTGGACGAGTCCTTTACATCGACGAGGTCAAATATGGCGTGCTTCTTAACACCTCGCACAGCATTTCGCCAATCACAATTGAACAAGACAACACTGTTTCTACCCAAATACTCCACCTCGACTACTTCTTTCAGGACGCCATAATAATCAAGGTTTCCTTTAAGCTGCTTCACACCGCTATTCCACGTTAATTTAGAGCCCCCGTAAGCTTTAGTATGAAACACATAGCCATTCACGAAATAATCGTTGTATAAATGAACGTTCAAGTACGGAGTTGATCCTAAATGTCTTAACCTCGCAGCTTTGGCATCACCTGGATGTTCAACTATCTATAAGATAATATGTAACCAATTTAATACAATTTTAAGATTGAATGTTTAAAAAAGTGTATAGAATAAATTTGAATGAAACGAAATATTTACATATTTCCTTAGCCAGTTTGGAAATTCTCTGTCTGTCCTAGTTGCGATGAGTTCTGGAGATAAATCCTGAGCTAAATCTTCAAACATTCTGCAATAGGGTTAAACAAGGCATTTCATATGCAGGTAATTAAACATGCATAATTTAATCGACGAGGCGTAAACATAACATCAATGACTTACTTGATATATTCCCCAACCTCGTCACAGTTAAGAAGAACATACATTTCAACCGCGGCAAACTCTTTAGCGGTTAACGTACGCGTACCAACCCATTTGCCGAGGAACCGACCAGGGGATGAAAATACAGAGATGTTTCCCTTAGACGGACAACCACCATCGTAATTGCGGCCAACCCTAGTCAATCTCGTATCAACATCAGGAGGAAAATATGTTCCGACAAAGGCAACAATCTCGTCTATAATAACAGCCTCTGAAATTGAGGCCTCGACCATGGCCCTATTGCTCATCTTCCTTTTCAATTGGCCTAGATACCTAAAAGTCATTCGTAGATTAAAACATAAATAATGTTAAAGAAGTTATATTGTTAACGCTCAAATTATTTAGAAATAGAATAAATTCAATTACCTCTCAAATAGATACATCCATCTGTATTGAACTGGACCACCGACTCTAGCTTTGTATGCCAAGTGGACCGGTAAATGCTCCATAGAATCAAAGAATGAAGGAGGAAATATCTTCTCAAGTTTGCACAAAGTCACTACGATGCTCTCCTCAAGCTTTTTCATGTGATCAACACGCAGTGTGGTCGATGTTAACGCTCGGAAAAACTCACTTAACTCTGTTAATGTCACCCAAATATTGTCAGGCAAGAGACCCCTGAGAGCAATCGGAAGTAGCCTATCCACCAAAACGTGGCAATCGTGACTCTTCAAACCCTGCACTTTCCCCTCCTCTACATTGACACAGTTACCAATGTTAGACGCGTAACCATCTGGAAGCCTTAAATCCTTGAGCCATTTCAGGAGGATGAGTTTCTTTTCCTTTGTAAGCACGTATTGAGCCATCGGTCTAACTGGTTTACCATTGACGTGTACCAAGTCTAAGGCTGGCCGCTTATAGATTTCCTTAAGGTCCATTCGAGCTTTTTCGTTGTCTTTAGTTGTTGTCTTGAAATCCATCAACGTGTTAAAAACATTATCGAATACATTCTTCTCAATGTGCATCACGTCAAGGTTATGTCGAATGAGATTTGTTTTCCAGCATGGCAGCTCCCAAAATATACTCCTCTTGGTCCAGTTATGGGTAGTCCCAAACCCTTGTATTTTGGTCTTTAAAAAATTTTTCCCCCACCGAGGATCGGGCAATCTAGATACCTCCTCATAGATCGTGTCACCACTGAAACGAATCGGGGCCTCATCATGGTCAATCTTGTTCTTTTTAAATGCATTCTTCTGGGTCCTGAATGGGTGGTCTTCTGAAAGAAATTATCTATGGCAATCGAAGCAACATGGTTTTCCAGAGTGCGTGAGCATGAAAGACTTTGTGTCACTCATAGAATACGGACAGGCCAACTTCCCGTGGGTGCTCCAACCCGATAACATCCCATATGCAGGGAAGTCATTAACTGTCCACATCAACGCAGCCTTCATGCTGAAATTCTCTCGCTTGAAAGCATCCCACGTTTCGACCCCATCCTCCCAAAGCTGTTTCAATTCGTCCATCAAAGGTCGGAGATGGACGTCAATGTTCCTCCCAGGGCTGTTTGGGTCGGGGATGAATAACGACAAGAATATGTAGGGATCACTCATACACAACCAGGGCGGAAGATTGTAGACAGTGGCTATAACCGGCCAACAAGAGTAAGATTTTTCCCCAGGACCAAATGGATTGAAACCATCAGAGCAGATGCATAACCGTATATTTCTTGCTTCAGACACAAAGTCAGGATAAGTCTCATCAAAGTGTTTCCATGCCTCCCCATCACTGGGATGAATCAACACACCCTCTTCACGTAAACTTTCCTTATGCCAACGCATTGCCTCTGCAGTAGATTTAGACGCGTAGAGGCGTTGCAGTCTTGGAATCAACGACATGTAACGCAACTACTTATGTGGTTTGTTTTTCTTGTGTTTTGAACTCCCCCTCCGATTTGGCTTATATCTACTTTGTCCGCAAATTGAACACTCTGTCTTCTGTGAATCTTCCTTGTAGAATAGCATGCAGTCATTCTTACACGCATCAATCTTTTCATAACATAGCCCAATCTGCCCAACCAACTTCTTTGTCTCATAAAAGTTTGTAACCATCTTATTCTCTTTCGGCAACATCCGCTTAATTGCTTTCATGATACGATTATAAGCAGACTGGCTAATATTGCAATCAGCCTTTATGTTAAGGAGCTCAGCCACAGCCTCCAACACACTGATCTCGCAACCTGGATAGACCTTCTATTTTGCAGAGTCCATAGCATCAATAAATTTCTTGGATGCAGGGGTTGGTTATTGCTGTTGGTTCTCTGACCAATCGAATTCAGGACCGGCTGCATCCCTAACCATATCTTCCATATTCAAAGGTGGTTCTTTATTGTCCTGAATAATAGGTTCGGGTTCGGGATTATTCACAACATTTGTGCGCAATCTCATTTGCTCACCATGCCGAGTCCACCATTTGTACCCAACTTCAAACCCGTTACGCAAAAGATGTTTATGAGTATAGATCAAGCTTAGATACTTGACATTACAACAGATGGTGCATGGACACCTAATCTTACCATCTTTATTCATGTGACTGGGATTTGATTTAGCAAATTCAATAATCCCCATCAACCCTCTTATAAACTCAGGATTGATACTGCAATGATTCGGCAACTTCCGCTTGTACATCCAACTACGATCATCGTTAACAGACATCACTCCTGCATTGCAATCCATATATTATACGTACACTCAATTTAATCGACGGATGAAACAAAATTGGGATGTTAATAATTATTTGATTTCATAATATATTAACAGTTTAGAAGTAATTAACGTATTATCATTCCCTAAATTTGAATTACAAACTTAAAAGCAACACAGATCTTCTTAAAATAAATATAAATCTTCTAAATCATATTTAACAATATATTAACAGGTCTTCTTAAAGTGTCTAGGAACTCGTTCCCGCTCCCGAACTCGAATCTCTACTCTTCCTCCGCCTCGGTCCCCGGGAGGTCTTTGGTCTAGGTATGTCAAAAAAGTCAGTCTGACCTCGTCCTGGCTCAGGTATCGTGTGAGCCGGTGGATCAATCAGTCTGGTAGCTCTCAGTACTGCTCTTTCCTGCCTCAAGGCCTCCCTGCGAGCTATCACTTCGGGATCATTTCTCAAAGCAGCTCTCCGAAGCTCCCGTCTCTCATAATCTATTGCAATTTCGCCAGTGATTTCATCAGGGTTGCTCTTGGTGTCTATGTCTCTTAATGTCCGGCTGGAAGAATAGTCTGCCCCAAAATACTCTCGGCGTCGAGCCTCTATCATCAGTTGTACAGGACCTTGTTGCTCCTCGTACCATATCAGATACTCGGTGGTCAGAAATGTGCTACCTCTAGTCTGATGGAGTAGTGGTCGTATCGGAAGAAAGCCCTCTAGAAATGCTCTGCCAAAGAAATGTGTAGTCTGAGGCTCAGTCATAATCATCGGCATGGTTTTAGTCGTCAACTGCTCTCTCAAAGTCCGAATGGTCTGCTGCGGGTATCCGTACTGTTTGCTCACTAGAGATGGAATGCAAAAGGATGATACATGTAGTTCCGGAAGTCGGACAATCACTCACTCGTCCTGAATATCTCTCATAGTCAGCAATCCCCATGCCGGAATCCAATAGTACAGGTTTGCGGTCTCATATCGGGCCAAGGACAACCTCCTATGCCAACTCTCAGTAGCGGCATCCCTCAATATCCTGCGATGTCCAGTCACCCAAGGTAATGCCGTCTGCCCCTCTGGCAGTGGCGAGATCAAGCGCAATCTCTCATACAGCCACAATGATAGTAATGCAGAGTGCTGAACCTGTACTCGGATCCTTCGGCTAATCTACCAATGCCGTGGTATGTCTCCGCTAGCAACAGTGGAATGATGTCCATCGCTCCCTGTCCAGATTGAATATGCCGGATGTCAACTCCTCGATCACCTCTTAGTATCAACAAATCTTGAGCTCTAGTTCAAACTAAACTAAAGGATAATGGTGTCCCTACCTAACCACCTACTCTATCCTTTAAGTGCCTGTTTGATAAACCTATCCCATCCCGATATGCACGATTATATGAAATGCAAATATCACTTTGTCTACTTGCTTTATAATCGAAAATAAAGAAATTTCGGCTTTTGGATAGACCTAAATTATTACTATTGTGAATAATTTTAAATATTAATATTTAATTCTTTGTTGTAAAATATATAATTTTACAATGATGAATTAAATTAACATTTATAAACAAAATGAGAGTCATTCTCATCCACAACTATCAAAACCCTATCTCATCTTAGACCAAGAAAGACAGAGCAAACAAGTTTTCGACTGTTTGAGCAAAGGATTTTCTGTTTAATAAGAATTTTTTCTAGTTTCACTGTCCTCCTCTCTAAGGATCTCAAACATAACAGCCATGTTTATGACGATTACTGTTTTACTCTTCAGGTGTTATACGGTCACAAGTAAAAATAAGGTAACGACTGACACCAGTGAAGAGAAAACAGAACTTTCCTCCAATTTTTTCAATCTCCACCTTCCATTTACTCAAGATCCTGATTGCAGAATCTTCCTCATGAGCTTGAAAGCTGGCGGTGTTGCCCTCAATCTCACGGTTGCGAAGACATGCGAAGCAACCGTGAGATTGAGGGCAACACTGCCAGCTTTCAAGCTCATGAGGAAGATTCTGCAATCAGGATCTTGAGTAAATGGAAGGTGGAGATTGAAAAAATTGGAGGAAAGTTCTGTTTTCTCTTCACTAGTGTTGTACTGTTACCTTATTTTTACTTGTGACCGTATAACACCAGTCAAGAGTAAAACAGGCACTGTCACAAACATGGCTATTATGTTTGAGATCCTTAGAGAGGAGGACAGTGAAACTGGAAAAAATTCTTATTAAACAGAAAATCCTTTGCTCAAACAGTCGAGAACTTGTTTGCTCTGTCTTTCTTGGTCTAAGATGAGATAGGGTTTTGATAGTTGTGGATGAGAACGACTCTCATTTTATTTATAAATGTTAATTTAATTCATCATTGTAAAATTATATATTTTACAACAAAGAATTAAATATTAATATTTAAAATTATTCACAATAGTAATAATTTAGGTCTATCCAAAAGCCGAAATTTCTTTATTTTCGATTATAAAGCAAGTAGATAAAGTGATATTTGCATTTCATATAATCGTGCATTTCGGGATGGGATAGGTTTATCAAACAGGCACTTAAAGGATAGAATAGGTGGTTAGGTAAGGACACCATTATCCTTTAGTTTAGTTTGAACTAGAGCTCAAGATTTGTTGATACTAAAAGGTGATCGAGGAGTTGACATCCGGCATATTCAATCTGGACAGGGAGCGATGGACATCATTCCACTGTTGCTAGCGGAGACATACCACGGCATTGATAGATTAGCCGGAGGATCCGAGTACATAGGTTCAGCACTCAGCATTACTATCATTGTGGCCGTATGAGAGATTGCGCTTGATCTCGCCACTGCTGCAGGGGCAGACGGCATTACCTTGGGTGACTGACATCGCAGATATTGAGGGATGCCGCTTACCGAGAGTTGGCATGGAAGGTGTCCTTGACCCGATATGAGACCGCAAACCTGTACTATTGGATTCGGCATGGGGATTGCAGACTATGAGAGATATTCAGACGAGTCGTTGATTGTCCGACTTCCGGACTACATGTATCATCCTTTTGCATTCCATCTCTAGCGAGCAGACAAAGACGGATACCCGCAGCACTGCCATTCGGACTTTGAGAGAGCAGTTGACGACTAATACCATGTCGATGATTATGACTGGGCCTCAGACTACACATTTCTTTGGCAGAGCATTTCTAGAGGGCTTTCTTCCGATACGACCACTACTCCGTCAGACTAGAGGTAGCACATTTCTGACCACCGAGTATCTGAGAGAGCAGTTGACGACTAATACCATGCCGATGATTATGACTGTTACCTTGTTTTTACTTGTGATCGTATAACACCAGTGAAGAGTAAAACAGGCACTGTCACAAACATGGCTATGATGTTTGAGATCCTTAGAGAGAAGAGGACAGTGAAACTGGAAAAACTCTTATTAAACAGAAAATCCTTTGCTCAAACAGTAGAGAACTTATTTGCTCTATCTTTTTTGATCAAAGATGGACGGATTTTGATAGCTGTGGGTGAGAAAGGCTCTCATCTTATTTATATTTTAAGATGTTAACCACCAACCACAATACCCTAAGGTGCATCTAGGGTGCCAGGATTGATATCAGGCGCTCAAACGTAGGCGATATACATCACCGTCCGCGATGCCAACAATCGCCCCAAAATGGGATCTAGAACCACTAAGGTAGTGTGCAGTTGAATATGTTACATTATTGAGACATTCACCCCCTTCCTCCCCCTTTGACTTTAAAAGACTTGAAAATTAGATATTTAGTAACTTATCTAATTGTTGCATATGTAACATGTTATGTTTACTAAATATGTAACATGTTATTTTTACTAAATATAACATGTTACATATTTGATTATGAGTACGGTTATTTATTTTTCTAGCTATTGAAGACGGAAGCTTGTAGAAACCACGCCATTTAAAGTTATAACATATCGTTTTCTTTATATGTATTTTGAACCCTTGACATAAGCGAAGTTCCTAAACTCTTTCATCCACAGTTATTTACTAGATGTAAGAATCATGGTGCTGCTAAATAGCTCTTTATCAATTATTTTTGTGATTTTCATAGATACTCTTTATTCTCAGTTATGGTTCTCAAAGCACATTTTATGATTTCAGGTACTACACCTTAAATGTTGGTTTACTTATTTACGCGACACGTATATACAGAAACTGTATCCTAGTTTGTTTCATATAAATGTATTATTTTCCTTTACTTTACTTGTATTGACTTTACTATATGAAAGGTCAAGGGTTCAAACCCCACCAAAGACACTTTCAAGTGTCAATCTTATAATAGCTTAAGGCATTCATTAATATAAATAAAAACAGTTTAAAAAAATGTAAAGAGAAAAAAAAAACAAAATTCTTTTAATGCATTGAAGCAGTGTGGCATAGAACTTCTGATGCATTTATTGATGTACCATACAACACTAGCTACCAAGAAAACATCAGTATTCTGTATTTTAGTAAACATTTTCACCTGAAATCCCAAAAAGCATATATATAATCAAAATATTGAATAACTAATTCATCATATCAAGAGCAAATTTGGATATTTTTTTTGGTCATTCATTTTGGGACGGAGGGAGTAAATGGATGCATCTACGTAAGTGTAAACAGAATATAAAATCAAGAACTCCATGTAGGTCATTATTAAACTCATAGATTTTATCTGTAATTAACAAAAAATGAATGATCTTGATCAAATTCGTATTGATTCAAAAACGAATTGAAAAAAAAAAAGAAAAGTAAAATCTTTCTAAACATTTTCGGAATTGAACAAGTCAAAAAAAATCTCAGCAAATCAAATTCGTCAAAATGACAGTAAACGCCATAAAGACTGAATCTTTATTGATCAAAACTGAGATTTCAATATAATTCACCATACCCAGATCTCCCAAGCTCGGATCAGACAAAAAAAGTATAATCAAAGATTAAATAGATGAAATAAAATAAAAAGAATCCAAGTTATCTTAAAGCTATCTAATCTAAATTTAACTTAAAATAAATCAAATTAGATCTATTCTTATCAAAATAAATTAATTTCAGTACTGACCTTGTTCGGTGAGGGAAGAGAGAGAGAGAATTTCAGATCTAGGGAGACGGTGACAGCTAACACGGCGGTGAGGCGACAGCGGCAGCTATCACGACTGAGGTGGTGGAGTTGAGAGGGACGGCGGTGAGGCGACGGCGGTAAGGCGACGGCGGTGGTCTGAGAGCTAGGGAAGGAAGAGAGAGCTCGTCGGTCGGGGAAGAGAGAGAAAGCGGGAAGAGAGAGAGTGTGTTTGGAGACTGTAATTATTTTAGGGCGTAAAATTTTTATTTATATTTTACCTCAGCGACGGAATATTCCGCCGCTGATAATCCGCCGCTAGAAATTACGTTCACATGGATCGATGACGTGGCATGTACCACCGACGGAAATTTCCGCCGCTGGTTTAATTAACCTCAGCGACGGAAATTTCCGCCGCTATAATTAATAAATATCATTATTTTTATTATATATAACACTATACCCTATACCCTATACACTATTCACTATACCCTATACACTATACCCTATACCCTACTATACACTATGCCCTATACCCTATACACTATACCCTATACCCTACTATACACTATACCCTATACACTATACCCTATACCATATACACTATACCCTATACCCTATACCCTATACACTATACCCTAAACCCTACCTATACCCTATACCCTATACACTATACCATATACACTATACACTATACCTTATACCCTATACCCTATACCCTATACCCTATACCCTATACCCTATACCCTATACACTATACCCTATATCCTATACACTATACCCTATACCCTAAACCCTATACACTATACCCTATACACTATACGCTATACACTATACCCTATACCCTATACCCTATACACTATACCCTATATCCTATACACTATACCCTATACACTATACACTATACCCTATACCCTATACCCTATACACTATACCCTATACACTATACACTATGCCCTATACACTATATCCTATACATTATATCCTATACCCTATACACTATACCCTATACCCTTAGGGTTTAGGGGTCAGGGTTTAGGGGTTAGGGTTTAGGGGAATTAGGTTTAGGGGTTAGGGGTTAGGGGTTAGGGTTTAGGGGTTAGGGTTTAGGGGTTAGGGGTTAGGGTTTAGGGGTCAGGGTTTAGGGGTCAGGGTTTAGGGGTTAGGGGTTAGGGGTTAGGGTTTAGGGGTTAGGGTTTAGGGTTCAGGGTTCAGGGGTCATGGGTTAGGGTTTAGGGTATATAGTATATGGTATAACGTTTTCAGTTAGTTTTTTGAAATTTCAGTCAGTTTTGTAAAGTTTTCAGTTAGTTTTTTAGAATTTCAATCAGTTTTTTAACGTTTTCAGTTAGTTTTCTAACATTTTCAGTTAGTTTTTTCAAAATTTTAGTTAGTTTTTTGAAATTCCAATTAATTTTCTAACGTTTCAGTTAAATATTTTAATGTTTTCAGTTAGTTATTTTGTTAATTAGTTCTAAAAATTTATAAAAATTAAATTTTATAATCACCGACGGAATATTCCGTCGCTGATAAATTAAAAAAATTAATTATTCAGCGAAGGAAATATTCCGTAAGTGTATTATTTCAAAAAAAATAAAAAATTTGATTATCACCGACGGAATATTCCGTCGCTGAATAATAAAAAAAAATTAATTATTCAGCGGCGGAAATATTTCGTCGGTGTAATATTTCAAAATAAAAAATAAAAAATATTTGACTATCACCGACGGAATATTCTGCCGCTGAATAATTAAAAAAAATTAATTATTCAGCGGCGGAAATATTCCGTCGGTGTAATATTTCAAAAAAAAATATTTGATTTTCACCGACGGAAAATTTCCGCCGCTGATAAATTAAAAAAATAAAAAAAATAATATATTTTCACCAGCGGAATAATTCTGTCGCTGTTAAAGAAGTAGCGACGGAATATTCCGTCGGTAAATCAAGCGCCAAAATAGTGGCGGTAATAAAACGAATATTCGAGGAATATTCGTTTTGGCGGTGGAATATAGCGGCGCAATTAAATTCCGTCGCTAAATTTGACGCTAAAGCTTAATTTCCGTCGCTATTTAGCGACGGAATGAGTCCGTCGCTGTTGATTTCGTCGCTAAAACACTTGTTTCTGGTAGTGTCAGGCAAAAGGTACAGATAAAGGACAAAGACAGAATCAAAAGCATACCTCCCAAGCATAAGAATACCCAGCCAGAGTATCCTTGGTATGCCTACACGCCTCAATCGTATGTCCTCACCGCATCTAGATCAACCAACAAACCCAAGAGAGCAAGGCGAGCCGTAGAAGAATGGTTAGCAAAGATGGTCTCTGACAGAATATACCAGAGAGCATCCCTCACCAACCGATCTGTATTCGGGTTTGGCTTATCCGCATAAGCCTCGAGCTGAGCACGGAGGGGTGACAACTCAGCAGCAAACCCCTTAACCTTGTTAGGGGCAAAACTAATCAACTGCCTCCATACGGATGGACTCGCAGTCTTGAAACCAGTAGTCTTCGGGAGGGCAACGTCGGTGAAATCCAACCCCGTGATAGCAAGAAAATCCGTCGGGGTTATAGTAGCTTCCTCGAAGCGAAGGTGGACCATATGGGTAGTGTCCCACCACCTCTCTCTGATCGCCTGAAGGACCTGAGGAGTTCGCCTCATTCCCCGGATATTATCAACGAAGGTAAGGAGCCCCGTTTAAGCCATTCTAGCCCGAACACCATTCAAATCCTTGACTTTGTCCCACAAAGCGTTGGCAAACTTCGGACTCCCATGGCAGATTTTAGTTGGCCTATACGACTGCAAAACAGAGGAAAAGCAAGGGAGCAACATTAGAGATCATCCCATGGCAAAAATTCAAAGAAATAAAAGAAAATTTTCATTGAGGCATTTCATCGAACTCTTGGCGTGCACACTAGAAAGACATGCCCAAAGATGCATTCAACTACCTAAGTTGATCCCTCCTACAATCCATGATATGTAGGGAAGTCATACGTGCACAATGCAACACCAAAAATCGACAAAAATGAAACATGCATCAACTTAGAACCAAGTTCTAAGACAAAAGAAGAAGAAATTGCCAATTTGATGAAATCAGAATTCAAAAGACATAGATTCAATGCAATGCAATACATGAAACAAGAACGGAGAAAGAAAACCTTACTAAACCCTCGCGAATGGCATGAGAAATGTGCATATTCCGATCAAAAGTGAGGTCGTCCCTTGGATAGTCCTTCCCAAGCAAATGACTACCGAAGGTTGGGTTCTTTCTCTTTTGCGCCATTGATGATGGAAGGAGAAGGGACTGAATGTTGATTGAAAGAAGGAATCGACAAGCAAAGCTCCAAAAATCCCAGGGAAAAAATGCCTTGGATCAAGCTTGGAGAGAAAATTTGAAAAGGGGTGTTTTTAAAATAAACAGCAACTGCTGTCATATTGCCTCGACAGTCGATGTATCGCACGATACAAGCTATCTCACGCGAGATAAACCCCCTGGAAATGTACGAAATTGTCCTCGACAATAAGCGTCTACGCAACGTCAAAATTCAAAATTTTGACACATTTACCCTTGAAAGTGATACACTAGCAAGGAAACATGGAAAAAATCGGGACCGCAAGTCACGGAACGAGCCGAACGTGACACCCGCACAATCGCCCAATATGGCACCAGTCGCCTGAAAATGATTGATCCAGAGATCAATTCATCCCACACGATTCAGAGCCCAGACAGGTGAATCGTCAAAATCAAAAGCACGGTTCAGAGCCCAGACAGGTGGATCGTCAAACCAAAAGCCCGATTTAACGCCCAGACAGGTGAATCGTCAAACCAAAAGCCCGATTCAGAGCCCAGACAGGTGAGTCGTCAAAATCAAAAGCCTGATTTAGAGCCCAGACAGGTGAATCATCATCATAAAAGCCCGATTCAACGCCCAGACAGGTGAATTGTCATCCCCAACAAAAAGCCCGATTCGGAGCCCAGACAGGCGAATCGTCACCAAAACCAATAGGACTCAAAGGACTGGGCAGGTAAGCCTTTGTTTTCTAACGTATTTCCCCACAGGTTCGGAGCCCAGACAGGCGAATCTTCAGACAGACAGGTATATTCATAATTGGGTCTTTATTTGATTCCTCAGTATAAATTTACCTTTCAAAAGAAAAATCTCCTCGATTTTCAAAATGATATTCAAAATACCTAAAGCAGCCTTTACGTGTTTTGGAGTCGAACTACGCTATGGTCTGATTCTCCGATAGAGATACATAGGAAGCCGTGCGACCCGACCATCCCGATGTTCAGAATGATATCTTTTCTATCGTCGACATGACTTTTTCCATAAGACTTGTCGACGAGGGGTTCTGTAGACACCTCATTCTGAACCCATCGAATCAGATTAATACCACTCTAAGTCTCGCCTTGAGTCAAGAGTAGAAATCCACCATTTCATCATGTTTCGTTAAGTTTTGACTAATGACCGTTAGTTTGGACTAAACTGCATACTAGATAACGAGGGAAGGACAGAATTGTCTACTGGAAGCCTTATCTCGCGCGGAATGGCGTGTCTCTACAAGGAGTTTCTGCAGACCTGCAGAAGCCAGTCTCCTCGTCGATTTCAACCTCTTTCGGGATAAAACTTTATCAATCTGGCCATCCAATGAAATTTGGGTTCTAGAACCTTCCCAAGGTGTTTTATCTCTCCACCAACACATTCCAACACCTATAAATACTTGAAGACTTTCAGTATTTTGGATCCGAGACTTTTCAAGTCAAAACCCCCACATTTACTGGTTTCTCTCCCTGAAAGATTCCTACAAATCACCCCTAAAATCACCTAAAGTTTGTTTGTCAACCTTGTTGATAAACAAACATCGAAGCTCGAATCAAGGACTGAGGCGAAGCTCTGTCCGCATCACGATTTGACTCTAACTTGAGTCGAAACTCTGTCTGAGTCTCTTCACACGAGGTAATCATCCTCTTTCCTTTCTAATTGATTGTTAGAGTGGTATAATACATCGAACCTAGGATCGGCCTAGAGCCTCCCCAAATCATGGGGATGGTCTCGAAGCAATCGATCCTATATTCCGTTTAACCTCGTTAAATGGATCTTTATTTTTGCTTACTTATTCAAAAAATGCCTTTTTCTTTGAAAACCTCTCTTTTAGCAAGACCGATCTCAGGATTGGGTGGAATGGGTGCTCCTGACCTTCCCATTCTATAACCTAAGCCCCGAACCCAAAATATCTTTTCAAATGGTTTTTCTATATTTCCAAACAAATAATATAGGTGGCGACTCAAAAAGATGTGAAAAACAAGAGAAATCCGCGCATCGCTACACTCCTGTCAAGAATCACCGAGCAAGAAATTGAAGATCTAAACGCGGACTACCAGATCGAGTTCGTAGAGGCACCTGCTATTGACCGGGTTAAAATTAATAATATTGAGGACCGAGAAAGGGACTGAGTAGATGAAATTAAAGACTACATTGAAAAAGAAGCCCTCCCTGAGGACTAAAGCAAAGCAATAATTAACAGAAAGGTGTTCGCGAAGTACACGGTCATAGATGGAGTACTCTACAAAAGGTCATTCACCAAACCCTTCTTGAGATGTGTGAAAACCAATATGGTCACAAACCTACTTTATGAAGTTCATGAAGGAGTTAGTGGTGGACATCCTGGAGCCCACTATGTCCGAAAAAATAAAATTCCAGGGTTTATATTGGCCAACATTGAGGAAAGATGCAGAGGAGTATGTAAGAAAGTGTGACAAGTGCCAGTAGTTTGCGGACATCCCCAGACTCCCATCAACAGAGCAAACGTTGGTAGTACCAACATGGCCGTTTGATACGAGGGGAATTGATCTAATTGAACCCTTAACACCAGAGGCGGTATAAAGTATGTGGTAGTGGCCGTGAATTACTTTACGAAATGGACAAAAGCAAAAGCCTTAGCCATAATCTCCAAAACAATGTAATAATTTTTTTTCACGATCACATATGGTTCCGGTTTGGTCTACCACGAGTAATAGTCTCAGAGAATGGCACTCAGTTGGCAGCTAAGTTCAATGTGAAATGTGAAAGGATGAAAGTAGAACATAGGCAATCCGCTATAGCTTATCCACAAGGAAATGGACACGCTGAGGCCGCGAACAAACTAGTCCTTGTAGACCTTAATAAAAACTTAGAAGGATGAGGCGGACGATGGTTAGATGAGCTTCACACAGCATTATGGGTAGTCCGAAGCAGTAGCTCCAGTTGAAGTGGCTTTTCCCTCATATAGAGTTACCTACTTTGATGAACCTAAAAATGAGGACTTCAGAAGATTCGATCTGGATGATCTCGAAGAAGAAAGAATGAGGTCTAGAGAAAAAAATGTTCAATTACAATCAAAAGGTAAAAAAGCATCATGACAAAAGAGTTAATAAAAGAAGTTTTTCAGTAGAAGACTGGGTATTACGAAATGTAGAAGTTCAAGAAACTCAGCCCGAATTTCACAAACTCTTTCCAAAATGGGAAGGCCTCTATCAAATCACTCATATCATCAAATAAGGGACCTACAAATTGCGGACAAAAGAATGGAAAGACCTAAAAAAATTCTTGGAATAATGATCATCTAAGAAAATACTTTTTCTAGATAAGTTGTACCAAGTATATGTGATTAAATTGTGATATTAGTTACGATCTATGAATGAGATGTTTGTTGCATGATTTGTAATTACAAAAAGCACAAAATAATTATACTCATTCCTGAAATTAACAGAATGAATGCCTATATGGTCATACCCAAATCATGGATACCAGTACTGTCAAAATCTACTGATTCGCGGATTGCTTTCAAACCGCACTCTGCATGCCCATATATGAGAAGCTTACCTTTAGCTACCTCACACTCGTGCGGACTCAAAAGTACAAACCGCGTAAATCACTTGAGTGAAAACTATGAATGAAAGCGTTCACAATAAGCCTCATATTCAAACCGAGGAAAACCTTAGAGTCTAAGAGCAAAATTAATTGAGATCATATTTCTAAGGCTAACTCTCAGATAACTAAGTTCTTGTTAAATAAGGGGTTATTAAGTCTCACATAGTATAAAAATGATTAAGGAAAGATCATATCAGGTCGTAGCCTGGCTAGAATCTTGGGTCTGTTCGCCTTCTAGAGCAGGGGTATGTGTTGAAACTGGAGCTGGAGTAGGCCGATTTGGAAAAATATCGATGACCGCAGGCCCATTGGGAAATAAGCGAGCAGTAGCAGCATCTAAAGAAAGTTTGTCATCACCCCACCTTAAAGTATCCAGCTCGTCCAAAAGAGGTGGCGGTGATCGCGGCCACTGGAGGCAAAGAAGAGGCCGCTGCAACATCCAAGTTTTTAGTATCTTCCTCAGATAGAGGAACTATGTCCTGACCGAGGAGACACTCCAAGTCAGTTGCAATAAGAGAGCTAATGATGACCAACTGCTCAACAGTAAACTTGCCCATGGTCGGAAAGTTCCTCAGCTGGGTCTAGCTAGCAGCCTCGTACTGTGAAGAGCCCTCCTCGCTGATAAGGTCTTTGTATTAATGTGAGTTTTTGAACTCCTTAACAGTCTCTTTCCTAGCTTGGGCAAGTGTAGCATCCTTCTCCAAGCGAAACTACCTAAGCTCTATGAGCTCATCAGATTGCTTATCAAGTTTGGTCTCTAAATTTTTGACCTGCGCCTGTGCCGCCTCCAACCTTTCGAGTACCCCTTATTATCGGTCTCCATCCTCTCCTTACGACCGCGGAATTCATCCCCTACCCCTTAGCTTTCTACAAGGACTTAAGGAAGGCATCCAAATTCTTATAAACCTGTTTTAGATTAGACTCTTTCTCGGTCAAAGTCAAATTGAGAGCTTGAACATCCTCTAGTAACTTCCCCAAATCCTTGTTTTTATTGGTGATGATCGTAGCCTGCTCGTCGGTGATCTCCTTCAATCGCATGACATCGTTGGCCATCTTAGATGAAGAAGAAATGAAAGTGAGAAAAATGCAAAAGGAAGAAAAATAAATGGGAAAGTAGTAAAGGAAAAGTAGGTACCTCTGTGGCCATCAGACTTACATTTCCTCCAGGGCGGAGGCGTTGAGCTTTGAGCCCACGCTTTTGTAGAAATTCGGGCAGTAAAGCTTGTTCAAAAGGCCAGGCCCTACCACTGAATTATTTCCCCTACGGAAATATAAATCCATGCCCTCGATAAAAGGAACCTTCCCCAAATAGTCACAAAGCTCCTAGGCCCGCTCCCTGCTATCAATGTTGGCTAGAGGATAAGTAGTTCCATAGATTGAGCTCGATCTGGCCGACGAGCTAGTGGGGTTCCCAAAATTTATAACCTCAGGGCCTTGAACCCTGGGTTGCTTATCTTTTCCCAAGTCCTCCACTCCGGACTGCTGTCTCTACCTCCCCGTTTCAGTTCTCTCAGTTTGAGCGGTAGGAGCAGGGCGATCACCGGCACCCCCGTGACCTCGGCCAGTAGAAGCCCGTAGAGGAAGATCCTTAGTCCGAGGAATGTCGCGCCCTGGGGCTAAGAGCTCCCCAGAAACTCGATCAGTTACGGGAAACACCACACCAGAGGCAGCTGCCCCTTGAAGCTTCTCCTATCTTGCCTTATTTTGTAGGGCAAGTTGGTGCACTTTGGCAGCCTTAAGTTCTGCAGGAGACACCTTGGGGGTCATTGAGAGATCTTTGGAATCTGAAAAAGAGGAAAAGAATGAAGTTCAAATCAGTTTTGATTTTAAGAAAAATAACAAGTGTATATAGACAGAAAAGAAAGAAAACAAAAAGAGACCGATCCACTCCGGCGGTTCGCTTATCACGCCTATCATGCAAATACCACACTTGGACTCGAATTGGAAAAATTCATGGACTCTCAAGTCTGGGTCACAAAGAATAGGCTCAATCTCGAGATGCCACATCTAAGCCCTCTCTTAGGGAGCTACCCAACGTAAACAAGCATGGGTTCATCTTCTATTATTGCCCCAACGTTAAAGACCATGGTCATATTTTCTTTGGAATGGTGGGCTAAATATTTTGCAACCGTGGTCTAGAACTCTGCAGACTCAGAGGAGTCAGAGTACGAGCTCGCAAAAACCCTAAGGGGCACTACACCCTTCGACCTTGGAAAGCTCCAACCGAACCTATTCCCGATCACAAAAATACTCTTTTGATTCCATTGATCAAATTTAATATTTGGGGGAGAGAAGGCTTTGGGACAATTGACTTTGGTTTTCAGGCCTAAGTTGCCATTAGTGATTTGGTTAGAGTAAAAGGTGTATAACCTAGAAAGGGTGGGCTCATAACCTAGCAATCTACTTACCGCAATGAATGATACCAGGGCGCGTATGGTGTTTGGAGTAAGATGCATTGGTAGGTAGTTATTGAAATTTAAGAATTGGACAATGAAAGGGTCAAGTGGAAGCCTAAGCCCGTTCTCAAATTGGGCTCCAAAGAAGACACGCTCCCTATTGCTATCCCATACATCAAAAATAGTCTCGGGACGCAGGCTCCCACTCTGCTCAACCTCCTGCAGCCCGCGAACGAAAAAGATATTTAAATATATGTTGTATGTAGAGTCCAGATCGTCATCTAAAGCCTTGCGGGCTACAGTTTTCTTCTTGGAAGGGCGAACCGCGAACACAATCCTAGAAGTAGAGGCACCATGTTGACTCTGCTCACGAGTAGAGGTGGTCCCTACATGCCCCTCAGGGAAAGCATTCACGATCACTACGGGATCACAGGCTCTACAAGAGCCAAGTTAGAAGCGGGATCAACTAAGCCATCAAGGGCCTCAACCTGCTCGTTCTCAACATTAAGTTCCACCTTCTCCCAATCAGTTTCAGATCGAGCCATGGGATCCACACGAGCTCTCCTCACCAGTTCTTTGGCGTTCAAAGCCTGATCGCGATCACGAGGGAACCTGCACAACACCCCCATCACAAAATTTCTTAGCTCGATATGATTCCATAAAATAAGTATATCCCCATTCATATACACTTTCCTCTTATCCTCCCACAACTGGGGTGGGACCCAGTTTCCCCAATCATTTCTCACAGAGAAATACCTAAAGGATTCTAGGGTAAGATTCACCCACATCTCTCTGGCGACCATATAATAGATCCCACCGAATTTCCTATATGGGGAAGGTGTCTTGGGGTAATTCCATTACATAGCTCTAATGGGCGCTCGAGATTATAAGACATGATGAGTAGTAGAAAAAGAGGGGGAAAGTTACAAAAATAGTTAACAAGAGCACTTACGGAAAGAGGATTATCAAAGAAGAAGCTTAAGAAAGCAATGAATATTTTCTCTCTCTAAAGTGCAGACTGATGACAATGGGTGATAAAAGATTGTGAAGGAAGAGGGGTTTCCTATTTATAGGCCAGAGGTGGTTCGGGTTAACCTGTATTAATGATCCACCCAACCAAATGCCCTCGTGCGCTGAACCGACGGAGTTTAAATTTTGAATTAATGGCGGTTGGCATTTATGGCGCTCTTTAAAATTCACAAAATATCTCGTCCATACCTGACACGCGTTGACGGTTCGATAACCCATGGGGCCCACTCAAACCTTATCAGGGAGTCTTGCATGACCTTCCACCAATTTCCATCAATACCATACACATACCTGTCACGTGCCTTAAAGCAGGGAGTCTACACAAAGAGATGGCAAAACTTTTATAACACTTATGCCCGCAATATTGCTCCAGATTGCAGACCGAGCTCTATATATGGCTTCTCGCTCTTTATGATCCAGTACTCGAAGCAAGGGGCCACTGATGAGCCGGGACCCTTTAGACCTGTCCTAAGATCGCTCTGGTCTAAATCGAACTAAGTGACATGGCACTTCTAGACTAAGTCAACTTCAGTCCGCGTTGACCGCGGTCTCATACCAGACTCTCGATTGTAAGCAGCTTATAGAGCACGATTCCGTACGAGCTCCGACACCAGCTGGCAGGCCTGTCCCTGTCGCTTAAATGGAGGCTCAGGCTCCCAACACACGTGTTGAGGCGCCACACCAACTGTCCCCTGCCCCTTATCCTCATCTAATCAGATACATCCTCTTCAGTACTTTACCCTTTATTGTACTATCCAAATATGGTGTGACATTTGTCCTAGGTCAAGACAAAATACCTCAAAGGGATGAGATCCATCCAACTGATCTCTCTCTACTATAAATACCCTCAGTTGTCCTCTTGGGTAAGGTAAGTCACATTATATAAACACTAGAACACAAACACATAAAGACATTCCAAGTCTTATTCTCAGAATAATATTCCTCAGAGATCTTACTCTCACACCCGAGTGCCTGAGCCGGAATCAACCCCGGCTTGGACTCTAACGGTTCTCATTGTTTGTGTTATGATCTAGGTACCAAGTTCATACAAAACCAGTTATTCCATCATTAGTGAGACCCCAAAATACGTGGCATTATTAATAAATTAATTACAAAATTATGGGCATTAATACGGAGATAAGGCTTTTTTTTATTTATTTTTTGTTAAAAATGGATTTTTGAACAATAACTTACTACGCATGGACAGATTCACACATTAGGGATGTAAGTGGTTATGTTCAAATTGTGGGTTGAAACCTAATTGAATCAAATCATGCGCTTTGATTCAATTTTCAAGCATTAATAATTAGCTTCGGTCTAAAAAATAGACAAACCTTATGATTTGGTTTGTTTTGCGGTTTGACCCTCTTAGACCGAACCAAACCAAATTGTGGATTGAGACTGTGAGACTGAACCACCAGATCAAACCACCATACCAAACCACAAACCACTAGACCGAACCATCATATTAACCCACCATACCGTATATATTAACTATATAATTGTATATTGATTAATATTTACTGTTAGATTAATACAAAATCTACATTACATAGACTAATACTAACCTCCGTTTTATATTTTATTCAATATTAATTTTATCATTTGTTATTTTCATTGTGACACATAACTAATCAAGTTCTCTCCACGGTCGAAATTGTACATATATTTTCTTCTTTCGGCCTCTCTCTTCCTCTAGTCGTTCTCTTCCTCTGACTTTTCTGTTCAACACCCCCTTCTCTCGCTTTTCCTCCGTGATCACACAAAAATTTTTATATAAATCTAATAATGAGTTGCGTTCTGAATTATGATTTGAATTGTAGTGTAAACCATGTTTTGAACCACACTCTGAATTGCTGCCTGAACCACAGTTTCAATCGCGGTCTAACCATGGTTTGAACCACATTAGTTCGGGTTGGTTTGAATTTTTTCGCGGTTCGATTCGATATGTATTTCTTTCAAATCGATTACTAGTTGGTTTTATCTATCAATTGACCCAAAATGAACCATTTACACCCCTAGCAAACATTTCAACAAACATTTCAAGCTGGATTGATCATTTGTTCGGTTCACATAATAGCACGGATCAAACCTATGGCCCACCTAAAAACTCTATAAATTAAAAATATCGAGATCGGTGAAATTTATTAATTTATAGAATTATTAATTTATGAATAAATTGATAATTATTAATTTAAAAAGTTTTTTGCCGATTTTACAAATTTCAGATTTTGGTATAAACTAAAATCATTGTATGTATATAATAAGATGAAAGATATTGGACGTTCATGAGTATTTGAATTCATTATAAACAAGAAGAATGACTATATTGATATTCAATTTATTCCTGAAACAAACAACCATAGAGTCATATTTTCACTAAACTGTATTAATTATTTTTTTAATTTCTAAAATTAATAATAAACTGTATTAATTATTTTTTCAATTTCTAAAATTAATAATTTACGATTTTTCGTAGGAACTAAAATTATTAGGGGGTCTCCCGTAAACCTATTATCTTATTATTTTATCGATTTTTGTAATTTTTTTAACTGACTCAAGTCAGGACCAAATAAAGAGTTTACTCCCTCCGTTCCGCTAGAAGTGTCACTTTTTATCCAAAATGGCGTCCCGTTTGAAGCGTCACATTTCTTAAAAAGGAAATGTTTTATTAATATTCTATTATCCCATCCACTATTCCCTCCACTAATTTTCTCTTCTCTACACTCTCAACACTTTTTAAATTCACTATTTCCTCCACTAATTTTCTCTCCTATTTTCAAATTACACTCACAACATTTTTTCTTCCCACACTTTTTTTTAATTTGCGTGTCATCCTTAAAAAAGTGACACTTCTAGCGAGACGAAGGGAGTACTTATTATTTTATCGATTTTTGTAATTTTTTTAACTGACTCAAGCCAGGACCAAATAAATTTATAATTTGTCGCTACCAGTATGACCATCATCACTATAAACCGTTTTAATATTGCTTAGTTTATAAGTTAAAACTTTTAGTTGACTAGAAAGCCTTAAGTTACTTATCTAACATCTCATTAACCTTATAGTTAAAAATAAAATAAAAAAATCATTAACCTTCTCCCTTTAACCTGTCAAATTTTAGATTAGTTGTTTCACTAATTGCAAAAAAAGAAAGCAATCCACATATTGAACATTAATAATTATACGTATATTTACAAATATTGTATTTGCTCTGTGATATTTACAATTTTATAGTATACGGTACATATCAAAATAGAGTAACTCTCTTTAAAACCATGTTTTCTTTATTAGGAAAATTGTATTTTTAAATGCGTTGTGACATTTTTATAAATAACTAAAACTTATTATAAAAATGTGTTGTAGCAATTTTGTAAATAATTATAACTTCTCAACACCCTCTAGTTTTCTTCAATACAAGAACTGGACTTATATAACACCACATCTGGTCATCTATAACACTACAACTTGTTGGTGTTATGCCCTAGGCGTATAACTATTTTAACTCATAGTTAATATCGTTATGTAATCATCTTTATCATTTATAATAAAGAATGTTTATTTTGAGTATTATATGTTTTACATGTTTATTATAATATTATGTGTCCCTAGTTATTGTGAATAACTAGTATAAGTTGATAATGGATAATCATGGAGATGATTATATGCATGGGGATGCACATTACACTTATGGGTACTTGTTAGAGAACAAGGTACTGGACTGACCCATCTATGAAATTTATGACATAGTCTATGGTCATATATGTCATGATTAAATCTCATGATAGTCGTGTTATTAGAATCCTTAGTACCTAAGATTATAAACGTCTTCCACATGATGAACGTTGTGTTTGATGTAGTCTAACACTATCTTTAATAGGATAGCAATAAGGGCTATGTTGACTCGACTGGATTCTTGTAGGGAAGAATGATAAGTCAAGATGGGATTTGTTCCTCGTAAAGAGAGATGTCTACTTGGGCCCCTTGATGAATAGTGTTGATGAAATGTGTGGCCACACTCAAGAAATTTGATAGAGATCAAATGCACTTGAATTATCAACATATTCGGAGTCGAGAAAGCATTGAATAATATAAGTTGACGTGGACCTTGACTTATGTTCAATATGTCATCGTGTGACAAAGGGAATGTGACTATGATCTATCAAGGAATTAAGCTTTGATGTTATATTTAATTGGGTGGACATAATGGCTTGCTAGAGACCACTTATGTCTTGTGAGATTGATATTTCAACTCACTACCAATATAAAATATAATTCCTAAAGGGTCACACACAAATAACGGATTGAAAATGGCTCAAATATGGAATTGGAGCGGGGGCGATCGCGCGCCCTGTCTATGGTCAAAGGGGGCGACTGCGCGTATTGGAGGGGGCGATCGCGCCTTTTCTCTGGACAAAAGGGGCGATTGCGCACCCTGTAGGGGGCGATCGCGCACCCTATAGGGGGCGATCGCGCGCCCTACCCCTGACACTGTTTCGTTTTGGCTTTGGATTATGGTTTTTCTCCCTAAGTGTTAGGGATATTTATAAAGTATAAATAGTCCCTTTTATCTTAGCCAAGACACACGAATTTTAGGGCTTGAGAAACACAAATCTCTTGATTTTGATTACGAATCAAAGATCAAAATACCATAGATTCAATTCCATATTAGCCATAGATTGTTGAAAAGAGTTTCAACAATCGGGGTTCATCTAGCAATTCAACAAGATTCAATCTTGGTTCATTCGCGTGTGGATTACCGATAGAGGGTGATTGCTTTATCACCTAAAGCTTGGAGACCTACGTTGTTGATTTATCACCAAGAAAGAACAAGGAAGAAGATCAAAGTTTCGTCGACGATTCAAATCTGAATTACGAATCGTGTACGAAAGACAAACTCTCAACAAAGGTTAGTAAATCTATATTCATAGTTTTAATATATTCATATTAGACGAATTCATGACTAGAATTTTGTATTTATGCTAAATTTTTCCGCTGCACTTGTAACCCCGAAACCCAATACAACCATCTTTTAATATTCCATTTATAAAAAAAACATCAAAGTCTTGTCTCTGAGGGGCTAAATGACCCCTATTAGGGTTTTTGAACCCCTTATCACGGGACCAAGCCAAGTGACTTTTATAGGCCTCGTAATTTTATTCCCCAACAAACCTTTTGAATATCTGTTTCAAAGGTTCTGTATATAAATATCAAAGGTTCTGGATATTCATAAACCTTTAACTTTTATATTCAGAAGGTTTGCTTGCCAACAGGCCGAACATGCAAGAAGTTTCGCTTATTTACAAACCTTCTTGATATCTGTTTTTGTTTTAATATTTATATTCAGAAACTTTTAATATCGATATCCAAATTGTTTGTTGGTCATGATATTGTTCAAATATGCTTGTTAATTCATATTCAAAAGGCTCTAAATTTTTATCCAGAACCTTTTGAGCTTGATATTCAAAAGGTTTATTGATCATGACCTTATTGAAATATGTTTGTTAATTTATATCCAGAATGCTTTAATATTGTTATACAGAACCCTATGAGCTTCATATCCAGGAGGTTAGTTTGTCATGAACCTCGCGCGCACGAAATTTCACTTATTTACAAAAATATCATTGCGCACGAAGTTTCAGTTTCTTACAAAAATGTCAACACAAATTTAAAAACACATTTTTTCTAATCAATAGGAAAAACATGTTTTCTCTAGATTTTCACATCAGAATATACTAAATTTCCTTGTTTCCTAAATTAATATCAAAAAAAATTTAAATTTACACTTGATCAAGAGCAATTTTTGTTTTTTAAAAAAATCGACATTCATTAAAAACAGAGTGAATAATAACTTGCTTCAATTTCTTTTTCGGGCGTTCAATTGGTAAGTTCAATTTCTAAAATGTCAACCTTTATTTTTTTTTATTTACCTTACCTCATTTATCATGCTATTGCCCACAAACATAAATTATGAGTCACACTTGGAGTTGGCCATTTTGGGTCGTGGCCCGTGGGAAGCCCGCACGGCCCGTGGGCCGCCGCCCGCTTGGCCCGCGTCCGTCCAGCCCGCAGTCCGTTATTCGTGAAGCCCGCTTCGAATACGGGACGGGCCTGGACTGGGTGTGTCCGTACGGACCGGGCTTTGGCCCGCAGATCAGACGATTCGTTTGGTCTGCGGCCAGTTTGGCCCTTCCTTTCAATTTAAAAAAAAATATTGTAAATGTCTAAAATATCTTCAAATATAAGTATTCGTTAATAAATCCGTTTGATGGGTATTTTTGTCCAATTTACACATAACGGCTCATTTATCAGATTTTAATTTTTTGGGACATAATTACCCCTCCCAACAACCATATTTAGTGGTAAATTTGGTCCAAAATGAACTTATAATTAATATAAATAGAAGAGGAAGTCTTAACATTTTTCTCACAAAACAATTTAATACATCATAGAATTCTCTCAAACTCAAACCATTAAATTATTTTCAATACGAATGTTTGTTATTAAATCGTAAGAGTTGAAGGTAATTTTATTGTTTTAATTATTTAATTGTTTACTCGTTAGTTAAATATTGTGTTAAGTAGTTATTTTTTTTTAATCTTCATAAATTTCAAAAATTCCAAAAAAAAAATTACTTTTATTTCGAAAATTAAAAAAAATTATAATTGTTTACTTTTATTGTTAGTAAATTATTGTCAAAAGTATTTAATCCTTATAAATTTTCAAAAATTCAAAAAGTATTTTTTTTTTAATTGTTGCATTTTTAATTTTAATTTCTAGGTAATTTATATTGCTAGTTGCATATCCCAACCCCCCACCACAAATCAAACCCCACAAAATCAAATCCCACAAAATGTACCCCATTAAAATTTAGGACCAATAGATAATTTTCTTTTGCACCATAATGATCAAATTATGTTTGATCTAATTAATCAATACTCGAACACCCAATCAACACCCCTCCATTTTCCGGCTATACTCCGGATTCGATCCCAAATTGGATGAATGAGCCCAACACAAATTATACATCTATAACCTATCATCACATAGAAGACATAGATGAGGGTGGGGAGGGGATGAGGATGACGATGACGATGTATAAGTCACCCAAGAAACCCGCACAATTCCAAATACACCTACTACCGATGTTGCCTCGGGTAGTGCACCTAGTGGCCGGGTAAGGGGTAAGGGTAAAGCAAAGGCACAACCTAGAGTGTCTAAATATGCCCATTTATATGATTTAGTAATTATTGACGGTGAAACAAAGGCCAAATGTAAGAGGTGCTCAAAATTTTTAAACCCGGCGGGTGTTAATGGTACCTCCCATGTAAAGAGGCACATGGATAAACATGATCGGGAAGCCACTAAAGGGATAGATGCTACCGTTCAAACGTAACTCAATATACCAAGTGTTACTTACCCAAAAGTGGACGTCGATTTGATAACGATGTTATTAGTGAGTTGTCGATTGCCTCTTTCACTTTCGAATGATGATAGACTTACCCGCTATTCTAGAGTCTTCAACCCGTCATACCAACCAATGAGTCGCCAAACTATTACTAGGCATATAAAGAAGCTCTTCCAAACTTGTCAACTTCAACTAGCGAGCTGCCTCCAAAATTTCAACGGTAGTGTTTGGTTGACCACCGATGCTTGGAAGGCCACTCTAAGTTCTAGTTTTGAAACCTTTACTTGTATAACCGCTCATTGGATTGATGAGGAGTGGATGTTGCAAAAGAGTGTGCTTTCCTTTAGAACAATGCCCTATCCCCACACGGCTTTGCAATGTGCAAGTCACATTAAGGATGTATTGAGTGAGTATGTTATCACCAACAAAATTTTAACAATATCCTTTGTTAATGCGACTTACAATACACTCACCGCCACAATGTTGATCCAAGATTTTAATCCTCCCCTAGATAGCGCTTTGTTTCATGTTAGGTGTGCATACCACATTGTTAATCTATGTGTCCAAGATTTGATCCACTCACTAAATTCTGTCACCAATGGCATCAACATGGCCTCCCATGTTATCAAAAATTTAGGCCCAAGGTTGAAAATTTATGCCGATTTATGCGCCGCTTATAACATGAAATACAAGAAAGCTCAAGTGACCGAAGATATTAAGTGGAACTCAACATATAAAATGTTGAAGAGAGCTGTCGAATATAGGGTAGTTCTCACGGAATACTTTTCTAGTAATCAAATGGACTACCAAATTAGTGAGTATGATTGGTCGATATCTATCAAGCTTTTAGATTTACTTAAACCTTGGTGTATGGAAACCAAGATTTTTTCGGGAAGTTATTATCCCACCTCACATCTTTTGTGCCGTGAAATAAATGTCCTAATTGAAGTTACTAGGCAATTTACATCTCATGCCTTGTTTGGAGGTGCCGTTATGCAAATGGAAAGTAAATTCACAAAATATTATTAAAATTCTCCCGTATTTTCCCAATTAGTGACCATGAAGGATCCTAGTATTAAGTTCTCCTCATTAGGTGGCTTGTTTGATGAATTTTATAAGAACACGAGGTCCAACCTTAACCCAGATGCCGTAAACACTTTGTCCAAGAGCAAACTTAGGAAAATTCACACAATCCTATATCGTTTGTTCGACCACTATTGTAGAACACTAAAGGGACCAAACACAACATCCAAAAGAAAAGGGAGTGGAGCAACAAAAATGTTAAAAAAAAATGTTGGGGTTTCATGACAAAAGGAAAAACCTCATCCTTATCTAGTAGTGGTTCTCAAAGTGGTGCATATGAATTACACCAATACTTTGAAAGCCCATATTATTCCTTAGATGGTGAAAGTTTTGAAAATTTAAATGTCCTACAATGATGTCGCATGCTAATATTTATCTAATTCTTTCGGTGATGGCACGTGATCTACTTACCCCTCCGGTGTTCACGGTAGCATCGGAGACTGCTTTTAGTGCTGCATGAATAGTGGTGACGTCAAAGCGAAATCAACTCAAACCTGCTCTTATCGAGAGATTGATTTGTCTTGCGGATTGAGATGACGCGAATTTGATAAAACAAGACACATTCCGGGATCTTGAAAATGATGATTACGAAAGCCTCGAAAAAGACAATCTCAACGAGTAGTTTTTGCGAGAAGGAAGAAGAAGAAGAAGAAGAAGAAGAAGAAGAAGAAGAAGAAGCAGCAGCAATAACAATATTGAATACCTAAATTTTTTTAAATACTTCGAAGATTTGAATACCATAATTAGTTTGAAATTTGAATACTTATTTATTTTGAAAACTTTGTTAAATTTGAAAACTTTGTTAAATTTGAATACTTTGTTAAATTTAAAGAACATAATTACTTTGAAAATTTAAAAATTTGAATACTTTTTATTTTAAAACTATGTAATTTTAAATTGTATCATTTTAATACAATGAAAATTTCCCAAAAAAAATTATGAAATAAATATTCATAAAGTTTCTATTATTAAATTGATTACATTATTACCTCATTTAATTTATTTTATAAAGAAGAAATATATGCTATTTATCAACAAATAAAAATTATTTCCTAATCAATAAAAAATAAATAAAGGGTATTCCGTACATATTTTCTTTTATATACTTTCATTTGTTTAGTTTTTTTTAATCTTTTTATATATACCTTTTTGTAAAAAATATCAGTAATAAAAAAAATCTAAAATATTATTTTCTAGTAAATAAAAAAATAATAAAAAATAAATAAAGGGTAGTCCGTTCCTTTTTTCTTTTATATACTTTCATTTGTTTATTTTTTTTAATCTTTTTTTAATACCTTTTTGTAAAAAATATAAGTAATAAAAAAGTCTAATATATTATTTCCTAGTCAATAAAAAATTAATAAATAAATAAAAATATATAAAGGGTAGTCCGTCCGTCCCTCTTTTCTTTTATATACATTTATTTGTTTAGTTTTTTTTTTATCTTTTTTTATATAAATTTTTGTAAAAAATACCAGTAAAAAAAAGTCTAAAATATTATTTTTTTAGTCAATAAAAAAATAATAAATAAATAAAAATAAATAAAGGGTAGTCCGTCCCTCTTTTCTTTTATATACTTTTATTTGTTTAGTTTTTTTTTTTTTTATCTTTTTTATATACCTTTTTGTAAAAAATATTAGTAATAAAAAACGTCTAAAATATTATTTTCTAGTCAATAAAACTTTTAAAAAATAAAATAAAATAAAGGGTAGTTTGTCCCCTTTTTCTTTTATATATTTTTGTTTGTTTAGTTTTTTTTCTATCTTTTTATATCTATAAAACAACTAATTTTCTTATGTGTAAGTGATTTTATATTTTAACAAATAGCTTATTAAATACTAAATTACTTTTTTTTTTTAATAATTTTTCTTATTTTTCCTATATTTTATGTTTAAAAAAAAAATAGGAAAACCCGTTTGACTCGTGAATCTTCAGATCCGGGCAAAATGGACGGGCTTGACCTTCTGAAGTGGGACGGGCCGAGCCGGATTTAGGCCTGTTTCATCACAGGGTCTCACGGGCTTCTACCCATTTTGTCCACGGGTTTAATCCAAACGGGCCGGGCCGGGCCGCCCTTTTCGCCATCTCCGGTCACACTCTCATATCATTATATCCCCAACCTTTTTCGTATTTACAATATTTTTGAATCTATATAAATTTCCTTATGAGAAGGATTTTTATTTTATTTTATTTTTACATGAAATCTATCATTTTCTTTACCGAAAAAGGGAGAAAGAGACGGAGGGAGACAAAAGGCATGTCTCATAAATAGACTGGGGAAGGATAAATCATAAATGAGAGGTGTAAGAGATGTTCCTGATATGTTGTTTTCTCTGCACAGTGTGTTAATATTACTACTCCTACAATGATGATCCCATTTTAAGGATAATTTTAATTAATCATTTAATTATCTTATTAAAATTTTAAAAATTATTTATAAAAATACATTAAAAAAATATTTTTAAATTTCATTGAATTAACCTCTAAAAATGGGATTATCTTGATCTTGAGAAGATTACAATTATAAAGCTCTTTTCTTGTATTTCTTAATTTTCTTTCCTTAAAGCATGCGTCCCAAACTCCAAGAGAAACTACAAGACAAAGAATAGACAATCACTCATTCTGTAGTATTTTAAAATTCAAATTTTTTTCAAAAGATTTTTCCATTTTAGATTTTATAATAATTTGGTTAATTATTTATTTATTTATGAAACTCATACTCCCCCCGTCCCGTCCGACTTAGGACATTCACTCCCGACACGAAGATTAAGAAATACTATTATAATATTAGGAGAGAGAATGAGTGGAGGATGTGTTGTGAGTGTGAAAAATTAAATAGGAGAGAGAATGAGTGGAATTAATAGTGATGGAATTATTGTTGTGAGTATGACAAGTGGGTCTCATTTAATATAAAAGTAATATAAAATTTCCATTTTGGGCCGTCCTAAGTCGGATGGGACGCCCAAAATGGCAAAACGTCCTAAGTCGGACGGGACGGAGGGAGTATATTATACTCATAATTATCTACTAACTATTAAATAATTAAATATGGAAGGATATATTACCTCTAGTCCAAAATATCTGTCATTTTTTGACAAAATTTTTGGTTCAAAATAATTACTATTTCTTTTGAGTTGAAAACATTTACTTTTCAAATTTTCCTCTATATTGAAACTTGAATCTTTATACTAATTGTTTTAATGTGTAAAATAATACTTCCTCCGTTCTAAAATGTTTGTTCCATTTGACTTTTTTGTTGAACTTTGACCACAAATATATGACAATTTAATTATGTTCATGAAATTCTAAAAATTCCTATTGATTCACCATTAATAATATTATCAACAACAACTTTTAAAATTTCATGAACATGATTAATCTTTCATAAATTTGTGGTCAAAGTTCAATAAAAAAGTTAAATGGGACAAACATTTTGGGACGAAGGGAGAGTATAGAAGAGATAAAAAAAATAAGAATAAATTTGACAAATTCTTCAATAAAATGTAATAATAATTGATTTTCTAATTTAAAAGCATAAAAGTAACAATTATTTTAAATCGATGGACAAGACTATTACATACAAGCACCATAAAATCTATAGTATAAATGAGGGATGTGGGATGAATAGTTGTATGAATAGTGTCAAATTTTTTTTTTCATTTTACCCTTACTAAGTTGTCTCTTTCCCATTTTACCCTCATTTTTAATTAAAAAAATATCACGTATCCTCAGACACAAACTTTTACTGTATCCTCAGACACGAACTTTTACTAGTATTACATGTGGGTGGCAACGAAAAGGTGGACTATAGATTAATTAATGTGCATTGGTTTGGTTTTTAAGTGACAAAAAAATATATTAAAAAAATTGAGATGATCGATTAAAAATAAAAAGTAGGTAACTGAAAATGAATGTACTTTGTCTCATACTCCCTCCGCCCCGGCCCATGCTTCACCATTTTGATGAAGCACGCAAATTAAGAAAGCAATATATATATTCAAAAATAATGGGAGTAAGTAGGGATGGCAAAAATTTTCATTTCGTACCAACCAACTCGTGTACCAACCGTACCAATTATAATTGGTACGTGATAATTGGTATACCGAAATGTTGGTTCGGTACTACCGTACCAATTATGTGAAATTGGTTGGTACTCGGTACAGAAATTTAAATTGGTTGATATATCGAGTACCAATTATAATTTTTTTAAATATTAATTTATATATATATATATATATATATATATATATATTATTTACATAACATAATCATAGTTCCCAGTCGCACAAGTCTCTGCTAAGGTACCCTCATACCCATTCTGACCCCAGTATATGGATTTTCCTCCTGCATTAGAACCCACTACTAGTAATAATAAATATGATGATAAGAAAGCTAGTGAAATTCCTGACTGAAATGCCATGGATACCGAGTTTGTACTAGCTGTATAATTTTGAAGATCTTTTTTATGTAGGAGGTTTGAGCCGTTTAATACACAAAGTTCTGTTTTCTAGCTAATTAGCTGCATAGCTTATAACTTACTCCCTTGGTTTTGTTTTAAATGATTTTAGTCCTCTTTCAGTTTCCTATGAATTTGATTTTGATATTATTGAAGTGATTAACTCTTATTCTGCTACTTATCCTTATTGTTTCTTTGCGCATTTTTTGTGTTCAGGTTTCTATGGTTTGGTTTTGTTCAACTCTCTGTCAGAGGACAATTTGAAGCAGCAGCTCTCTGGATATACACAATTTGAAGTAACAGTCAATCCTATGTAACAGACTTTAAGTATCCCAATTGCTCCTGATATTTTAGTGTTAATGTAACTGATTAACTGAGGTGTGACATTTTGTAATTTATAACAGACTTAGTCCTTCTTAAAGGATTCTCATGTGATTTTGAGGCTAGTAAGCACTTTGGAGATGGATTTATTATTTTATTATAATCTCTTTTGAATTTTATAATGATGTACTATTATATTTATTTTGTTTTAATAGAAAAATTGTTATTTTAATATATACATTTGGTAGAGTCTAGTACCAACTCGTACCAACCGAGTACCTACCGTACCAACTTAGTTGGTATATCGACTTAATCGGTTGGTATTGGTATTGATTTTCATGTACCAAGTTAAACTTGGTAGGTACACGGTATAAGCAAAATACACTTGGTATACCTACCAAGCCACCCCTAGGAGTAAGAGAAGAGTTGTGAGAGGGAATAAGTGATTTGATAGGACAAGTGGGACCCATAATTTAAATGTGTGAGAGATAAAAGTTAGTGGATATAATAGAATATTAATAAATTTTTTCCATTTTAAGAAAGGTGAAACTTCTACCGAAACACCCATTTGGGTAAAAAGTAAAGCTTCAAACGGGACGGAGAGGAGTATGTGATAGTCCTATGTTTAGCCATTCAAACATTCTATTTTAATTATATATTTTTATATATATTATTAATTTTAATAACATTGACTTATCACTCCAATACTCTCTTTTATATAGTATTTTGGTTGATTCTCATTCTTTTCTCTTTTTTGATAGGCAATTTCGATAATTCAACATTTTTAAATTAAATAATATGAAAATACAATATTTTTTTAAGATAAACAACAAAGCCAAAATCTTAAAAAAAAAAAAAAACAACAAGTTTTTTCTTAATTTTAGAAAAAACGTATTTTGATTACCCCGCTAGTGTCAGTGTTAGACTAACAAAGTTTCAATGTAAAGAGTGTCAATGCATGTATTTTTAAATATCAGTGTAAAAAAGTGTCAGTGTTATTATAATAAAGTGACAATGTAAATAGTGTCATTGTATGTATTATTAAGTGTCAGTGTTATTGTAAAAAAGTGTCTGTGTTAATGTAACAAAGTGACAGTCTAAAGAGTGTCAGACCAGTGTAAAGAGTGTCAGTGCATGTATTATTAATTGACAATGTAAAAAAGTGTCAGTGTTAATTTTAAAAAGTGCTAGTGTTAATGTAAACAAATGCAAGTGTGAAGAGTGCCAGTTCATATATTATTAAGTGTCAGAATAAAATAGTCTCAGTGTAGAGTAAAAAAGTGTCAGTGTTAGTATAAAAAAGTGTAAGTATAAAAAGTGTCAGTGAATATATTATTAAATATTATTGTAAAAATAATTTTTTCTTAATCTTATAAAAAACGCTTTTTTATAATATTAACTCAATAACAAATAAGAATGTGTATTTACGAAATGGAAGGAGTAATGACTTCTTATAGGGTGATGACCTCTGCAATTTTGATCTGCGGTAGGTCCTAATAGACGTGTCTATTTGGTTAATCGGAACCGCAAATCAACCGGTTTTAAATCGGTCAAAATCGGTCAAAACCGGTCAACCGGTTTAACCGTAACCGATATTTACAAGGTTCGGTTTCGGTTTGTATTTTCAAAAACCGTGAACCGCCGATTTTGAACCGCCGGTTTTATGCTCGACCGAGTCAAGAGGGTTGCTCGGCCGAGCAAGACATTTTTTCCAGTAAGTATTTACCATTTAATGGTCATGCTCGGCCGAGTCATATGAGTTGCTCGGCCGAGGAGGTCATTTTCCAGTGTATTTAATCGGTCATGCCTCATGCTCGGCCGAGTCATATGAATTGCTCGGCCGAGCAGAACACTAGATATTAAAAAAAAGGTATGCTCGACCGAGCAATATCAAAGACTCGTCCGAGCAGATCCAAACCGTCAAATCGGAGGTTAATCGGATAACCGTTAAAACCGTGAACCGCCTAAACCGTAACCGGTTTAGCCGGTTAGGCGGTTCGATTCCGGTTGGGAATTTGGAGGTTGAAAACCGGCAAATCGGTGGTTTAACAAACCGGCCACCTCTAGGTCCTAAGACCTTAAATATTAAATACTTTCTTTCACCAATTCAAAATAACTGTTTTGATTCAAAATAACTGTTACTTTTTAACAAAATATTTGATTCAAAATAATTGTCATGATGTTTGGGGTCAAAATATTCAAATTCTTATTTTATTCTCGTATTAAAACTTATTTTGCTTTATTTATTAAGTTGTTATGTGAAGTAATGTAAGAGAGAAACATTAAATAAGGGGTGATATTGATACTTTAATCTTTAAATTTGGATAATAATTGTCTTTTTTAAAATCAGTGAAAAATCAAAAAATGATAATTATTTTGTACCGGAGGGAGTAAGTATTTGGAAAGAAATGTTGGCCTTAAATATAATAATATCATCAATTTTAATGAACTCATTAAATGAAACAGTTTTAATGTTATTTTTATCTAAAATATGTTTAGTTTATTATTCACTAGTGTAACACCCGTGCAATGCACCGACAGTTAGTAACGAATAACTGATTGAAATCGAAACAAATACAAAAGAAATTAGAGATATAAATAAGAATTACATCAATGAGTGGAATAAAAGTTTGCCCAACTATAAAGCCAAAAAAACACCTAACTATCAACCTTACTTGTTTATCAGAGCAAGCTAAGTAAAATCAAAGTAAAAATATATAGAAATCCAACCCGATCCAAAACCGCCTGATCCACGGTCCACCAAACCGCACCAGAAATCGAATCAGGGCCAAAAACTGCATCAATGCCAAAACTGCACCAGAGCAAAAAACCGCATCAGAGTCAAAACCGCACCGGGGCCAAAACCACACCAGAGGCAAACCGCACTAGCCGAAACCGCATCTGATCCAAATCGCCTCAATATGACAATCCCAGACCATTCATGTCCAACAGGCCCAAACCGCCTAGGGGGCGATCGCACACCCTTGAAGGGGCGGTCGCACCAAATCTCTGGACAAAATAATGTCTCTTCAAGATAAGATCAATAGAAGAAATATTTAAATGTAATTCTAATGTGACCACAATTCCACATAATTTATAACCTTACCTACTTTTAATTTGAAGATCTTGGTCATTAAGATAATTCTGCTTCCAAAAAAAAAAAAAAAAAGATAATTTAGGAATACATATTCTTTTGTTTATTTCTATTATATTCCTTAACCCATTTGCATCCTTAAGAAAAAAAATCCAACATTATATTTGCACATAGATAAGTTTTCCCCAAAAAAGTCATTTATGGATACCATATATTATTAACGGCGTTGACAACATTCGAAGTGAGACTAAATTGTTCTCTCCTCAAAGTAGGACAAATCAGTACGGCTACTCAAGCAATCACCATAAATGTTTTCAACCATTTCTTTTAATCGGTCACTAAATTCTTTCACTAAAAAATAATTTGGTATATCAACGTTCGCAACCCCATCATTAGGTTCATTAATCTTCTCATCCCCAATATTTGCAATCCAATTAGCAAATTCCTCTATCGTTATCGGATCCTCCCTTGAATCTAGATAATGCAACCTCGTGTTTTTTTAAAATCTCAAAACGACACAATCCCTCTATGCGTAAGATGAATTAATAAAAATAGAGAAACAAAAGTTAAATGTAACACATATTATATAGTACTATCCAAAAAGTAGAAATAAATAATTACAAAATTTGTAATACTTCCTTGCATACAACATGATATAAGTAATATTTACTCAATGCTTATACTAAGTTTTTTCCTTAGTATTTTAGTAAATTAAATGAAACACATTTTCCTTAAATAAAGGATCTAGGTGAGGGGGAGGGAGGCAAATGGTGTGGCAGACAGGCTCGCAGCAATTGCTCATGTTCATCGTCAATATATGAGGTATAATACGGCTATTGAGTTGCCTGGGGAGGTGATAAATGCTTTAAGGTTTGATGATTTAGGCATTTATGTGGATCGTCATTGACATGGGGCATTTTTTATGGACTTTGGTGGCTGTTTTAAGGAATTTTGCTACAATGCATGGCCATGCTTTTAAATCCTGCATGGGCTGGCACGCCCGTGCATGCTATGGAACTCAGCCGTGCAAAAGGATATTTTTCGACGCTGGAGTTTCTGCATTTGGGGAGCGTCTATTGGTGTAATGCCCTAGGCTTTAGTTATGTTTAACTGAAAACCGTTATGTATCATCTTTATCGTTTAAGTTTATTATTTGATTATTATATATTTTGCAAATTTATTGTAATAATCTCCGTCCCTAATTATTAAGAGAATAATTAGTATAATTGTCAATGGATAATCATATGATGATTATATGCATAGAGATGCACATTGAAATTATGGGTACTTGTTAGAGAACGAGTGACTGGACTTGACCCGTATGAGATTTATGTCATGGTCAAATGTCATAATTAAATCTCATATGGTCACTTCATTTAGTCCCTAGACCTAAGATTATCATGACCTTACATATGATGAAAGTCATGTTTGATTTTAGTCAAACGATATCTTAACACGATATCTATAAAGGCTATCTTTGGCATGATCGGATTCATGATGGGAAGGATGATAAGTCAAGATGGATTTTATCCCTCGAAAGAGAGATGTTTTGCTTGGGCCCCTCGATGAGTGATAATGATGGAAAGTGTGTGGCCACACCCCAATGCGATTGGATTATCATTATACTTATGATCGAGAAAGCATTGAACAAATACAAGTTGACGTGGACCATGACTTGTGTTCAATATAACATCGTGAGACAAAGGGAGAAATGGAAGTGTACCATTGGAAACGTGAACTCTTACGTTATATTATTTGGGTAGACATAATGGCTTGCTAGAGTCCGCTTATGTCTTATGAGGGTCGATATGATCGAGCTCATTGCAAACATGATATAATCCTATTGGGTCACACACAACTAGAATGAATTGGTTAAACCAAAGGAAGAATGATTGAGAGTTCCTGATGTGGCATACCTTGGCGCGCGGCAAAACTGGCCAAGTGGCTTGTTTTACCGCGCGACAGAACCTGCCAGATGCGGTTTTCAGACTAGTTTCCTAATATGATTAGGACAAATACTTATATTAAGGTAATATAAATATGAGGTCTGAAACCCTAATGACTAGCCGAATTTTCTCAAGAAAATATAATAAAAGTTATTTCAATATTCTTCCAAGGGTTTAAGGATCTAGCAATCATCAAGAACCGTTCTTGGTTCATTCTTACGTGTGGATACAACAATAGAGGGTCTTCGCTCGTTTGACGATCAAGGCCTAGAGTTCCAATCTGAAGATTGAAAGGTTCATGAAGATCAAAGATTGTGATTCAAAATCACGCCAATAAATTGATTCGATAGCTCAAGATCGGAAAGCAATAAAGGTTGGTAAAATTCTATCTCATAGGAATTCAATTTAATCGTATAGAACGGATCTTAGGGCTTGGGTTTTGTGTTAATTTGATGCTTAATTCCGCTGCGCATTGACCATAAAACCCAACAGTGGTATCAGAGCCCCGTTCGTATGATTAAGTTTGAATTAACATGCTAGAAAAGTAATATAAAATCGTTTATATGTTCTTTTGCATGTTTTGTATGCGATAGATTAATTGTTTTTGAAACAATATGCCTAATTCGTGTTCTAATGATATTGAATTAAATTTGTTAAAATTCGTTTGCATGATTTAAATGCTCTGTGATTTAGAATTGATTGAATTCTGGAAATCTGGAAAATTGTCATCCTGTGTCACGCGATAGAACTAGCTTCTGTCATGCGACAGAACTTGCTTCTGTCACGCGACACTTTTAGCCCAATCTGGGCAGTATCAGTTTGATGAACAATCTGGTTAATCTATGAATGTGTTTACAATCTGATATGTTTATGTGTTAATCAGGATGCTATAAAATTGAGTTTATAGGGTCATGCTAGATTAATTCATTGTTTATGATGCATGCTTAATTAATTTAAATGCGTTTTTATTAATTGTTGTGATGCATGAATTATTTGTTCTTAAGTGTTAAGAATTTTATTAGATGTTTATTTGAAACATTGAATTGTGATATC
Organism: Adenophora triphylla var. japonica; assembly: GCA_022495995.1. Lineage (NCBI taxonomy): Eukaryota > Viridiplantae > Streptophyta > Magnoliopsida > Asterales > Campanulaceae > Adenophora > Adenophora triphylla. Next base: position 270,860 of record JAFEMH010001501.1, read on the forward strand.
CTAAATGTTTAGTTGAAACATTAAATTTTGGTTTTCTGATTGTTTATGAGAAACAAGTCAGTTTACGCAAAATTTGAAGGAATCTGATTGTTTATGAGAAACAAGTCAGTTTACGAGTCTGATTGTTTATGAGAAACAAGTCAGTATACAAAGTATTGATTATGTTGCATTCAAATTGGTATTGTAATTGTGCATGACTAGGAGAGTTCTGTCGAAGGAAGATTTGGTACTTAAGCAGTCCTTGTAGCTCACCTATTTTCTTGGGAACTTACCTGGTGCACAGTTATGATTATCTTTGTTGATAAGCTTATAATCTACTTTAAATAACCTTCACTTAACTTTTAAGTTCTTTATGCCAATCCATGATTAAAACACTTGAGACCACTTGGATAATTTTGGGTGGGCTTGCCATAGCAAGGTGCTTTGATTCTATTTCGTTTGCGAGCAAGATGAGGAAATGGTGGTTCCTATACGTTTAAAGTGGATGAACTTAATTGGGTTATCAAAATGGTTTTGGACCCAAGGCATATGATTGCTACTACTTCAAGTATCTATATGATAGATATTTTCCTTTCGACTTCTTGTTCTTGGGTATATGATACCAGATTGGATCCCACATTTGTTTAAATGTGCAAGGAATAAAGAATAGAAAGCTACTCAAAGAAGGTAAATTAAACCTATGCATGGGAATGAAGCAAGGGTTGCTACATTAGCCATAGGGACTTATGAAGTCACTTTACCTTGTGAAGTAGTACTTGTTTTGAACAAGTATGACTACGTTCCAGATTTGAGTAGGAGTATTATTTCCGTTTCTTAAATGGATGATGAAGGATATAATTTTCTTATTTTCAATAAGAAGTTTTATATTTATTTAATGATATGCTTTATTGTATTGCATATGTCATTGAATGGTCTTCATATCCTTGATGTTAAGAAACAAAATAATATTGAAGATATCTAAAATATAAATGGAAATTCTAAACCGAACAATATGAACAACGCGTTCACATGACATTGTCGGTTTGGTCAGATAAATGAGAAACATATATCTAAACTCCATTAACATGGACTTTTAGACTCATATGACGATGAATCATTTGAGGAATGTGGATCTTATTTATTGGGATTATTGACCAAACCACCCTACACTAAGAGTAGTGGGAGGGCTAGTGACTTATTGGTCATTGTACATGAGATGTATATGGACTATTAAGTAGCATTGCTAGGGGAAGACTTCGGTATTTCATCACATTTCATTAAAGACTTATCTAGATATGACTATGTCTATCTGATGAAGTCCAAAGGTGAATCGATTGAGGTGTTTTGAACATTTTAAGATGAAGTACAAAACAACTTGGCAAAACTATTAAGTACTTCGATTAGATCGAGGTGGTGAATATTTGAGCCAAGAGTTTGACAATCATCTCAAAACTATGAAATCGTTCCAAGAGTTGACTCCACCCGGAACACCACATTGTATGGTGTGTCTGAAAGGAGGAATTGAACCTTGTAAGACATGGTTCATTCGATGATGTGTCGATTAGACTTTCCTATTTCCTATTTCCTTTTGAGGATATACATTAGAAATGATGTGGTTACACTGAATCGAGTTCCTACTAAATCGGTTCCTTAGCCCCCACATGAGATGTGGCATGGAAGAAAACTTAGTTTGTCTTTCATGAAGATTTGGGGTTGCGAGTCTTATATAAAGAGACTTGTCTCTTATAAGTTAGCACCAAATTTGACAAAGTTATTTTCGAAAATTAATCTTACAACCGCAAAGAGAACAAAACGTTTGTTGCTCTACACGATTTGTTTCTTGAGAAATAGTTTCCCAATAAAGAATCTAGTGGGAGTAAAATTAATCTTGAAGAAAGTTCAAGAACCTGAGAATGACATGGAACCAAGAATAGAGACGGAACCAAGTTCACAAAGAGTTGTGGAACCGGTTCAAGATGCACAAGTCCATCGTAGATCGGATAGGTTACAATCCGAACCCAAGAAATATTGATTTCTCGTATCGGAAAGTAATGAAGTAGAAGTCATTCAGAATGACAATCCTACTTCCTATCTTGAGGCGATGTCCACTCCTAATTTGGAAAAATGGTTAGGAACCATGGAATCCGAATTACAATCCATGTTTGATGATCAAGTTTGAAACTTGATTGGGCTACCTAAAGGTGTAAAAGCTAATGGGTGCAAGTAGGTCTTCAAGACCGACATGGATGGGAAGGTGTATACTTTCATGACTAAGGATTGTAGCAAAGGGATTTAGGCGAATTCATAGTGTTAACTATGTTGAAACCTTTTTCGCCAGTTACAATGTCGAAGTCTGTTAGAGTTTCAATTGCCATGATCACATATTATGACTATGTGATATGACAAATGGATGTCAAACGACTTTTTTAAGGATGTGTATAGTACACAACCCGAGAGTTTTATCGATCCAAGAAAATCTAATAAAGTATGCATGTTGCAAAGATCCATGAAATGGGTTGAAGCAAGCTTCAAGGAATTGGAATCTTCGTTTTGATGAATTGGTCAAAGAGTTTGACTTCATCAAGTACGAAGATGAACCTTGTGTATACATGAAATTCAGTGGGAGCATAGTATCATTTCTATTTTTTATTACAATGATATCTTACTCATTGGAAAACAAGTTCCGACACTTAAGACTGTCAAAGTCTTGGTCAAGGAAAGGTTTCTCAATGAAAGATATGGGTAAAGCCGCTTACATCCTTGGCATCAAGATCTATAGAGATAGATCTAGAAGGATAAATTGGTTTGAGTTAAAGCATTCACATTGACAAGGTTCTTAGAAGAGTCTAAGAAGAGTAGCTTGTCAATGGGTCATGGTATTTCTCTTAGCAATATTCATTGTCTTATGACAACTGATGAGCAAAAAGGAAATGAATGAAGTTCCATATGCTTCGGCATTTGGATCTGTCATGTATGCCATGATTTGTACTAGACCCGGCGTCTCATATGCTCTAAGCATGATGAGACGATACCAATCTGATCCTGTGATGAGAACCATTGGATGGCAGTCAAGATGATCCTTAAGTACTTAAGAAGAACTAAGGATACGTTCTTGGTATTTGAAAGATTGGAAGTTAATCTTGTTGTAAGGGTTACATAGATGCTAGCTTCCAAACTAACAAAGTTATTTTAAAATCGCAATTAGGATTTGTGTTTACGCTTATTAGAGGTACAGAGAGTTCCAAGCAAAAATTGTAGCCGATTCTACTACTAAGGCCGAATTTTAGCAACATATGATGTGGCTAAAAGAGGCAGTTTGGATCAAAAGTTCATTAGTATTTTGGAAATGTTCCAAGTATCACTAATCGATGAAACTTTTGTTATGACAATAGTGGTGCCACTTGTGCAAACAATGGAACCAAGGTCACAACAGCGATCCAAACACTCACTTAGACGTTCTTCGAGGAATTCATAAAGAATGAGAAGACGTTAAGATATACAAAGTATCAACCGATGATGACATAAGGGATTCACTTACAAAGACCCTCGCACAGGCAGAAGCATGATGGTCATGTTAGATCCATAAGTATTCGATACATAAATGGAGCCTAGTGCAAGTGGGAGACTGTTGGTGTAATGCCCTAGGCTTTAGTTATGTTTAACTGAAAACCGTTATGTATCATCTTTATCGTTTAAGTTTATTATTTGATTATTATATATTTTGCATATTTATTGTAATAATCTCCGTCCCTAATTATTAAGAGAATAATTAGTATAATTGTCAATGGATAATCATATGATGATTATATGCATAGAGATGCACATTGAAATTATGGGTACTTGTTAGAGAACGAGTGACTGGACTTGACAGTATGAGATTTATGTCATGGTCAAATGTCATAATTAAATCTCATATGGTCACTTCATTTAGTCCCTAGACCTGAGATTATCATGACCTTACATATGATGAAAGTCATGTTTGATTTTAGTCAAACGATATCTTAACACGATATCTATAAAGGCTATCTTTGGTATGATCGGATTCATGATGGGAAGGATGATAAGTCAAGATGGAATTTGTCCCTCGAAAGAGAGATGTTTTGCTTGGACCCCTCGATGAGTGATAATGATGGAAAGTGTGTGGCCACACCCCAATGCGATTGGATTATCATTATACTTATGATCGAGAAAGCATTGAACAAATACAAGTTGACGTGGACCATGACTTGTGTTCAATATAACATCGTGAGACAAAGGGAGAAATGGAAGTGTACCATTGGAAACGTGAACTCTTACGTTATATTATTTGAGGTCTGAAACCCTAATGACTAGCCGAATTTTCTCAAGAAAATATAATAAAAGCTCTTTCAATATTCTTCTAAGGGTTTAAGGATCTAGCAATCCTCAAGAACCGTTCTTGGTTCATTCTTACGTGTGGATACATCAATAGAGGGTCTTCGCTCGTTTGACGATCAAGGCCTAGAGTTCCAATCTGAAGATTGAAAGGTTCATGAAGATCGAAGATTGTGATTCAAATCACGCCAATAAATTGATTCGATAGCTCAAGACCGGAAAGCAATAAAGATTGGTAAAATTCTATCTCATATGAATTCAATTTAATCGTATAGAACGGATCTTAGGGCTTGGGTTTGTGTTAATTTGATGTTTAATTCCGCTGCGCATGGACCCATAAAACCCAACAGCATCCTCTACCATTTGCCTGGAATGTTTCTGGTTTTCTGGAGCGTCTGCTACCTTGGCTTAGGAGCGTCCATTCCCATAGCGGTTTGGCTGGATGGATTGGGCTGAAGCAAGGAGGTTTGGGCTGTGCGGTTTTTAAGTGTGATTTGTCTCATGTGCGGTTTGGTCCAAATGCGGTTTGGCTTAGACAGTTTGAATCAGGCGGTTAGACACGAATGCGGTTTTGGGTGCGGTTTGTCTCAGGAGGTGCTTGATCAGAGGTTTGGGCCTGGTGAGGTTTGGATTTGGTGCAGTTTTGGCTCTGGTGAGGTTTTGGCCCCGGTGCGATTTTGGCCCTGGTGCGGTTTTGGCTCTGGGACGGTTTCCACTCTGGTGAGGTTTGGTGGATTTGGCTGTTTTGGAATTGGTTGGGTTTTTGGTTTTACTTAGCTTGCATTGATAAGCAAGTAAAGTTGATAGTTAGGTGTTTTTTTGGCTTTCGATTTGGGCAAACTTTTATTCCCGCTCATTGATGTAACTCTTTTTTATTCATCAATTAATTTTCGCAGGTGCTGCCTTGGTTCTTTAAAAAAAAAGGTGAGGGGGAGCCTCACATTTTAAACGTAAACAGCTACGTATTATGTACAAAAATACATATAATCTCTAAAACCCATAATTTTATTACATAAAATTTAAAAAAATATTCCTTTTTTGAGCTTAGATCCGAGTAGTAAATATAATTCCTAAGGCAATTAAATAGCATGCTAATTCATAAATCTTAAATATATTTTACACTACTTACTCCATCAACTATTTAATAGTTAGTAAATAAATAAAAATTTAATGTTACAACCATTTATATTACTCACCATAGCATTGGGATATTTGAAACTCACATAACAACCTTCCATCTTTTTCTTTTATGTTTCCGTTAAAAATTTATATTTATGTGGTAATAATTTCCCCCGTCCACAAAACCTAAAAACAAAATCAAGTTCCGTAAATATAATAAGAACCTTTTACTTATTAACTTTATTCACATTAACTCTTTACTAAGCATAATTCTTATATTTTTTTCAATTCAACATCAGTATTTAAATTTGAGCAGCGAAATCAAAATTCCAAAAATAATAACATTTGTAGTGTGTAAATGTCAAACATGTCCCCAAACCCTCCACTCCTTCATTAATAATCCCAGCCTCTCTCTAATAACAAAATATCATTCTCTCTATAGAAATAAAATACAAACACACCATCTCTCTGACCCTCACTAACCCGATGACCCTTTTCTCCTCCACAACCATGTCACAATTTTTAGCTCCGATGATCTCCACTTTCATGCCATTATTCTCATTTTTGAATACCTCAGCCGATAGCGGTAATGGTTCGCTTTGATGGATGGTCCCCCGTGACGCCGGAGTTGTGAGTTTCTGTCGACTGCGATGGCTTCTACTGGTTGAGGGGAGTCCGAATCAGGTACTGTTTATAATCGCCGGGATTTGTGCCGCCGAAACTAACACATCTGAGGGAGGTTGACGTCTCTGCTCTCTACGCCGCCGCTCCCACATTTGAAGAACCCAAGCTCTATCGTCTTCTTAATCACCCCCCCAAACAACCAAACACAACAGCGTCATCACAGACTTCTTCTTCACTAAAGTTCGAATCTTTCTCTCTCTACCTCTCGAGATTTCTCTCTCTATCTCTCTCACCCTTTCTTTTATTTGCTCTGTTTTTCTCTCCAAAAATGATAGTGCGTAGGTGGATAGTTCCTTATGTAGGCTTCAAATTTCAATTATGAAATTATAAATTTCTTTCACTTGTCTATTTGTTGCTGATAATTGTGGACACTTGTGTAGTACCGATTAACACGTGACAAAAGAACGGACAGTTGTTACTCTCACAATTCACTTTGGCTATTTTGTATAATGACTGCACAGTGCCTGTTTGATGTATGAAGTGGACGTAGGTAGGATGATATGAGAAAAAGGGAAACAAATAATGGACTGAGAAAAAGAATTTTTTCAAGATAACCTTCAATTTTCAATAGAAAATAAATTTGATTTTCCATTTCTTTATATAAAATTACAATATGTTACTATTTTCAAGACAACCTTCAATTTTAAAATGTAAACTTCCATCTCCTAAATACGCCACACTTCTTCCTCTTTCTCCTCTTATTTATTATGAAAAAATTCCCGTTCTAAAATGATTGCAAAGTAAATGTAAAAAAAAAATCAAATTTACTTTCTATTAAAAAAATTAGAAATTAATTCTGAGAAAAAAGGTGGAATAAATAATAATTATATCTTCCAAGAAACAATGACATATTTAAGTTTCTCAAAATTCTTTCTCCCAAAAAATGACTTATTTCTCTAGTTAAATTTCTCAAAAAGTCAAATTAATATCTTATCTAATTTTGATATAACAAAAATTAAATATAACTTACAAAAAGAAAGAAAAAATATTGTATTAGATCATTTTATATAGGGTTAATGACAATTTAGAGTCTGTAGTATAGGGGCGGTACCACATTGGGGCCTGAAATCTTAAAACTATCAATTCGGGGCCCGAAGTTACAATTTTGATCAATTTAGAGCTTTTTGACGGAAAACGTTAAAAAAACCCGTTAAGTGACCATATGCGAGGCATGTGACATTTAGTGAGGGTATTTTGGTCATTTCGTAGACTTCAGGCCCTAAATTGTCATTTGCCCTATAAAATAATAAATAAAAATATTTAGTTTTCTTTTTACATAAAATAATTAATAAATTTAAAATATTGAAAAAAATAAAGATAATAGTTAATATGATTTAAAATAATTTAAGATATTAACTATTATCCTTTTTTCTAATAATTTAAATTACTAATTATTTTGCTTCAAAAAAATTACTATTTATTTTAGATTGGATAAAAAAAATTAAAAAAAAAATTACCCAAAAATTACTAATTATTTTAGATTGGATAAAAAATAAAAAAAATTTAAACTAAAACTAAATATTTCATTTTTTAGCAAAAAATATTTATTTCATTGATTTAAAAAAATCATTACATAGAAATAAATAATTATATAATGTAAATAAAAAATAAAAGAAAATTTACCGAAAAATCAACCTTCATCACCGGCAATTCCACCCCACCCCCATCAGAACAGCCTGCCGCTTCACCACCACCACCTTCCACCACGTCTCCTCCTCCTGTTTCTGTTTCTGTTTCTCCTCCTCCTAAAAATGATACCCCGCCACCAGCCACCAATTCTCCGCCGCCTCCATTACCTGATCCACCAAAAATCTCACCGCCACCTCCAACTACACCAATTTATTCTCCTCCTCCTATATCAGAAAATCCCCCGGTTATTACCCCAACCACCCCCTCACCTAATCCACCAGCTACTTCTCCCCCTCCGACATCATCTAATCCACCTTCTACTTCACCTCCAAACAACACCTTACTGACTCCATCCGCCAAACACCACCTTACTGACTCCAAACAACACCTTACTGACTCCATCCGATGGCTGCCAGATTCAAATAACAGAAATGCAGATTGATTAATTATGCAATTAAGTAGAGTGAGAAAAAAGATTTTTTTTAAAGATTACTACTGAAATGGAGAGACCGACACCGGCGCGGAAGACGTCCACCGCCGACTTTCTCACCTGGCCGGAAGCACCATCACCTGATTCATCCTTCGTCGCCGTCTCTGACAATGTTTCTCGCTCCGCCGCTCGTTCTTACCAGGTATTTACTAAACAATTTCTAATCGCCGTCCATTTGTTGTGAATCGTTCTTTGTCGAAGGATAATTGCATAATTAATCAATCTGCATTTCTGTTATTTGAATTTGGCAGCCATCGGATGGAGTCAGTAAGGTGTTGTTTTGGGTTAATGTTTTTTGGAGAGAGAGAGAGAGAGAGAGAGAGAGAGAGAGAGAGAGAGAGTGGTGGTGAATTGTCAATTTAGGGCTGAGTGCGGGCACGAGCGAAATGACCAAAATGCCCTCACTGAATGTCACATGTCTCGCACATGGTCACTTAACGGGTTTTTTTTTAACGTTTTCCGTCAAAAAGCCCCAAATTGATCAAAATTATAACTTTGAGCCCTAAATTGATAGTTTTAAGACTTCAGACCCCAATGTGGTACCGCCCCTATATTACAGGCCCTAAATTGTCATTAACCCTTTTATATAACTTACTATATGTCATCTTTTCAAAAATAAATATAAATACTTTAAAAAACATTAGAAAAAAAAACATAGAAAATTATTTCCTAAATAAAGTAGATAAAAGCCAAAAATTCGTTCAAAAAAAGTATCTATTTTCAATGGAAAAAACAATTGAAGTAGCTTATAATTTTGAAGCCTAAAAACTGCCTATAATACCAAAATGAGATTTTAAATTTTCATTAAGAATTTTTTTTAAAAAAAATTCTTTCATTTCTTTTAAGTTTTAAATGATCAAAATATACACGTGTCAATTTTTTTTTGTCCAAAAGAGAACAAATGTCTCACATGCATACTACATCAGCAAGCAACTCAAAGTCTAATGACCAATATACCCCTCATTGGAGTTTAACATGGATACAACTCAAGGTCATCTTAGTAAGTGCAAATTTCATCAACACTTTGACAATTTTACCCTTGCAAGCGACATTTCTAGGCGGAAACTTGCACTATCCTTGTTTTATATATATAGAGATTTCGAAGACAACTACACATTGATCATATCTATAGTATAAATTAGAGTGGTGTTTGCTACAGTACTGTGAATAGTGCCAAGCAGGAAATTTCTCATTTTGCCCTCATACATTTGTTCCTTTCCCATTTTGCCCTTAAAATTTTTTTTTTTTAAAATTAAATTTTTTTTTTTAAAAAAATCACCCGTGTCCTTGGACACGGGCATGTTCTAATATTTAATATAAGAATACTATATTAGTAATTCTAACATATTTTTGTTAAAAAAAAAAAAAAGATAAATAAACTATGTCAATTACTTTCTTTAGTAAAAGTATCAGTTTTATCATTGAGACCGAATGATTCAAATGTAAGCCTTGATACTAATTAAGGATGTTATATACCCCCTTTGCCCATAATAAATATCACATATACATAAAATTAAGTTGAATTTTAATTAATATCTAATAATATACTCTTATTTATTTTTATGGAATTTTAAAAATAGTTATAAATTGTGTAACCATTTTTAAAATATCATAAAGTAAAAATCAAATTTTAATAATTTCTTAATTAAAGTTTAACTTATTTGATCATATACGACATTTATTCTGTTACATAGTAGTAGGGTAGAGTAGGAGGAAGAGAATTCATACCCGTTCGTTCTCAAACACAAAACACAAACATATACATCCTGCTCAGTATCAGAGAAATATGCATAATTTTACTTAACATCAGAATTAAGGAAAAAAGTGTAAAAGACGATATATTGTGAGTATAGATGATTAGATATGAAAAAGAAATAAGTGGGTAATTGTTGTGAGTGTTATAAGTGGGTCCTATTTCTTTTGGAATTTTGTTGATTATTTTGAAATGACTAAAAAAGTTCTTTTTGTATATTACTATGATATATTATTATGGAAATATGGAAAGGAAAAAAAAAAAGAATATATATATATATATATACTCCCTCCGTCTCAGAACATAGTTCACAAACACTGTTTGCACTGGTTTTAAGAAGGGAGTATTATATTAAAAGTGTTGTGAGTGTGAAAATAAAATAGGAGAGAGAATGAGTGGAGAGAATAGTAAATTATAATGGTGTTGTGAGTATTAAAATAATATAGGAGAGAGAATGAGTGGAGGGAATAGTAAAGATTCCTTTCCATTTTAGGTAAGTTTTAAATGTGTGAAGTAAGTTTTGGGACGCCCAAAAAGGAAAGTGTGAAGATTATTCCGGGACGGAGGGAGTATATGTATATATATATATATATATATATATATATATATATATATATAGAGAGAGAGAGAGAGAGAGAGAGAGAGAGAGAGAGAGAGAGAGAGTCAAAAGGGGTGCTGACAAAGAAGGGAAGAGAGTAAATAGGGGGAGGTTTGTGGTTTCATGGAGTTGGCATTGTCGAATTAAATGTAGGTACCGAGTAGGGCAAATCAGAATAGTATGTTTTTATTTTTCATAAATGGAAAACTGAATACTCTCTCTTCCGATCCTGTCATAACAACTTATCAAATTGCGTCATTTAAATGTTAGGAAAATAAATAACAGAATTATTTATACATCAATGTCATTAAATACTCCCTCCGTCCCGGAACAATCTTCACACTTTCCCTTTTGGGCGTCCCAAAACTTACTTCACACATTTAAAACTTACCTAAAATGGAAAGGAATCTTTACTATTCCCTCCACTCATTCTCTCTCCTACATTATTTTAATACTCACAACACCATTATAATTTACTATTCTCTCCACTCATTCTCTCTCCTATTTTATTTTCACACTCACAACACTTTCAATATAATACTCCCTCCTTAAAACCAGTGCAAACAGTGTTTGTGAACCAAGTTCCGGGACGGAGGGAGTATATCCAACACATATTTTCAAAATATTCATAAAAAAAATAAAAAAAATTGAACATTTATTTAATAGTACTAAATTGCATGAGCTAGATGAGGAGAGTGATTTTAAGCAGTGTCAGAGGGACAACCCGAAATTAATGCATACTGATAATACTCTCTCATATCCCTGTCCTTTCTTTTTGCCTTTACTGCTGAATAGGAGCATTCAGAGGAGTATTCAGAAGTAGTACTGACTGATTAGTCGAGACTATTCTTTTCTACTCAACTTGGGAAGGCGTGATAGTGTCGGGATATGCCCTAACCTTCCTAACCATCCCTTTCATTTCATGTTTCCCCCTCTTATTTTGAGGACATTATTAGAAACTCAAATCACAATATATCATTTAATAATATAATAATATAATAATATATGTAATTCTCTCTATTTGAATTTGAATGTTCAAAATTCTTAAAAGTTTATTTCAAAAAGAAATACTCCCTCCGCCCCAATAATTAATTTACCCTTTTTGATCCGACACGCAAATTAAGGGTGAAAAAAATATTGTGAGTGTAATAGTAAAATATGAGAGAAAATGAGTGGAGAAAATAATAAATTTGAAAAATGTTGCGAGTGTAATAGTAAAATAGGAGAGATAATGAGTGGGTGGAATAGTAAAGATTTTTTGCCAAAAAAAAGGTGAAACTTTAAATGGGACACCCAAAATGACAAAAGGTAAAGTTATTAATTGGACGAAGGGAGTATAATCTTTTCTGAAGTTCTACATTCTCTTGTATTATATCATTAAAAAAAATTATACATTGATGACGCTACAAAATTTGGTGTCTTAATAATGAAAGAATAACTAACTTTGAATAAACTTGTACCTATATCACAACACAAACAATAACTATCGTTATACACCAAGCCGAGGTTGATTTCAGCTCATGCCCTCGAGTGTAAGTAAAATCTCTAGGGTAATATGAACTAATAATAAGACTTATAATGTCTTTGTTTGTTTCTGTGCTAAGATTTAGATAATGTGACTTATCTTGCCCAAAAAGACAAGTAATGGTAGTTATAGTGTAGAGAGAGAGAGATCAAGTAGATAAGATAACAACCTTTGGGGGCATTCGTCTTGACCTAGAGCACATGTCAAACCATGGGTGGTAAGTACAATAAAGGGAACTTCACTGTTGAGGATGGCGTTGAATGGACGACGGAAAGAGGGGCAGGTGACAGTTGGTGCGGCTTCTCAACGCTCGTGATGGGCGTCTGAGCCTCCATTTAATGTGATAGAGACAGGCCTGCCAGCTGGTGTCAAAGCTTTGTACAGAATCGTGATCTACAAGTTTGTTAGAAACCAGGAGTCTGGATGAGAGCGCGGTCAATGCGGACTGGAGATGACTCGGTCTAGAAGTGGTGTTGGTGTTGTAATGATAAGTTTTGAAAATTTCGGTTTTGGGAGTCGCCACGCCGTTTTTAAAGGAAAACATTGAAAAACCTATTTTCAAGAGAATTTTGGGTTCGGGAGTCTGGTTACGTGTTTGGGAAGAACTAGAGAGTTCACCCAACACGCCTCTTTCGAGACTTTCAATCAACATTGGACAATTATATACATTCAAAGTGTGTGTGCAATATGTGTCGATGAGCAAGGCATGCAAATTTGGCATTTCATTGATGACGTAAAGACTGGATACAACTTGTGATCCATGACATGAGGCCACACCCTTTACATATCATGATTTTCATGACAAGGCAGAAGGTTAAGACAATCTGCTCAGGAAGCTCTGATGTCGTCCGACACAGGACTTCCCAGGAAGGGGATGTCGAACGACATGATACCTCATGGTCAGATTGTCTTTTACACTGACCAAGCTATTCTGGAACTGGAATAATATTTATTTCACCCATTGAAGACAATATTTAGAGGTCTAAGCTCAGTTTGGGGGTTGATAGGAGTGGACAAAATCATGATTGACTTTTAATGATACGGATGTCATATGACATAGAACATCCGAAGTCGTCTATGTCATATGGCAAACCGCCTCCATCAACTAGATCGCACCCAAATAGACCTTAGGCACCCCAAATAGTGGCTTATGAGCCAAAAAATACTTAGGTAAGCTTTGAGTTACGAAAGGGGTTAAATCTGACAGATCTGAAGTCCAAGAATGGCTTTATAGCCTTCTGGGAGCTCTATGTCGTATGACACAGGATCTCCAGAGAGTCCTGTGTCGTCCGACAAGAGCGGCCTATTTCAGTACCCTTCAGTCTGTTTGATTTCCCCTTTGTTCTCAAAGCAAATCAAGTATTTTTATTAACTATAAGCAGTAATATAACAGTATTATGTGAGTATTATGAGAGGATCACATGGCTTTAGTGGCCAAATGTGATAAATCACATGTTTATGGCCACTTTTATGTAGCCATCACCTCCTAACTCAAAGGAAATGAGTAAAGATTCATACTTTAATGGTGTTTATGCCACCAAATGTTCAGATCTGAGGTGGGGAGAAGTGAATATTGAAGATTCACTTCTCCACCACCTTTATCATGCAAAAATCCCAATTTTTTTTACATAATATTAAAGCAAGTAAACATGCAAGATAATATGAGTGTATGGAAGAGTTATTTAAAGAGAGAAAAGGGTTTAGTGGCTACCTATTGTAGTCCACAAGGTAAGATCACCAATAGTATGGTGTCTACCCCTTCAACACACCAACAAGGAGGGTTTTTTTGGATCTTGGCCTTGGTATATGTGTGTGTGTGAGGAGGGAGGTGAGTGTGTGTGTGTATGAGAGAGAGAGAGAGAGACTCTATTTGTGCAGAGTTTCCCCTATTATACTGATATCCTCCCAATCCTCTCTCAAGTCCCCTTAAAATGATCAGCCATGCCTTGTATTTATAGGCAGGCTGATGGGAAGATCTCTGTCATCTGACAGAGGCAGTTAAACCGCCTTAGTGTCGTCCTGTGTCGGACGACAACGTACATCATTTTGGCACAATTGGGCCGAATGGATGGCAGGCCCAATGGGTTGAATGGGCTGTTGGGTGATTGGACTTAATTTGCTTCTTTAGCAATTATATGAGCCCAAAATCAATTAAAGTGGACCCAAAACATGAGTTTGGGTCGGGGTACTCACAGAGCCCCTCGGCGACGTCACTTCCACGGGAAGTGGGGTCGTCGATAAAAATGAGAATCCCGAGCCGGACACGAACGGCGGGGAAAGAGATGACCAAGATGGTCAAGTGGCTGGACCTCTTATGAAGAGGATTCCTACGTATCCCGTGGGAGAATCAAGCCAAATCGTAGTTCGTCAAAGATGGACGTTTGTGTCCTGGGGGAATCGACCATGATGGTCATGCGGCTGGACCTTCTATGAAAAGGATTCCTACGTATCCCGTGGGGGAATCAAGCCGAATCGTAGTTCGTCAAGGATGGGGTGCCAATGAAAGGCTACGAGTTTTGTACCCGAAAGTGACTGTTTCAAGGGGAGTCACCCCGAAGATGGGCGTTTGTACCCGAGATCGACTTTTCCAAGGGGAGTCACCCCGAAGATTTGACTTTTTTCTTTGGGGAGTCACCCGCGATTTGATCTTTTCTTTGGGAGTCACCCGTGATTTTGACTGTTTTGATGGGGAGTCACACCGATGATTTGACTTTTTTCTTTGGGAGTCACCCGCAAATTTGACTGTTTTGATGGGGAGTCACCCCGATGATTTTGACTTTTTCCTTTGGGAGTCACCCGCGAATTTGACTTTCTCTTTGGGAGTCACCCGCGATTTTGACTTTTTTGATGGGGAGTAACCCCGATGATTTGACTTTTTCTTTGGGAGTCACCCGCGATTTTGACTTTTTCTTTGGGAGTCACCCGCAATTTTTGACTGTTTTGATGGGGAGTCACCCCTCTAATTTGACTATTTTTGGGAGTCACCCACGATTTGACTTTTTCTTTGGGAGTCACCCGCGATTTTGACTATTTTGATGGGGAGTCACCCCGATGATTTGACTTTTTTCTTTGGGAGTCACCCGCAAATTTGACTGTTTTGATGGGGAGTCACCCCGATGATTTTGACTTTTTCCTTTGGGAGTCACCCGCAAATTTGACTGTTTTGATGGGGAGTCACCCCGATGATTTTGACTTTTTCCTTTGGGAGTCACCCGCGAATTTTGACTGTGTGGAAAATCTGTACGGTCTTTCCGGACCGGGTAGTTTATAGCCATTCCGGGCTATTTCCTGTGTGGGAAATTGTACGGTTTTCCGGACCGAGTAGTTTATAGCCATTCCGGGCTATTGACCTTGGGAAAGATTGAGGGAGATGGGCATTTGAACCCAAATAAAGTGGTGAATTCTGATGATAGGCAGTCAACGGGACTTGACCAAATTGACCAGGGGCAAAAGAGGAAATTACCCCTTCTGGAGTATGGATGTCGTCCGACATGGGGAGTTTCCCAAGCTGTTTTAATTAAAACAGTAGGTCGTAAGACAGACCCATAAAATTGGTGTGCCGCCGAGCTCAGGAAGAGAAAGAGAGAAAATTTTTGAAAAATTCTTCCTCCAATTTTGATTTAAATCAAGAATTTGATAATGCCTCCGCGAGCCGAATCGAGAAGGAATGTGCAACAAGTCTTGTCCGAGAGGAGGAGACTCGTCGATCGGAACAAACGGAAGAGATTCCCTGAGGGACATGGGCTTTATCCGGGCCTCGATTTTCATACTTCCACCATGGAGCAGAAGGGGGTAAGTATTCTAAATCATTAACCCTTTCGAAATTTGATTTCTAGGGCTTGAGATAAAATTTTGGGGAAATCGCTCCCAAAGGAATGTTGCATGCTTGGCATGGAGTGCATTATTTTGAAAAGATTTTTCTTTTTCTGTTTTTCTTTTTTTTTTGAAAGAATTGGGTATTTTTTTTTTGAAAATGCACATGAATGAATGCACATATCGTTATGAGTATGTTTTTGATACTTGTGCTGTGCTTACCTGCAGACTTTGCGGACCAAGGGGTCCCCTGAGGCGATTGCGACTATTTGGGGCCTTCTTCCTGGCTCTTCTGATTTGCCGGGTAGTCCCAAGGGCCTAGTCTTTGCTGCTGGTCTTGGACCATTTTTTACTGCCGTTGGAGCTTTTGGGGACACGCCGAGGAGCGTGGAGCTGGTGCGGGCTTTCAGGCAGTATTGGTGGGACTCTACCCACACTTTCCATCTATCTTGGGGTGAGTCGACCATCACTCCCTATGACTTCACTGCTATCACTGGTCTGCAGTTTACGGACAGGCCCATCTTTTCTGAGGACCCTGGTGTGCTGAGCACGGACGCTATCCAGGCATTGACTGGCATGACCCTTCGTCCGAAGGGTAATGGGGTTCCATTGGCAGATTTGCACTCGGCTTTGACGCATCAGTGCCGTCTCTTTGATGAGGGTGAGGCTGCCGTTACTGGTGGCTTGATTGGCGAGAGCCTTTATGCAGGCGGATTTTCTGACACCCTGTTCTGTAATGCCTCTACGACGACATTTACTCTTTTGCTGGAGCCTCTTAGAGATTGGAGCCAGGTGTCCACTTTTTCATGGGGAGAGGCTGGTTTGGCCCAGGTGTATAGAGGCCTGGATGAGGTGAGTAGAGGCAGTGTGACCTCTTTGGATTTTTATCGGCTTGTCTTTGGAGAGTATGCCCTTCGCTTTTCGCAACTTGACTACCGCATTGACTTTTCTGTCATCATTCTTTTACTGTTGCTTCACACTGAAAGCTTCTGTCTTTTTATTTCAGGTGTGGGCTTATGAGGTGTTTGGCTGTTATGCCTGGACTGTGCCTGAGAGGATTGCAGCAGATTTGTTCCCTGCTATTCGCCGTTGGACTTTTGGAGCGAGGGAGAGCCGGAGAGTAGACGGGGTGTAGCCCCGTAAGACGGCCTGCTATCATGACACGATGATTGCTCTGAGGGCACCCCTGGCGGCTTGAGGCTGTTCCACTTGGCATGATAGATATGGCGAGGATGTGGTTGGTGATCTTTGCCACAGTGACCGGGACGAGGAGGCTTTTGATTGGCCTAGAGGGAGATGCCCTGTATTTGGGGGAGAGAGTCTGCAAGCAACATGGTTATGGCGCTGCTGCTCGCGTCCCTCATGATCCTCCTGTGGGGATTTGGCACATTCGGGCCTTGCCTGACTTGGAGCGGTTGCGGACTGGTATTGACGCCGCAGAGCTGTCTGATGATGGGGATTATGCCCGGTTGTCTTCACCCGATTGGTGACTCCTCGGAGTTATGGCTGCCAGGAGGGCAGCGGGGATGCAGATACCGGCGCCTCCCCGATTTTTTGAGTATGAGGCTGGGGGTGTCATTCGCCGCTCCTCTTTTGAGATGTCTGAGACTCATCCGCATTTACGACTTCCTCGCGGGACTACTTCTGTGAGCAATCTTTCTTTTCTGATTCGTTCAAGCTTTTCACTGCTTTACTGTTTGCATTGATTGCTTCATTTGCCTCTTTTGTTTCCATTGAACGGGTCCGGCCAAGACGTTCGGGGCGGTGGCCAAGGCGTTTACGGGGTCGTGAAGATCTTTGCGCCGATTTGAGAGGAGCGCAGAGCATTGGAAGGGGAGATGCAGGCTCCCGGCTGGTGACGTCGTGCCTCCGAAGAAGAGGCCTCGGCCGACTTTGGCTCCTTCTGGTTCACGGCGGGCGGTTCGAGTCGGCGGCCCGGCCGATGTTGATGATGGCGAGGACGACCCTATCGGCCTCCTTTTCCACCGTGCACGAGTGGCATGGGTATTATGGCGAGCCCCGGCCTTGGGCCCGGTATGAGATGATGATTCGAGACGGCGAGATCCATGAGGCGCCGGAGGGTGGCGGCGACGGCCGGGAAGCGAGTGGCACCGAGGAGGAGGTGGGCGGCGTTCGGGATGACGGCGGCTCAGGAGGATGAGGAGGATGATTTCGAGTCGAGTGATCACGGCGATCCCCTTTTGCCATGCTTTGGACTCTTTTAGGGAGAGAGAAGAGATGCATGCACTTGTTTTTGTTCTTTTGGATTGTAAAATAAGTATTTTATTCCATTTTGTATTTTGATAACTGAAACATTTGCTTATTTATGTATTTGGTAGCTCATATGCACGAGTTCGTCCCAAGAAAGGCACAAAATGGTGACTTTTGATGTAATTGGGTGTTTTTGTGGTTTTTGTATGCATTGGGTGACGTTTATGCGTCTGCGGGTGTGTTGGATGTGCCGGATCCTCTCCCGTGGGCTTGATGAGCGAGGGGAGTGGTTTATGTATGATTTTACGGTGCTTTGGACGGGTTTGGGTAGGTTTTGAGCAAGCATTGGGCTTGCTAGGGATTCTTTGCGATTCTGCATTTCTTGGTGTTCTGATGGAACTCTCCATGTCGTCCGACACGAGGACTTCATGGAGCCTCCATGTCGTCCGTCGAGGAGAATGCGGGGCGACTTTCTTGATCGAAGCCCCGGCACTTTATAAAAGGCAGCTCGTAAACAACTCATTCCAGCAGTCACAGCAGGCTTCAAACTTGCCTTCCACCTCAAAATTAGCCCCAAGATTCGATCTTTGGCCCAAAATGGAGCATTATAATGACAGATCTAAGATCAAAGAACGTCAATTTCATTCCGATCTCATAAATCTAACCCACCATCATCGTAGCAACAATAGGAGGGTTATCGACCAACGATATGGGTTGAAATGCATCTGGGCATTAAAGGAGTGGGCGGTAGATTGGAACCTTCTCCCGGCTGCATCCAGTGCGGGATCGCGAGAGGCATGTCTTTACCCTCTCGTGTAATGATCTTACACCTACCATTGAAGAGTTCCGGGCACTGACTGGGGGAGCTGAGCTCAGGGATGCTATCTTCCCACGAGATCCACGACCTTTGACTGAGCAATTAGCCGATTTCTTGGGATTTCGCGCGAAGCGAGTAAGCGATACGATTCTCGACTGTCCTTTGTTGACTGGCCGAGATAGCCCGATTAGGTCATTTCGCATCCGGGCTGTTTGACCCATCCACGGCCATGGATATTTTCATGCGATTATGATCTCCCTATCTTGCTTTTGTGAGTATGACGGGGTATGCTGCGGTTTCTTGTTGGGAGTTGTTAGACGGATGCGGGGTTCTCGAGGCACCACATTGGGCGATATCCAGGCCGGGCGGGAGAGAGAGACGTAGTTCCCCTTTTCTTTGGCAGAGACTTATCATGGGATGGACCGGCGGCGGAGGGTCATTGCACATGGGCGTGGCAGCCCGATCTCTTATCATTGTGGCTCTTTGAGCGGTTGAGACTCATCTCCCCACTGCACTGTAGGCGGACTGCGGCACCTTGGGTTACGCAGCGAGAGGAGAGTGGCTCCGGAGGCTTCACGGGAGAGGCGCGGGCGATTGGCCGGGTATACTACCACCGACATCCAATCTTGGGTTCTGGATGGAGGCTTGAGACTATGAGCGGCAGACAGGATGACTCTGGTGTAGTGAGGCTTAGGGTTACACTTCTCATCATTTAGCATCCCCTTGCTCGTTCGGGCGGTATGGATACCCACGAGTGTTGATGGGTTCGAGAGCGAGATGGCCCGGGATACCGTTCCTCTTGACATGACTGATGTCCGGACTCTCAGGTTCTTTGCCAAGGCCTTTTCGGGAGCAGCTTTTCCTGCTCACACACTGATACGGAAGACCCGGGGAATCACATATCTTTCCACTTTGTATCTCATTTGGTATGGGGAGCATATGGGACCAGTTCAGCATGCCATTGAAGCATATTGCCGAGGGACCCGAGGAGGAGACCAAACTAGCCGAGAGCTACGTGATGCTGAGGCACAGGCTGACCTAGACAATGTGACCGATGATCCGACAGCGGACTTTGAGAGACTCGTAGAGAGGAGAGCCAAGATGAGGGATGACCCTGAAGTTATGGCTTGGAGGACAGCTCTGAGAGAGGAGAGGGTTGCCCAGGCGGCGCTGAGAGCTGCCAGATTGGTTGACTCACCGACTCGTATTATTCACGAGCCGGGACGACGGGAGACAGAACTGTTTGGGATAGCTAAGCCAAAGACCTCCCAAGGACCGAGGAAGAGGAAGAAGAAGAGTGCTAGTTCGGGAGTGGGAACGAGTGACTAGGATTAGGTGACCTATCATTGTATCCCTTGTTGCCGACACAAACAATTTAGATTTTCTCTTTAAAAGATATTATTTTCGCTAATGTTAATGAGTCGAGAGTAAACCGTGCTTGAACTCATCAATGAATGTATTAATGTGATGAAAGTTGAAATTACTTCAGAACTTAATCAAGACACATTTTGGTAATCACAAATACAACTGTTGACAGGATTTGGTGATTTTTATGAATTTTTAGACCGAACCGCGAACGACTGCCTACGTTCCCCTTTTACAGAATGGACTAAGGGGCTCAGGTCTCCGTAGTTCGACCCAATTAACTTTGTGTTTAAGAAAGGGATAGATAGAAGGGGGATAAATGGTGCAACCCTGTTTTTTACCTAGACCGCCCGTTTTTAGGGTTTTCAGCCTAGCTGGGTATATTCTTTTAGCACCGAGCGCGCCCTTTGTTTTGCACGGACTGTCTTTTGAGAGGTTTTCAGTCTCGTCTGGGTACATTATTTTCGCGCTTTTGTTTTGTTTTGTTTTTTTATTTTCTTTCTTTTTTTTTGAGAGGGGAAGACTCGATTCAGACGTAATAGCGGCGCAGTTTGTCGCCGTTCACCGGGTGCATGAAGGGATTACCATCCAAATCTGTAAACTTCATTGCTCCGCCAGAGAAGATCTCCTTTACCAAATACGGGCCTACCCAGATTGGAGCCCACTTGCCCAAAGGACTGGACTGATTCGGCAGTTTTTCTTTTAGGACCAAGTCACCCACTTTAATGTCGCGGGGATGTACCTTCTTGTCAAAGGCCCTAGCCATGCGCTTCTGATAAACCCGGATGTGCTCCATCGCCTTAAGCCTTCGCTCGTCCAGGAGAGCTAACTCGTCATGTCGACTCTGAAGCCAGTCTATCTCGTTGACCTCATTTTCAAGCAGAACCCGAAGAGAGGGTATTTCTAATTAGATGGGCAAAACGGCATCCATCCCATATGTCAAAGCGAACGGGGTTTCACCGGTAGCCGTTCTTACTGAAGTACGGTAGCCCCAAAGCGCTAAGTGAAGCTTCTCAGGCCAATCCCGACTCTTTTCAGCCATCTTCTGGATGATCCTTTCTAGATTCTTGTTTGCGGCCTCGAAAGCACCATTGGTTTGAGGGCGATAAGGGGAGGACTTGTGTCGCTTGATCCTGAATTCCGCTAGCAGTTCGTCGGTGTGTCCCTCGAAGTGTGACCCGTTGTCTGAGATAATCTCATTTGGAACCCCGTATCGGCACAGAATGTTTTCTTTTATAAAACGGGCCACCTTTTTGGAGTTGAGGACTTTGTAGGACGCCGTTTCAACCCACTTAGTGAAGTAATCCACAGCGACCAACACAAACTCGTGCCCGTTACTGCCGGCAGGAGTTATCTTTCCAATAACGTCGATCCCCCAAGTTGCGAATGGCCAAGGAATGCTCATACAGTAGAGATCATGGGGAGGTATATGGTTGAGATTGGAGAACCGCTGACACTTGTCGCAGGTTCGCACAAACTGAATACAGTCAGTCTCCATGGAGATCCAATAATAACCCATCCTGAGTATACTGAACATCAAGGCTTGGGCGTTCATATGTGGTCCACATGCGCCACCATGGACTTCTTCCATGACCTTTCTGGCCTTAGACTTGCTGATGCAGAGTAGAAGTGGCCCTCGGTGCCTTTTGTTCCATAAGTCATCTCCCAGAATAACGTACTGTGCAGACAACCTTTTTAACGCTTGTAAACTTTTGGCACGGAGACCTTCTTTTAGCCTACCATCCTCTTCTGTCGGGAACGAGGCTTCGCCATGCTTAAGGTACTGGAAGATCTGGCTGTACCATAGGTCATCGACTTTTTCTAGCTCGATCTGACAACAGTAGGCGGGGTTCTCGCGCCTCCCAACCCTGAATGGTTTTACTGATTTTCCTTCTGGAATTTCCACCAAAGAGGCTAAAGTGGCCAGGGCATCCGCGAACCTGTTCTTGTCCCGGGGTAGGTAGTGGAACGTGACCTCCTTGAATTGGTCGATCAGGTCCTTCATGTAAGCATAGTACATTTGCAAGTACTGGTCCACGGTTCTCCACTTATTGGATACCTGATTGATGATTAGCTGAGAGTCTCCGTACACCTCCAGCTTTTCGACGTTTCGCTCCAAAGCTGCCTCGAGGCCGGCTATACAAGCTTCGTATTCCGCGGCATTGTTAGTAGCTGGGAAATTCAACTTGATAGCGATGGGGGTGTGCACATCCTTTGGATCAACCAACACCATGCCGATACCATTGCCCCTTTTATTGGCGGCACCATCAAAGAATAACTGCCAACGGTCTGTACCCTCTATCATAAAAATTCCGTCGTCTGGAAATTGGGGTTCGAACTCGGGCGCTTCTGAGCTTGGGAAATCTGCCAAATGATCCGACAGAGCTTGGCCTTTGATTGCCTTGCGGGTTACGAACTTGATATCGAATTCGGCTAGGAAGAATGACCATTTCGCAAGCCTTGATGACAGAGAAGACTTACCAAACAGGCACTTGATGGGATCCATCTTTGACACCAGGTGCACTGTATGGCCAAGAGGTAGTGTCTTAATTTGCTGACCACCTATACCAAAGCTGCACAGGTTTTCTCTAAAGCTGAGTAGTTCAATTCGCTGCCCTGAAGCTTCCGGCTGACGAAGTATATGGCATTTTCCACTTTTGAATCTGGCTTTTCTTGTGCGAGCATGGCTCCGACAGCCGTATCTGTAACTGTCAAATATAGCAACAAGGGCTTGTCCTTATGCGGAGGACACAAGATTGGGGGACGGACCAGGTAGGCCTTGATTGTCTCGAAGGCGGTTTGACACTGTTCGTTCCATTCAACCTCCTAATCCTTCCAGAGCAGCTTGAAGATCGGCTCACAGATAGAGGTTAGCTGATGGATGAATCGGCTGATATATTGGAGACGACCCATGAAAGCCTTCACCTCTGTGACTGTTGTCGGCGGCTTCATCTCCATGATGGCTTTGATCTTTCTTGGATCGGCTTCAATTCCCCGTTCTGTGACCATGTATCCCAGAACCTTTCCTTGAACTACACCAAAAGTGCACTTTGCTGGGTTCAACCTCATCTCATGCTCCCGCAGCCGGTTGAAGAACTTCCTCAGGTCGATCAAGTGTTGACCATCTGATCCCTTGGAGTGAATAATCATATCATCAACATAGACCTTGATCTCCTTGTGGATCATGTCATGAAAAAGTGCAGTGACTGCTCGCTGGTAAGTGGCACCGGCATTCTTCAGACCGAAGGGCATAATCGTGTAACAGAAGGTTCCCCACGGGCTGGTGAAGGCAGTCTTTTCATGATCTTCTTCGGCAGCTTTAATCTGATTGTAACCCGCAAAACCATCCACGAATGATTTAACTTTGTAGCTAGCGGTAGTGTCCACCAATAGATCGATATTGGGCAAGGGAAAGTCGTCCTTCGGGCTAGCTTTGTTTATGTCTCTGAAGTCCACACAAACCCTGACTTTGCCATTTGACTTGGTTACCGTTACTATGTTGGCCAACCACTTGGGGTATTCGACCACTCTGATGAAACCCACTCTGAGTAGTTTTTCTATTTCTTCTTTGACCTGGAGGGACCATTCTGGCTTGATCCGCGAAGCTTACGCTTGGCGGCACGGCTTCGGGTCGGGGGTATTCGATGTTCAACAGGTTGAAGTATCCAACCGGGCATGTCTTTGTAGGACCAGGCAAATACGTCGACGTATTCTTTGAGCAAATCAATGAGGGCTTCCCATTCTTCCCCGGTGAAGAAACTGCCAATTTGTGTCTCTTTGGGCTCTTCAGTAATTCCCAAATTCACCGTAGTTAATACCTCATCGGCAGCTTGGGCCCGATTGTCGTCTCGATCAAAAACCTGCCTTATATTATCATTTAAAAAGTTTTCATCTAAAAAGTCTGTGTCCTCTTCAAATGAATCATTATTAACCACTTTTAAGTCATTAAGATTTGTCTTAGTTAACTTATCATTTGTTAAGGTGGCAATTAAGGGATACGCAGAAAGGTCAACCATTTCATTCAATGCAAAAGGGAAGACAAAGTTAAAGACACGGCGATGATTGTCAGCCGTGAGAGTATCAGACCTATCTAGAGACTCAAACTCGATAACGAAAGACTCTGAGGACTGACTCAGGATTACAGGGGCAGACTTAGACTCAGACACACCAGGACGAGGGGTCAGCCCGAGCTTTTCCATCATAACTTCCCTGCTGGCGATCGGTCTCTTGAAGGAAGCCCAATTCCGGAGCGGCATCTCTGAAGTGCTGACGAAGGTGCGCGGGTCAATCTCTTTGTCCCCATCAAACTCGATCACTGATACGTAATCTTTCCCAGTCGGAAGATCAGTCACAGGTGCATAATCATCCCCGGTCAGAAGGTCAACCATACTGAAAGGATCTTTAGTAACAGCCCCGGCCATTGGCGGTGTCTCTTCACACAAATCAATCAACGGTGCTTCCATCAGTGGATCAGCCCCGGCTATTTCTGATAAATCTGCTTCTTTGAACAAAGCTGCGACATCTTCGCCCATATCGAGCTCGGTGGATTCGCCGACTTCCCCAATCATAGGCTCGACCAGGGACAACCTCCTGAACTGGTCAGTGAAATGAGGACTTCCCCAGAAGTGGTATTGGCTCTCGAAAGTAGTCACAGCCCCTGGAATGTTAGGTTTGCCAATGATAAACTCCTTGATAGGGTTGCTTTTCAGAGTGAGACCTTTCATCTTCTCGAGCTGGCCCTTGGGGCACACAGAATCATCACCTCTTTCTTTGACGAAGTATTTTTCCAAGGAAGGGTGATAAGGACGGAGATTAGGTTTGACATAGGGCTTTCCAGCAGCACTAGCCTTCCTCTTTTCTGCGGCTTCAATCCTGTCGGTCTCTCTGTCCTTGGGGGTCTTCCCAACATATCCCAGACCTTCCTTGTCCTTTTTCAGTTTTAATTCCTCAAGCTTGTGAGTTCCCTGCTGACGTCTTCCAAGGCCAAGCCCCGGAATGTAGTTCATACGTCTCATCATCACCATAACTGGAGGAATTTTATCAAAGGAAGTTGTCAGGTCAATCGCGCAGATCTGGGCTTTTGGGCTCTCGATCTTGAAACCGCTCAACATCATGTTAGCTTCGTCGTGCTTAATTTCCATTACCGGCCTTCCCTCATCATCGGTGCCCTCGATGGTAACACTATCTCCATAGATGATAGTCAGCTCGCCGTCTTGGACGAATTTGACGCATTGATGCAGGGTTGAAGCGACCCCATTGATTTGGTGCAGCCACGGCCTTCCCAGCAAGGCGGAGAAATTGATCGGAATGTCTATCACCTGAAACTCAACTACCAGAGGTTTCTTGCCAAACCACATGGTTAACGGTATCACACCCAAAACCTTCCTAGACGTGGAGTCATACGCCTTTATGGTTTGGTCGGATGGCTTCAAATCAGTGGCCTTAATGTTCAACAGGCTCATCATTCTGGCAGGCAATACGTTTATAGCCGAACCGTTGTCCACCATTACGTGGGGAAGCTGGCGTTCGTCTAACTGAACAGTGATGTGCAGGGACTCGTTGTGATTGGTTCCATACTTTGGCAAATCCAATTCCGTAAAGGTGATGATATTTCCGTACTGGGCGGTACCTATCAATTGGCATACTTCGTCAGGGGTGGAATTTACGGACACCATTGTCTTAGATAAGGCTTCCTCCAACTTCAACTTGTGAGGATAAGAAGAAGTCAGGAGGGACCAGAGGGAAATGTTGGCCTGGGTTCGCTTTAATTGTGCGAGGATTGGGTCGTTCTCCGTTAAATCCTCTTCGACTACCCCCTTGGCGTATGGATTTTTACCAGCCCCGTCTCCCGGAACAACTGCTTCTTTGTCTTTTCCTGAGGATCCGACAACATCGGTTCCCAACATTTTTCCTGACCTGGTGAGCAAATTCACCTCAGCTTCCCGGTCCTACACCCTGACTGGTATTCTGACTCTGAGCTGGATCAACGCCAGCATTCGGACCCAAACCCGCTGAAACTTGCGAATCTGCCATTTCTGAGACTGCTGGAAACGATCCCCTAACTGGAGAGAAACTGATTAACCGACCACCCGGAACTCTGACCCAATACTTGCTCGCTGAAAGGGGAGAGAACGGCTTTAGGTAGGGGAGAGGATAGGCTTAGGACGGACTCATGCATATGCTTTTTTTATATATATATATTTTTTTTTAAAAATGATTTTTATTAATCCTAGGAATGGTTGGAAAAGGGGGACACCTTCTTTTTCGCATTCTACGCTATTCCTGGATCAGTGGGTTCCATCACTACGTCTATAGACCCCCTGTATTCCACCTGTATTGCACCTCCGGGACGGACAATCCCGACAGACGTCCTATAGGGCACGTGGAACCCACCAATCGAAAGGGAGAACGAACCTATGCGCATACGAACCAAAACAAGTCAAACTCGGGGTTTTCAAAACCAAGTCCAAGTCAATGTCTAGACTCGAGAGGAGAGAGGGTCAAAAGTACGTTTGAATGTACGAGACCGCAATTTGCAGGTAAAACCCTAGAAGAATTGGGCATGACCTCTCCTTATTTTGAGTTGAAAATCTGGCATGGCCTCTCATCACTTAGTGGCGAAACTTCGGCATAACTCTTGTTAGTATGCGCCAAGAATTCGACATGGTCCCGCGTTGACACATGTCGAGAACGCGTCATGACTTCTTACGAATCCAAGCCGAGAAATCGATATGTACCTACGTCGAGATATGTCAAGATCTTAACGTGTACTTACGTTGAATTATGTCGTAATTCCGACATGAAGAGGGAGAGTATGCCAAGATTTTTGGAGACGAAGCATGACTCGGACTTTGTGAGAAGATTTTGAAAACCGAGTTTAGAAAATGTTTTGAAAAGTATTGGCCAAAAACCAACCGGTCATGGTAGAAAGTGTGTCACGGACAAGTATTGGCTGACTCACAGGCTAGGAGGACTTTAGGCGCTCAAGCGTTAGCAAAACACGTCACTTTCCGCGATGCCGTCCGTACACTCCCGGGTTCTAACTCTATGTGCGGGTAGCGTGCGAGTAGTGTGAAGGTAGTCTTTCTAGGAAAATATTTTTTTGCTTTTTTTTTTTTGTAAAAGATTTTTTGTTTTTCTTTTTTTTTTATGCAATATGTAATATGCAAAGGAAAATGAGAGAATGAGTCCAAAGCACGACAAAAGGGGACTGCCCCAAATGTCAGAATTTACCAATAGCTATAGTCCAGCGTCATCCTGCCCTGTTCTGATCAACGGGAAGAGCAAATAGCAAAAGGGGGGGAAGCTCCGGCTCCCAAAAATGCCACATACCAAAGCATAGAATCATAGAAGCATGGCAAGGCCCATATGAGCACACAAAATGACACAATGCACACATAAGGAGAATGTAGAAATTGTTCAAGTTGATTTAAAGAAAGTTAGACCCTCTTAAGAAAAACCTTTTTTTTTTTTCAAAACAGAAGAATGATACTGGTACGTGGGATTGTTAAACCACCATTTATCCCAAGTATAGTCTTCATCATTTTTTTATTTTTTTTTAAAAAGAAGTTTTTCAATGTAAATCCCCAGCAGAGTGGCCACTGAATGAACGCTCGCCCGAAAAATTTTGGTGTTGGTGTTGTAATGATAAGTTTTGAAAATTTCGGTTTTGGGAGTCGCCACGCCGTTTTTAAAGGAAAACATTGAAAAACCTATTTTCAAGAGAATTTTGGGTTCGGGAGTCTGGTTACGTGTTTGGGAAGAACTAGAGAGTTCACCCAACACGCCTCTTTCGAGACTTTCAATCAACATTGGACAATTTTATACATTCAAAGTGTGTGTGCAATATGTGTCGATGAGCAAGACATGCAAATTTGGCATTTCATTGATGACGTAAAGACTGGATACAACTTGTGAGCCTTGACAGGGGGCCACACCCTTTACATATCATGATTTTCATGACAAGGCAGAAGGTTAAGACAATCTGCTCAGGAAGCTCTGATGTCGTCCGACACAGGACTTCCCAGGAAGGGGATGTCGGACGACATGATACCTCATGGTCAGATTGTCTTTTACACTGACCAAGCTATTCTGGAACTGGAATATTATTTATTTCACCCATTGAAGACACTATTTAGAGGTCTAAGCTCAGTTTGGGGGTTGATAGGAGTGGGCAAAGTCATGATTGACTTTTAATGATACGGATGTCATATGACATAGAACATCCGAAGTCGTCTATGTCATATGGCAAACCGCCTCCATCAACTAGATCGCACCCAAACAGACCTTAGGCACCCCAAATAGTGGATTATGAGCCAAAAAATACTTAGGTAAGCTTTGAGTTACGAAAGGGGTTAAATCTGACAGATCTGAAGTCCAAGAATGGCTTTATAGCCTTCTGGGAGCTCTATGTCGTATGGCACAGGATCTCCAGAGAGTCCTGTGTCGTCCGACAAGAGTGGCCTATTTCAGTGCCCTTCAGTCTGTTTGATTTCCCCTTTGTTCTCAAAGCAAATCAAGTATTTTTATTAACTGTAAGCAGTAATATAACAGTATTATGTGAGTATTATGAGAGGATCACATGGCTTTAGTGGCCAAATGTGATAAATCACATGTTTATGGCCACTTTTATGTAGCCATCACCTCCTAACTCAAAGGAAATGAGTAAAGATTCATACTTTAATGGTGTTTATGCCACCAAATGTTCAGATCTGAGGTGGGGAGAAGTGAATATTGAAGATTCACTTCTCCACCACCTTTATCATGCAAAAATCCCAATTTTTTTACATAATATTAAAGCAAGTAAACATGCAAGGTAATATGAGTGTATGGAAGAGTTATTTAAAGAGAGAAAAGGGTTTAGTGGCTACCTATTGTAGTCCACAAGGTAAGATCACCAATAGTATGGTGTCTACCCCTTCAACACACCAACAAGGAGGGTTTCTTTGGATCTTGGCCTTGGTGTATGTGTGTGTGTGAGGAGGGAGGTGAGTGTGTGTGTGTATGAGAGAGAGAGAGAGAGAGACTCTATTTGTGCAGAGTTTCCCCTATTATACTGATATCCTCCCAATCCTCTCTCAAGTCCCCTTAAAATGATCAGCCATGCCTTGTATTTATAGGCAGGCTGATGGGAAGATCTCTGTCATCCGACAGAGGCAGTTAAACCGCCTTAGTGTCGTCCTGTGTCGGACGACAGCGTACATCATTTTGGCACAATTGGGCCGAATGGATGGCAGGCCCAATGGGTTGAATGGGCTGTTGGGTGATTGGACTTAATTTGCTTCTTTAGCAATTATATGAGCCCAAAATCAATTAAAGTGAACCTAAAACATGAGTTCGGGTCGGGGTACTCACAAAGTGCCACGTCATTTAGTTCGGTGTGAACTAGAGCGATCTTGGGCCCGGTCCGGAGGGTCAGGGCTCATCAGTGGCCCCTTACTTCGAGAACTGGATCATTTATGTTCAGGGTGAGAAGCTATACATGGAGCTCGGTCTGCAAACTGGATTAATGTCGCTGGTAGAAGTGTTTTAATGTTTTGTCACTTTTTGGTGTAGACTCCCTGCTTGGGGTACGTCGCATTGCACGTGTATGGTGTTAGTGGAAGTTGGTAGAAGCTGGGAGAAGCTTCCCTGATAAGGTTTGAGTGGGCCCCTGAGCTGTCGAACCATCAGCGCGTGTCAGGTACAGACAGGACATTTCGCGAATTTTAAAAGGCGCCATAAATGCTAACCGCCATAAATTTAAAATTTAAAACTCCGCCGATTTAGCGCACAAGGGAATTTGGTCGGGTGGCTCATTAATACGTGTTAACCCGAAATGCCTAGGGTCTATAAATAGGAAATCCTTCCTCCTTCACAATATTTTATCACCCTTTGCTTTCAGTATGTATCTTAGAGAGAGATAATACTTCAACTTCCTTAAGCTTCCACCATTTATAATCCTTCTCAGGTAGCAAGTCTTTGTTTATTATTTCGCTATTTCTTCCCTTTCTCCATTACAATAGCTGGTAACCTTGAGTGTCCCTTAGAACTGGGCAAAGGGATTATCCCTGACACATTCACTGTAGATAGGACCTCTAGTGGAATCTACCGGATGGTTGTCAGTAGGATATGGATGAAACTAACCCTAGAGTCATTTAGGTACTTTTCCTTTAAGTATGATTGGGGAAATTGGGTCCTACCCCGGTTGTGGGAGTCCAGGAGGAGGGCCTTTGTGAATGGAGATATGCAAAACCTAGAAGATCATACTCGATTAAGGAACTTCGTGATGGGTGTTCTCTGCAGGTTCACTCATGATCGCGATTAGGAAAAGTGTGCCAAAGAACTTGTCAGGAGGGCTTGTGTAGACCCTATGGGCCTTGGGATTGACTGGGAGAGGGTAAAGCTTATGGATGAGAATGAGCCGGCTGAGGCCCCTGATGCATCAGCTGAGCCCGTGGCCCCTCTTGATCTTGGTGAGCCCACAGACCTTCTGGATGTGGTTGAACCAGTAGCTCAGATCGGTGCCCAGCCAGTGCAGTAATCGACTTAGGTAGTAGCTGTGATGAGGCTGTTTACTGTGATGAGTTGGATATGGGGGAGGCTACCTTTTCCTTGGACTCCTCTTTGGACAAATTTGGATCCTCTAGAAGCTCTGAGACATAAGAGGACTATTGGGACGTATGGATCGGATGGCTATTGATACTGCCCATAAGGCAGTTGAGATCGTGAACGTCTTTCTTGAGGGCCACATGGGGACCACCTTTGCTCGCGAGCAGAGTCATCGTGGTGCCTCTACCTCTGGGACCGTGCCCGCAACTCGTCCCTCTAAAAAGAAGACTGATGCCCGCCAAACCTTAGACGATGATTTGTCAGCAACCTTTCACATAGATCCAAACACTTATTCCATCTGCGGGCTACAAGAAGCTCTTCAAAATGACCGTCATCACCCCGAGACTGTTTTTTATGTTCGGGATAGTAATAAGGAGTGTGTATTTTTTGGGTCCCAATTTGAGAATGGACTTAGGCTACCTCTTGGCTCCTTCATTGTCCAATTCTTAACCTTCAACAATTGCCTGCCTATGCATCTCACTCCAAACACTATTCGCGCTTTAGTGTCCTTTATAGTTGTGAGTAGAGTGCTAGGATATGAGCCTACCCTTTCCGGATTATATAATTTTTATACCAATTAAATTACCAGTGGAAATATAGGCCTAAAAACCAAAGCCAATTCTCCTAAAGCCTTCTCTTCCCCGAATAATAATTTTGATCAATGTAACTAGAAGAATATCTTTGTGATCGGGAACAGATTTGGATGAAATTTCTGTTAGGTCCAACTGGTAGGAAAATAAGCTAGAGGGGAGTGAATAGCCCGATAAAATTTCTTGAAAAACTCTTTGAAAATTCCCTAGTAATTTAACAAATGCAAAACAGTTGTGAACCGGTTAGGCAGCAGATAAAATATTTCCAGTTTACACACACAAATCAGTTGAGTTTAAATCTAATGGGAGTTTCAAGTACAAGTTAAAATATTATGCAGGTTGTATTCCAAGTAGGTAAAACATAGGTTAAGCAATAAGGATTCAAAAGTTGTAACCGGTGATATAGTTTAACAGGTTACAAGACAAGAAAGATAAGTAAACACACAAACAATGGGACACGGTTGTTTGGAGAAGTTCACAATGTTAACGAACTGCTACGTCCTCTACCAAGTTTGGTCAAATTTTGGATTTGTGAAATGTGCACTATTAATGTTCAAGAGTCTATTAAAAGTTGCAATCCTTAACCTATGATAAGAGTTGAAGGCTTCCTCAAGGAAAGTGAATGGACCATGATACAAGTATGACCAAGTGTAATCAAGATATGTGTTCACATGTTGAACTGATTTCTCTTGGGTGTGTTGTCACGACCCTAATCTTATACACCATTTTAGCACATGTTGAGCATGTGGGGTTGGGGTTGTAGTATTTCATTTATGCATTTCTTGCTATTTGTTAAGTTTATGTGTTTATTTTATGTTTTGACAATTTATGTGAAGTTAGGGTGATAATAAAATTAAGTTAATGATTTAGGGTCTAAATGAAATAAATGTGAAAAGTTGTAGTGAAATAATGATATTGGAAATTTTAAATATTAAGTTGGAAAATGTTGAGGTGCTTTAGTGTCAAAGTTGATTGTTAAGGTTGTTAGTGGTAGGGGTTCAAACCTTGGAGGAGCTAATGTGTAAATGGATTAAGATTTATCTCCTTTTCTCTCCTTGGAAAATCATTTTTGATTGAAACTTCATCTTCTTCCTCTGTTAAAAGAAAGAAAAGCCAAACCCTAGCCTCTCCCTTCCAAAAATTCTAGCAAATTCAATTCCTTTTCGTTTTTGAATCCGTTCATGTATTATTGTTCGTGAAGCCGAGGGGATCGTATCTATCCGGAAAAAGAATTACTTATTTTCGCATAATTCCTGTAAGTTATTATGGTTTTCCTTCAATAATTGTTCATTTAATGTGCAAGATTGAGATTGTTGTTGTATAAATGTTGTTTATTATTTTAGGAGCAATTTTACTTGAGTTGGAAAGCTAGTGAATTGATTTGGGCTGAAGTTGGTTAGGATGTTGTTATTAAGTTGAAAGGTTAGTAGTATAATTGAAGTTTAAATGTTAATGGTTTAAATGGAAGGTTGCATGTGGTTCTTGTTCATCTTACTTGGGTTGAAATGATTTATGGAGGAGTATATGGTGCTATTGGCTTAGTGTTAAAGGTTTGAGGGTATAAAATTTCTACATGTTAGTTTGGACCATTTTATTTGGGTTTAGAATGGATTGGAATAGGTTTTGAATGAGTGTAATGAAGTGATGATATATTGGTTTGGTTGAGGTGGAAATGGTTGAATTATAATTGTTGTAAGTTATTATAATTTCTTTCAAATAATTGTTCATTGAATGTTTAAGTTTGATTTTGTTGTTTTATAAATGTTTATTGGTAATTTGGAGCATTTTCTTGAAGTTGGAATGTTGGTAGAATGACCTAGGTTATGGGGTGGTTGTTAAGGAAAGTTGATAGGAGTAAAATGGTTGTTTAAAGTTGAAATGGGTAAATGTTTGGATGCATGATCATTTGGAACTTGTTAGTGTGTTTTGGAAATGGATTGGGTATATATTGCTTATGTTTGAAATGAATGAGAAGGGTTGAATTGCGTTGGCTGAAGTTGGGTTCTGGTTCTGAAGTTGAACAAGAAAGTGTATGAACAAAAGGGAGTAATGTTGCTGATTTTCTAGTGTTGCTGCCCTATTTTTGAGTTCTGGGCAAGGGCACGAGTCGTGCCCTATGGAACGAGTCGTGCCTTGCTGTCGTGCCTTGTCGTGCCATGAATTGGACGACTGAATCTGAGTGGGTACAAATGTGGCACGAGTCGTGCCCTTCCCTGTCACCTCTGAACCATTTTCCAAGCCTTAGAAACCTAATCTACCTAGTATATAATTGAACCCTCTTTGACTATGATTAAAGTACAACACTTTAGCTATCCAATGGTATCTTATTTGGTCAAAATGGATTTGAGGAAGGGGTTTAAATATTGTTTGGAAAATGGTTGGCAGGCTTGATTTGCAACTTAATCAAAGTAATTCAAACTTGGTAATTTGATCTTGAACTTTTATAGAGGTTGCTTATTGTTGTATATTGAACATGTAGGGCTGATTTGTGATACATGGTGCCTTACTTGGTTATCTATTCATGGTTTGGTTATTTAATAGTGTTTGAAATGCAAGTTACACTATTGTGACAGTTTTAACATGAGTACAGATACCATGTTGTTGAATTTATATTATTCAAATAGTGTATGAAATATATGTTGCACTATTATATTGGTTTAAACATGAGTATGATTACCATGTTGTTATTTTGTTATCCCTTTGGTGGATTTCTTTTCAACTAACTATTATGTGCTTGAATGTGTTTCAATCAGCTGATGTTTAGGGGTATAATGGAATACGATCAATTATGGAAATTGTTTATAAGGTGGTCGGATTACATTATACCTATGACTGTCCCCTGCTGTGGCCACAGTTTGGGGTTAATGCTTCTGTATTGAGCCAAAAGCCTTACAGATAGCTGCGATCTTATATGGTTCCCTGAAAAATGGGTCTTATAAGATGTAAATATGCCTAAGCAGTTCACAAATGAGTGGAGTTTTACTCCCAACGTTGTAAGACTTATTGTTCAGACGGGAAAGGTAAACCAAGGTAACGTAAGGTGTTTACCGCTTTACCAATGTGTTATATGCACCTTGTTTTGTGTTACATTTTACTTGGCATCTTGTTGCATTCATAATAGCTTATTGAGATTTATTCTCACCCCTTCTCTCTTTACTGTTTTAGATCGCACTAAGACAGGCGGACCAGGCTAGTAAGGACGGAAAGGAGTTTGTACTTGGTTCTTTTGGGATTGTCTAGGTATGTGTATGTTAGAGTGGGTTGTTGGAAGTTGTTATGAGCATTGCTCATTTGGGAAAAACAACTTGTATCTTAAACTACTTTTGTAAAACTTTCCTCCAGGTGAAGATGAATTGAGTTAGTTTTATAATTGAAATATTAAAGTTGGGTTCCTTTGCAAGTTAAGTAAAAGTTTTTAAATTCAGGTGGTTTTTGGTTAGTGAAGGGACTCTCCCGCTCGAGGCGCGAGCTAGGTTTCGGGTCGGGGTCCCCACATGTGTAGTCTGATCAATCAATATGTTTCAGACATTATCTTATTGGGGAACACTTACAAGAATTGATTGAGTGTGCATAGAGTATTTCCTAATAAATAATCTAGTGATTGTAAGGACATAATGTCTTGAACTTAAATGCTGCAAAATTTAGCACTTGCAGTTCTTGAAAATTCTTCTCTCAAAGTCTTCAATGCACCAACCCTCATCGATGCTATAAGGAAGGTACTTATAATTGTCTTCAAATGGAGTTGTTGTCTTTTGAAGAGGTTCTGAAGATGATCTGGACTGACAAGCATTAAATAAAACATCTTCTCCATTAAATGTTTGAGATATAAAGTACAAGCATGCTTGAATTATCCACTAGGTAAGCAGCTTGTTGTGAGTACTGGTAACCTTACCAACTGATCTTTGCTTGAAGTAGTTAGTTGTCAGGAAGAAATATGGTGTTCATCCGCAACTTTTCTACCAACTTCAGCTAAGTAGGTGAGATCAATAAATGCTAAGTCAATCTTGAATGAGAAGCTTGTTGAAGAAGCTTGAATGACTTGCACTATGACCAGTTGAGGTGAGAATAACTGGTTATGCTTTAATCAGTAGCAAGAGTCATGACATGTTGACCACTCAAGAGGTTGAGCCATTGACCAGTCAAGAAAGTTAACCGGTAAAGGATAGGTGGATGTTAACCGGTTAGGCAGGTCAACTGGTGAGGACTCTTAACCGCTTGTATAGGTTGACAGCTTCCTTGGAATAGGTCATGGTTTTCAAGTCTTCAGGTCATCAAGAATTGAGAGAAATGTAAAGTTAAATACATAGGCACTAGCACTAAGAGGATCCTAAAGGTACATAGAAAATTCTAGGTAATTTAGATAAAATTAGGGGTTCTCAATAATGATTATATAATTGGGATTAAGCAATTCTATCTCTATACATATATTTGACTAACAATCTCCTCATAGTTGATTATGTCCAATCATTCTAAGATATACATCTATCTTAACTTAGTAAAAGAATGATAAAGAGTTTCATCTTTTATAAGTCATTCCCTAAGTCAAGTAACAACTTGATGTAACCTTTGAAAAGCTATACAATAAAAATAAAAGAAATGAAATGAAAATATAATAAATGATATAACCTGCAAATGAAAGAGTTAGTAGCCGCATAATCATTTAAAATATAAAAGGAATTCAAATGAACATAAATAAACTTAAAAATAAAAAAGAGTGAGAGTAAGAAATTCTCATTGATTTTTCAAAGGCAAAGGCAGAAGACATATATTTCATCGGATGCATTCTATTCTTCAGCAACATTAGGATCGGTTGAATCTTGCATGTATATGCCAGGGTAGCTCCCCCTAGAGAAGTCCTGGATATGGAGCTTAGGGTAGTGATAAAGCCTACCCTCCATGACCCAGACTGGAG
This sequence comes from Adenophora triphylla var. japonica, assembly GCA_022495995.1. Taxonomy (NCBI): domain Eukaryota; kingdom Viridiplantae; phylum Streptophyta; class Magnoliopsida; order Asterales; family Campanulaceae; genus Adenophora; species Adenophora triphylla. The sequence goes on from JAFEMH010001501.1 coordinate 307,288, forward strand.
AGTGCACGAATTCTTCCAATTCGAATCTATGTACGGCACCTGCAGGATGGGCGCGGTCTGCGAAGAGCCGAAGTTGATCGTTCTCTTTTTGTTTTCTTTACTTTCTGCCCATGTATATATCTGTTATTTTCCATCCTTTATATTGTTTCAGAACCTTTTCTTTCTTTTTATTGTTCAGATCCCGAAGATCCTAACATGGCACCAAAAAAGTCTGCAGCTGAGCTCAAACCAGTCGAGGCGTGTCAAATGGCCGTAGCCAATGTGACGCGGTAAGGAGCACTATGGGGTGTTTCAGACCCCAACGTGGTGATCCCAGTGGTCAATCGGACTATTGGAGTTTATATTCCCACAGGGCATGGGGCTCTCCAAACTAGGCAGCTTGCTCAGCGCACTCCTGCTGGTAGGGGCCATGGTATAGAAGGTGACAACGCTGCTCCCACTGCTCAAAATTCAAGTAGTGGAGTGAGGAGGAAAAAGCCCCACTCTGAAGTGGAGGGTCCGAGCAAGGATAAGCAACCCATGGTTCAATCCACTAAGGTCATAGCTCTGGAGAACCAAACTAGCTCGTTGCCCAGATCGAGCTCAATATACGGATCTCACTACTCCCTGGTCAACATTGATTCCAGAGAGAAAGCATGGAAGTTTAGTGAGAAGCTGAGGGAGGTTCCTCTTGTTTAGGGCTTGGACATATATTTATGTCGAGGCAATAACTCAGTGGTAGGGCTTGGTCTTTTAAACAGACTCTACTGCCCGAACTATTACAAGAGCGTACTTCCAAAACTTAACGTCTCCGCCTTGGCGGGAAACATCGGACTGATGGCCACCAAGGTATTTCCCTTTCTATTTTTCTCTCCTTAGGTTTTTCTTTTTGAAATTTTCTCATTTTTTGTTCTCTTTTCAGATGGTAAACGATGCCATGCGGTTGAGAGAAATCACCGATGAGCAGGCCGCAACCATTATAGAGAAGAATGGCCACTTGGGGAAGGCTCTAGAGGAGGTGAAAGCTCTCAAAATGACTATGACAGATAAAGAGTCTGATCTTAAGCATGTCAATAAGAATCTTGATCAATCCCTCAAGTCTTTGGAGAAGGCCAGGGGGCAGCGGGATGAGTTCTGAGGTCATAAGGAGAGGTTGGAGACAAAGAACCAGGAGTACTCCAAGAAATTGGAAGCAGCACAGGCACAGTTAAAGGCGCTAGAAACTAATATTGACAAGTAGTCTGAAGAGCTCGTAGAGCTTAGAAGATACAGCTTGGAAAGTTAGGTCGTGCTCGCCTAAGCCAAAAAGGAGGTTGTGGAAGAGTTCCTCCAATCGCAGCAATACAACACTTTTATCAGTGAGGAGGGATCTTCACAGTATGAAGCTGCCAGCAAAACACAGTTGAGGAACTTTGCTGCTACAAGAAAATTCACCGTTGAGCAGTTGGCCATAATTGGCTCTCTTATTTTTAGCTGACTTGGAATGTGGTCATTATTCCAAGCATTTAGAAGCTACAGCAGTCTCTTCTCTGCCTCATGTGGTCGTTATTCCAAGCATTCTTTAGGTCTTTTCCCTCCTTTATTCGTAATTTGTAAGTCCCTTCTTTGATAACTTGAGTGACTTGATAAGGGCCTTCCCATTTTGGAGAGACTTTGTGAAAATCGGGTTGGGTTACTTGGACATCTTCATTTCATAATACCCAGTCTCTTACTGAAGAACTTCTTTAGTTAACCCTTTTGTCATGATGCTTTTTGGCATTTTGCTTGTAATTAACCATTTTTTCTCTAGCCCTCATTATTTTTTCTTCGAGATCATCTAGATCGCATCTTCTAGAGTCATCATTTTTGGATTCACCAAAGTAGGTAACTGTGTAGGAGGGAAGAGCTACTTCAACTGGAGCAACTGCTTCTAACCCATAGGTGAGAGAAAAACTAGTTTCACTAGTGGAGTTTCTTATTGTGGTCCGAACTACCCAGAGTGCGGTTTGAAGCTCATCTAACCATCGTCTGTCTCACCCTCTAAGTTTTTCTTTAGGACTACAAGGACTAGTTTGTTTGCTGCCTATGCATGTCCGTTTCCTTGAGGATAAGCCACAGCGGACTATCTTTGTTCTATTTTCATTCTTTCACACTTTGTTATGAACTTTGTTGCAAACTGGGTGCCGTTGTCCGAGACTATCAATCGTGATAGACCAAATCGGCACCAAATTGGACCGTTGACAAAATTTATCACATTTTCCTTGGAGATTGTGGCTAAAGCTTTTGTTTCTGTCCATTTTGTGAACTAATCCACGGCCACCACCACATATTTTATGCCTCCCCTGGCGGTGGGAAAGGGTCCAATTAGATAAATTCCCCATGTATCAAACATCCACATTAGTACTACCAACATTTGCTCTATTGATGGGAATCTAGGGATGTCCGCAAATCGCTAGCATTTATAACATTTTCTAAATTACTCCTCGGCGTCCTTCCTCATTATTGGCCAATAGAAACCTTGAAACTTTATTTTATCGGACAGAGTCCGGGCTCTAGGATGTCCGCCACAAACTCCTTCATGAACTTCATAAAGAAGGTTTGTGACCCCATATGTTTTCACACATCTTAGGATAGGTTTGGTGAACGACCTTCTGTAGAGTACTCCATATATGACCTTGTATTTAGTGGACACCTTTCGGATTATTCTTGCCTTACTTTGATCCTCAGGGAGGGCTTGCTTTTCTATGTAATCCTTGATTTCATCTACCCAATCCCTTTCTTGGTCTTACATGTTATTGATTTGGACTCTGTCTATAGCCGGTGCCTTTACGAACTCAATCTGGCAGTCTGAATTTAGATCCTTAATTTCCTACTCGGTGATTCTTGATAGGAGATCTGCCTCTGTGTAGCCCACTTTCATTATTTGATTTAGCTCTTAGTATTCAAAGCTTTTGAGAAGGGGTTTGGCTATGTGTGATACTCTCCCTTGATTTGATTGACTATAATCTGAGTCATTGTTTATTTCAAGATTTGGTATGCACATGTCCTTAGTTAACTCCAAACCCGCAATAATTGCTTCATATTAAGACTGGTTGTTGGAGGCTTTGAATTTGAATCTTAAGGCCATTTCAAACTTTTCTCCACATGGAGCAATCAAGAGTATGCATGTGTCACCCGTCAACACACATAGTCCATATTTTTTGGACGCTCTTTGGATAATGTTATCTTTGGTTCTTGAATTTCTTGGGCTTCTACACTTTTTATCTTTCCCATCTCATTGTCCTCAAGTTTGAATGAAGTTTCTGCCACAAAGTCTGCTAAAGTTGGAGCTTTGATGGTCCTTCTAGGTGAGTAGGTGATCTGGAACTCAGTGAATTCTATAGACCATGCTTACTGATGAATGTATTTTTATCCATCCAAAGGATATATCTTTAGACCTATTTGATGCTCAACCTTGGGTGTTTTGATGTCTTTTTTGAGTGTTTATGAATATAGGGAATGAAAGAAGAAAGTCGCGAAATATGATCTTAATGAATAGAAAAGGAACGATCGACAATGGAGCAACAAAGGAGGAAAGAATGGAAATCACAGAATAACAAAATGGATATGGCCTTGATCATTTATCACCATTGGATATTAATCTTTGAGATCTTTCCAACGATATGTGGCACGTCCCAATCGGAGTCCGTATGAAGAAGTTATAACCTATAGAAGTTTGCCGAAGAAGGTACAAGTTAGCGAAGCACGAAGGAGGGCGACCGCACATAAAGGAGAGGGTGACCGCCCAAGTACTCAGAGTAAGAGGGCGACCACACAACACCATTAGAGTGGCCGCACACCCCCCTTCCCGTGGCTAAATCTGTGGCAAATTCAGATTCCTTTTTGGTGGCAGATTTTGTGGCAGATTTCCTGATTCCTTTTCAACTTTGGTTTTTGACCCTTATTTCCTATTTTGACCCTCCTCTTTCACCTTAGTATAAAAACAACACCTCCAGCCATATTTTTGTATCTTTTTACAATCCTTTGCAACCTTGTACATATTTTTATTCTTTTTCTTTAGTTGCAACCTTGTACATATTTTTATATCAATCCTTTATACTCTAATTAATCTTGTGATCAATCAAAGGTTAGGGTTCATCAAAAGTATTCTTAAATTAGGGTTTTATAAGCTACAATTACATGTGTAGATGTGATTGACTTTTAAACTAAATTTGTGTGTGGTGATTGACAAGTGATTGATTGATCCATAAAAATGAGAACTTTTGAATGAATATAAATTATGTTTTGACAAGTGATTGCAACTCAAAATTATAGGTTCTTGATTACTAGGGTTTTAATGGGTTCTTGATATGTGGACTTTGCAGAAAATATGATATTTTGAGAACACAAAATTGTGGACATGTGAACGCCCAATTTTACTAAAGAGAATGAACCTCCAAATATGATTGACTGTATTATTAAAATGCATATTGGTGAGATATATATGAATCCATTCTGTATAACCTTCTCGTTTGGAATTCGATAATTCTTTTCTTAGTTGTTTAATTATTTTAGTAGTTAATTAAAACCAAAACCTCAATCTTTTTGTTTCTTGTTTAATTATTGGAAGTCAAATATTGGAGACACAAGTCCCTTTGGATTCGACCCTTGCTAAGTACATATCACTACATCGATAACTTGTGCGCTTGTGAGGTAATTTATAACGAGTGGGTTTTCCCCATCACTAACATTCTACCTGAGGAATCTGGTTTGTGCAAGACTTTTTTAAGTGGTGCATCTGTGAATACAGAAATTGGGTGTGCAGAAAAGTAAGCTCGTAATTTTTGAGCAGCAACAAGCAAGGCGTAAACTAACTTCTCTATATTGAGATAACGACTCTCTACGGCGGACAACGCCTTTGATAAATAATAAATTGGTTTTTGGGAGTTACACTCCTACCTTACAAGAACAGTGGCTACTGCCAGGTCATTAGCTCCAAAAATAGAAAAAGTTATTCCCCGAGCACCGGGCTGAGAAAAGGGGGCTGCCCGAGGTATTTCTTGACTTCTTTAAAAGCCACATCGCACTCCGCGTTCCACACAAAGTCACTTGATTTATTCCCCCCTTTGAGAGTTTTGAAGAAGGGGAGGCATTTATCTGCAGACCTGTGAATGTGGTGCCCAAAAATCTTTTTTGTGTTTATTTTTGAATTCACTTGAGTTTGAAAACATCCGGTTTAATTTGAAAAACGGAGTCGCCAAGCCATTTTGATTTCCTCAAAACTTTGAAAAAAAGGAGTAAGGGTCCGGAGGTTAAGTTACCCCTTGGGAAGAACGGATCGTCGTTCACCCAAGGTGCCTTGCCGAAGCAAGTCTCCCAAGATCCCATTTATCGTGCTTGCTTGCGTGCTTTCTTGTGTGCTTGTGTTGAAAAGAGGGGGGGGGAATGTTCCAAGTTGTCTTCCGGACGTATAAACCATTTAGTTGGTTATCGCTCGGGATTCCTTGGATTTTTATGTGTTCGGGACTTTGATCCCGTCCTCATCTTGGACTTGTGATCATCACTATTTGACCTTAGGTCATGTGTGATCGAGATAGGGACACCGCTTTAGAGTCCAAGGATGAGGTCTTTTAGAAAGGAATGACCTTTGCCTATCAATCCTACATCTTGAGATGATTCAGACTCTTTTGGGGCATTTATGCTCGTCTCAAGTGATAATCGGAGATATGTGGCTAAGGTTCATCATTTTCTAAAGGAGAATCTGTCTATGGCATCTTTAGGTGGAAGAAATGATGTAAAGATAGGACCTTTACACCATCTCGTTCCAAGAGATGCTCCAAGTACCAATGGGGACTAGGGAATGCATGTTTAGGATAAAAATGACATTTTTAATGAAAATATGACATTTTATATGCAAAGGACGCTATTTGTTTGCAAAGGATGCTTTTTGGTATTAAGAATGATTTTTTTTATGCAAAGGATGCAACTTTATGTGATAAAATAGCATTTTATGTGCAAAGGATGCATAAATATGTCATTTTGAAAGCAAAGGATGCTACTTTGATGTAAAGATAAAGCCTTGAATGCAAAGGATGCAACTTTGTGTGTAAAAATGGCATTTTGAGTGCAAAAGATGCTACTTTATGCATAAAAATATCATTTTAAGAGCAAAGGATGCTATTTTGATGCAAAGGATGCCACTTTGATGTATGAAGATGACATTTTTATGAAAAGATGACATTTTATGTACAAAGATACTGTTTAAATTGCAGATTGACATTAGATTACAGCATGGTAAAGGTTGAAATCAGATTACAAACTGAAAAGATGAAGGTTCTGCAAACTGGCCAAAGTTGTCGCGTGACATAGGTTGCCTGGCAAGGTATGTCGCGTGACATACTTTGCCACTTGCAGAGACTTTAACAACTGAGATTTATAGAGGCAGCAAGGCATTAATATAGCCAAGTTACTTCACTGATAGATCTCAAAAAACATGTATATCTATAATGAACATTTCAAGAGAGTGTGGATATGAGAGATCCACACTCATCTCGGATGTTCATGCAAAACAATGTCAAGCCAATGCGACTATATGAAATGATATTCAAACAGATACGGATCTAAGCAATATGAGACTAAAACATGCAATCTTAATCAGGATGCATCAAAGTTAACACATTTAATACATAGATCTCATGTATAAGGAATATAGGGTGAGAGAAAAGGATAGAAAATCGTTACCCTTGAAGATCCCCGACTTCCTATATCAAGTTAGATATAGGAGCCTTCAAACATCAGCCTCCGGAGCTGATTTCAAGCCTTGGTTCAATGAGAGCGGTTGGTTCTTTGTGTGTATATGAAGTGGTGTTGGATTGGTTGAATGGTGAGTGATTTGAGAGGATTGGTATGTGTTTTGGAGGGTATGTGAGGAGAGAGACTAGGCTCCTGGGCGTATTCTTGATAGAGTGACACTAAGGAGTGAAAAAGGCCCCCCTAAAATGAGAGGTGCAGGCCTCTATTTATAGGCAGCATGGCAGTGGCTTAGTATGTCGCACGACATTACAAGCCATAACCGCTTTCCTTCTAGAAACATGCAAGGTGGCAGCTTCTAGAATTCTTCATGGCAGGGTATGTCGCACGACATAAGAAGCCTTATCCATTTACCTTCTAGAAGCCTGCAAGGTGACAGCTTCTAGAAGGGCTTTTATGCCAAAAGGAAAACGTGGATTTTTAATTCCAAGTAATTTCTTCACCCCTCGGAAGGTTCGGAACAGTTCCGAATTGCTCCTGAACTTTAGGAAAGTCTGGGGAATTGTCAAAAAACTTAACCGGAAGGCATGAGTCAGATGTGGGTACTTACAGAAGCCCCTAGGCAACGTCACTTGCAGGGCGAGTGGGGTTATCGATAAACAAGGATCCAATCTGGCGAACTGCCGAGACGGATTGGGTGACCAAGGTGGTCGAGTGACTGGACCTTTGGAAGGCTACCTACGTATTCCGAAGGAATAAAGCCAGATCGTAGTTCGAAAAAAATATCCGCTGGGGAAAGGGGTGTCACATGTGATGAATTGGCTGAACCTAATGTAGGCTACCTACGTATCCCGGAGGAATCAAGCCAGGCCGTAGTTCAGAATAAGATCCGTTGAGGAATGGCGAAGAGAAACTGGTCTCTTGCTGGGGAAATAGAAGAGAAAGTGACCTGGGAGGTCAAGCGACTGATCCTACTGGGGATATGCTAGAAGTGACCGATATGGTCGGATATCTAGACCTCTATGAGGGGCTACTTCATCACTTAGGAGTGACGAAGGAAGAGGGTGACCAAAGTGGTCGGATGGCTGGACCTTTTATGAAAGGTTACCTACGTATCCCGGAGGAATCAAGCCTTGGTCGTAGTTCGAGTATCACTAGATAGTTAGGAATGATGTCTAGGATCCTTGAGGTTTTGACAATTAATGGAGGTTGTCACCTGATTGACAATTAATGGAGGTTGTCACCTGATTGACAATTAATGGAGGTTGTCACCTGATTTGACAATTAATGGAGGTTGTCACCTGATTGACAATTAATGGAGGTTGTCACCTGATGGAGACTAAAGCTTACATCACTATCGAGTAGATAGAGGTAGCTGAAGTTAGGAAAAATTGAGCGTACTTCTCAATCTGTGATAGAGGTAGCTAAAGTTTGGAGAACTTGAGCGTACTTCTCAATCTGTGATAGAGGTAGCTAAAGTTTGGAGAACTTGAGCCTACTTCTCAATCTGTGATAGAGGTAGCTAAAGTTTGGAGAACTTGAGCGTACTTCTCAATCTGTGATAGAGGTAGCTTAAGTTTAGAGAACTTGAGCGTACTTCTCAATCTGTGATAGAGGTAGCTTAAGTTTGGCGAACTTGAGCGTACTTCTCGATCTGTGATAGAGGTAGCTTAAGTTTGGGTTTCGACAATTCGGAGGTTGTCACCTAGCGTTATTCCGTTATAACGGAAGTAACGGAGGCGACTGGGGAGAGAAATTAATTCTTCTTGGAGATAACGGATATACTTGGAATCACAGCGTTACTCTAGTTAAGAAATAACGGGAGTTGTATGTCCAAGTGGAAAGTCCAGGGGTAAAGATGTAATTTCTACTCAGAGAAAAAGAAGCTGCCCGGCATGAGACGGGGGCAAAAGAGGCCGCACGGCCGGAAGTTTATTTTCACTAGTTTATTTAAAACTGGAGTTGGATGGGCATTGGGCACCGTTGCCACCCTTCTGCTGCCGAGGAATAGAGAGAGAGGAGAGAAAGAATTTTTCGAAAATCCTTCAATCCCTTTGCTTCTTTTGATTTAGATGGATCCGGAAGGGAATCCGATGCCTAGGCAAGCACGGAGGAACATCTCCAAGGCCGCTCGAAGGAGGAGGAGGGAGCTTGTCCGAACGGAGAGGAAGTATGACTTCAATACGCCTCCATCGGAGCTTTATCCCGGTAGGGGAGAGCACAAATCGACGAAACCTCAATCGGTTGGGGTAAGCATTCTTGATTTGCTCGATTCCGTCAATTTTAATTGAATTTTGATTGATTTTAGGGCTTGACCCGAGCTTTAGGAATTTCTCGAATTTTCCTAGGATTTTTTGTTGATGATTTTGGAATCTTGATGATTAACCTATGAGGCTAAGGGCACAAATGAACATGCGTGGGCAATTTATTTGAAAAATAATGAGAATGACCCATTTTTTTTATTTTTTTTTCCGAAAATAAAGTAAGAAAAATAATTGTCTAAAATGCGACGGAGTTCTTGCATGTGCTAGAACTAGGTCAATTTTTGATCATGGATGAGGAAACGGGATTTTGGACGATGAAAAGGATTCATGCATGCCATTTTTTGAAAAAATTAATGCTTATGTGAAAATAATTTTGAAAATCAGAATTTTGTGCTTAGGAGAGCAATGTGCTTAACATGATGTGTTTCAAATGATGAAAGACACGTTTTCTATGCAAAGGATGTTAGAGATCTTTTATGAATGCTTTTCTTTGAAAATACGTGCACTTTTGAATATATGCATGCTTTTGAAATGAGATGAAGGACTGACACGCTTTCTGTTGTGTTCTCCTACATGAGAACAAGTCTAGGGGACCTTGTGAGGTGGCTGTGAAGCTATGGGAGAGGATGCCCGACTTTGAGAAGGATGGGGTGAACCCCAAGAAGCTAGTGAGGGCTACCGGCCTTGATTTGTTCATTGATGCTATTGGCAGAGGTATTCACATAACCTCCAAGAGCAAGGGCTTGACCTAGGCCCTTTCGGAGTTCTGGTGGGACACCACCCACAGCTTTCATCTCAGCTGGGGAGAGCTTACGGTGTCCCCGGCCGACTTTACTGCCATCACTGGCTTGCAGTTCACCAGGAGGCCTGTGACTTGGAGGGACCATATCACGGCTGAGGAGTTCAGAGCTCTGGTTGGGTTTGAGCTCCAGCCTAAGGGGCTGGGGATGGAGACGAGGAATGTTGAGGTTTAGGATTCTTAGGGTTGATCTAGGAGGAAGGAACAAACAATGAACACTTTTTATGCACAATTTATATATTTTTTGCTTTATTTGGGCGCCGATGGGGCAAAAACAATGTATTACTGTTTTATTTACTTTTCTAATTCATGCTTTATGAATTTGCATATTACTTGAGCCTCGGGGCAGTTTTTTGCTTGGAATTGGGGCTGAAACTGGGCCAAAATGATTTGTGATGACACATAACTGCATGGTTGGTGTTTGGATGTGTTTTTGTACAGGTTTTTGTTAGAAAAGTGGGGTGAAAACTCCCTTTGGGCAGCAACTTGGGTTGCTGCAGATTCTTTTCTGCAGATGGAAAATGAGGCCGTGCGGTCTGGACCTGGGAGCAAATGAAGCCGTGCGGCTAACAGTTCTGTCTGGACTGGTCTTTTTCAAAATAAAACCATGGCTTGGCCATTTCATTTCATTTTCACCCTAGACTTGTCCCAACTGATCCCAGAGCCTATTTCTGACCAAAAGACATCAACTTTAATCACTTTGCAATGGAAAGACCCGCTAGATTGCAAAAGGGGAAAAGACCGTTTTTTGTTCGATCTTCAATCTTGGGTGAGACATAACTTTCAATCTCACAAGGGGCTGTTCGATGCTACCTTCAAGATCAAATCTTTATGGCATTTGAAGGATCTTCCGCCTGATTGGGACCTTTTGAGGGCCGCGGCAAGGTTTTGGGACGTCCGTAGACACGTTTACTGCTTTTCTTACAACGAGCTTGTCCCAACCTATGAAGACTTCCGAGCCTTGATTGGGGGTCCAGAAATTGAGGCTATATCGATTCCTCTGATCGAAGACGTGCCGATGGCGGCAAAGTTGGCATCTTTTTTTGCAAATCTCTCTAGGAGAGGCTGTGGGGATGATGATAGCTCTGGACAGGATTGACCTTTCTGATATCCCGGGCAGGTTTGGATCTCCGGATATGGCTATGACCACGGTGGCTATGGATGCCTTTATCCTATGCGTATTCTCATCTCTGTTCACTGCTGAGTCCGTGGGGATTTGTCATGGTGGCCTCTTGGACATGGTTAGGGATTGCAGGGCTGGGAAGGATATTATCCCATTGGTTTTGAGTGAGACCCTGCATGGTATTGATAGGATGGCTAGAGGAGACCATTTTATGAGGTCTGGGAGTCTGACTGTGTTGACTCTGTGGCTGCAGGAGAGGCTCGGGGCTTTGCCAGGGGATTTTCTGACTCAGTGCCCTTGGGTGATTTCTCGGAGGGGTACACCTAGGCAGCAGGACCAGGGTGACTGGGAGCTGACGATGGCTCGGCTTTCTACCTCTGACATTCACTGGTGGGTGCCTCATTGGAGGCTGCAGACCCGGAGGACATTTCAGGATTCCTATGTGGTGAGGGTTCCAGGGTTTTCTTGGTCATCCTTCTACATACCCTGCTTGGTATCCAGTCAGTTCGGGGCCTTACAGGAGCCATTGGGCGATTGGGAAGAGATATGTACCATGGAGGTGGTGCCTTTAGACATGAGGGATCCAGCCAGCTTCTCATTCTCCTCGAGGGCTTGGACATATACTGTTTTTCCACCCAGAGCCATTCTCAAGAGCAGGAAGAGTACCATCTTGACTACGGCCTACTTGGATTGGTATGAGAGGGAGATGGGAGCGACTCAGGTCATATTGGGAGAGAGACGTCAGGCTTTATTGGGGGCTGACTGCGACTCGAGTAGGACTCTGAGGGAGACTGAAGCTAAGGCGAGTCGCTATAACCAGTCGGGTGACCTTGTCAAAGACATGGAGGCTCGATATGAGAGGCTTTCTGAAGTCGCTCCCTTGACCGAGGCTCAAAGGGAGGAAGTGCGGACTCGTGCTCGGGTTGAGAGGGCACTTATTGACACGGGTTTGATGGAGGCTCCAGTGAGGATACCTGAAGTCGGGATGAGAGAGACTGACATCCTTGATAAGAAGAGGAAGAACACTCGACGGGGTCGAGGTAAAGGGAAGAAGAACAAAGAAGACTCAGTGAATGACAACTGATAGATCTTTCCCTAGGATTCCCTTATTGCCATTTGCAAACACAGTAGTTTATTAGGCATTTTATTGTATTTTAGATCTTTGTAGCAGGTTAACAGAGTCAAGAGTAGACCGTGCTTGAACTCATCAAGAAGTTTTTAACTTGTAATGAACAAGAGATATTATCTTAGAATTTATAAGACACATTTCATGGAAACTTTTATTGTCTTATTTATTGTTTAGGACGCATTTCATGGAAACTTGATCGCCCTTTTTTTTAATGTTTAGACCGAACCATATATGGCTGCCTACGTTCCCCTTTTACAAGAAAGACTAAGGGGCTCAGGTCCTCGTAGTTCATTCTGGTGAACTATCAGGATTAGGTCTTTTGGCCTCTTTTTTTTATATTTTTTTTTATTTTTTTTTCTGTGCAGCCCTGTTTTTTGCCTAGACCACCCTTTTTGAGTTTTTAGCCTAGCTGGGCATTACTCTTTTTGCACCAAGATTTTTTTTCTTTTTCTTTTTATGTGCAACCCTGTTTTTTGCCTAGACCGCCCTTTTTTTGGGTTTTTCAGCCTAGCTGGGTATTACTCTTTTTGCACTAAGATTTTTTTTCTCTTTTTTTTTTCAGACATAGTACCTTCGGAGCTTATCGCCGTTGACTGGGTGGACAAAGGGATTGACATCCAGGTCTGCAAGCTTCATGGCTCCTCCCGATAGTATCTTCTGCACCACATACGGGCCGATCCAAACGGGTTCCCACTTTCCCAGGGGGTTGTCTCTGGTAGGGGGCTTTACTTTCAGCACTAAGTCACCCTCTTTGATGTTCCTGGCTTTGACCTTTTTGTCAAATGCTCTGGCCATTCGCCTCTGGAAGGCTCGGGTGTGTTCCATGGCCTTGAGCCTTCTTTAGTCGAGCAGAGCTAACTCATCATGCCGGCTACGTAGCCATTCTACTTCGTTGACACTGTTTTCCAGGAGGACCCTTAATGACGGGATTTCCAACTCCACTGGCAACACTGCTTCCATCCCATAGGTTAAGGCAAAGGGAGTTTCTCCCGTAGCTATTCTGACAGACGTTCTGTAGCCCCAGAGTACTAAGTGTAGCTTTTCAGGCCAATCACGACCACGGGTGGCCATTTTCCGAATGATCCGCTCGAGCGTCTTATTAGCAGCTTCCACGGCTCCATTAGTCTGAGGTCTGTATGGGGACGACTTGTGGCGAGTGATTCTGAATTCTGACAGCAATCTATCACATTCCCCTTCAAAGTGCGACCCATTATCAGAAATGATCTCATTGGGCACCCCATATCTGCACATTGTGTTTTCTTTGACAAATTGAGCCACCTTCTTGGAAGTGAGGACCTTGTAGGACTTTTCCTCTACCCACTTTGTGAAGTATTCGACTGCTACTAACACAAATTCGTGCCCATTGCTTCCTGCCGGGGCTATCTTCCCTATCACATCAATACCCCAAGTTGCGAACGGCCAAGGAGTCGTCATGCAGTACATGTCATGAGGCGGGAAATGGTTGAGGTTGGCAAACCGTTGGCATTTGTCGCACTGTCGGACATGCTGGACACAGTCTGTCTCCATGGAAATCCAGTAGTAACCCATTCTGAGGATCACTTGCATCAGGGCTCTAGCATTCATATGGGGACCGCAGAGACCATTGTGGACTTCGGTCATTAACTCTCTAGCCCTTTCTTGGGTGACACACAGAAGGAGTGGTCCCTGGTACCGCTTCTTGTACAGGTCGCCTCCTAAAATGACATAATGGGAGGCCAACCGTTTTAGGGCTTGCAAGCTCTTGGCTTTAATGCCTTCTTTCGGTATACCTTCTTCATCTCTAAAGGCTGGCTCTCCATCTTTGAGGAACTGGTAAATCTGATTGTACCAGGGTTCCTTGACAGGCTCGGGTCCCAGGTCTATTTCGTAACAAAAAACCGGGGCTTCTCTTCTACCCACTCTGAAGGGTTTTATGGCCTTTCCCTCGGGGATCTCTACCAGTGAAGCTAGAGTAGCAAGGGCATCTGCGAATCTGTTCTTTTCCCTTGGCAGGTAATGGAAGGTCACTTCTCTGAACTGCTCAGTCAACTCCTCCAAATAGGCATGATACTTTTGCAGTTTAGGATCCACAGTCTTCCACTTGTTGGAGACCTGGTTGATGATCAGGGCTGAGTCTCCATAGACCTCGAGCTCCTTGACATTTCTTTCTAAGGCAGCTTCTAAACCAGCAATGCAGGCTTCATACTCAGCGACATTGTTCGTGGCAGGAAAGTTCAACTTAAGGGCTATGGGTGTGTGCTCATCTTTCGGATCGACCAGTAGCATCCCTACGCCGTTTCCTCTTTTGTTAGCAGCTCCGTCAAAGAATAGCTGCCATCGGTTCTCAGGCTCAACTACGAAGATCCCTTCATCTGGGAATTGGGGTTCAGGCCCGCGGTCCTCATTACTAGGGAAGTTTGCCAGATGGTCTGACAACGCTTGACCCTTGATAGCCTTTCTCGTCACATAATTGATGTCATACTCAGCCAAGAAGAAAGACCACTTTGCTAGACACATCGAGAGGGAAGGCTTGTCAAAGATATACTTGATGGGGTCCATTTTCAAGACCAAGTTCACAGGGTGGGCTAGTGCTTCAGCTTACCGACTACCCAGACCAGTCCTGCACAAGTCTTTTCGCATGCTGAGTAATTGAGCTCACTTCCTTGCAGCTTTTGGCTGACAAAGTAAATGGCATTCTCTACCCGAGAGTCTTTCTTCTCCTGAGCAAGCATAGCCCCAACTGCCGTATCAGTGACAGTGAGATAGAGCAGAAGAGGTTTCTGTCTATATGGGGGGCATATCACCGGAGGATGTACTAGGTGCGCCTTGATTTGGTCGAAGGCATCCTGGCATTCCTCGGTCCATTCTGTGTCTACATTCTTCTTCATGAGCTTGAAGATGGGCTCGCACATAGTAGTCAATTGGTTGACAAAGCGGCTGATGTACAGCAGTTTGCACATAAAGCTTTTGACTTCTGTCTGGGTTCGAGGTGGCCTCATGTCCATAATGGCTTTGATCTTTTGGGGGTCGACTTCGATACCTTGCTCCTTGACCAAATACCCAAGCACTTTTCCCCTTGTCACTCCGAAGGTGCATTTGGCAGGGTTTAGTCTCATGGAATGTTGTCTCAGCCTCTCAAAGAACTTTCGCAGGTCAACAAAATGCTATCCATCCTCGCCTTTGGAGTGGATTATCATGTCGTCGACGTAGACCTCAATCTCCTTGTGGATCATGTCATGAAAAAGCGCGGTCGTTGCCCTCTGATAAGTAGCCCCGGCGTTCTTAAGCCCAAATGGCATTACTGTATAGCAGTATGTTCCCCACGGTGTGGTGAAGGCTGTCTTTTCTTGGTCCTCCTTAGCCATCTTGATCTGGTTGTAGCCAGCAAAGCCATCAATGAAGGATTTGACTTCGTAGTTGGCAGTGGAGTCCACCAGGATATCTATGTCTGGCAAGGGGTAGTCATCTTTGGGGCTGGCTTTGTTCAGATCCCGGAAATCTACACAGCAGCGCACCTTCCCATTGGCCTTGGTTACTGTCACAATGTTGGATAACCACATTGGATATTCAATGACTCTGATAAATCCTACCCGCAATAGCTTCTCAATCTCTTCTTTGACCTGTAGAGACCATTCTGGCTTGATCTTTCTCAATTTCTGCTTTACTGGCTTAGCATCTGGTGCTAGAGGGATTCTGTGCTCCACTATCGAACTGTCTAGCCCCGGCATATCCTTGTATGACCATGCAAAGACGTCCATGTATTCTCTGAGCAGATTAACTAGTCGGTCCCGTTCAACCCCCTGGAAGAAGTTTCCAATCTGTGTCTATTTAGGTTCCTTGACAGTACCCAAGTTAACACTTGTCAAAACCTCCTCGGCAGCTTGGGCCCGGTTTTCCTCTTTGTCTGTAACCTGCTTAAAGATTTCTTGGATTTATTATTCATTTAGTGTGTTTGCATCTTGTTCAAATGATTCATTATTAACTGTTGTTAAGTTTTTAGTTAATTTATCATTTGTTAAGTTGGCAATAAGGGGATACTCAGAAAGATCTGTCATTTCATTCAAAGCAAGAGGAAAGATGACATTGGTTACATATTCATAATCCTCAGGCGTGAGGCCTTCGGATGACTCGGAGGACTGGAATTCAAAGATTCCTGACTCAACTGACTCTTGACCCTACTGACTCTGGACCCTACACTACTTATTGACTCGAAGTGTTTGACGCGGGTTGGACTAGGGTTTACTCTTTCCTGCTTTTGCCCTGGGGAGTAGCAGTCTTTTCAGCATTTTTCAGAAAGTTGGATACTTCGAACTGATCGAAAACTTGCCGGAAATCATTGGTAGGCCGGTACCTTGGAAAAACTGTGAGGGGAGCTAGGGAAGCCTGATGCAGTCTCTCGGCGAGCTCGTCTGTGACTACCGGACTCATTGATTGGAGGGTCTGACTCATCTTGTCAATACATTGCTGATAAGTCATCTTCTCTTTACCAATCTTCGATATCACAACCTTATCAGTGTAGCCAACAGGAGGGTTGGCCTGAATGATGCTGATGAAGTCTTCTTCAGGAGAGACTTTGATCCTTCCTTGACTGGCCACATATTCTATAGGTTTTCTGTATTCTGCTTCCAAATCTGCTAGCTTCTCGTTGAACTTCACGATGGAAACGAATTAAGAACTCTCTGCCTCGAGAGGGTCCATGATGACAGGGGTATCAGGCTGGACTGTGTTTTGGATGACCGGTTCCTTGGTAGGCTCTTTGGCATAACTGACGTAATAGTCGAACTTGCCTGAAGGCTCCCCTAAGGTTCCCACGCTTTTGTCCCCAGCTTCATACCTTTCCTTTAATTTCTGTTGCATGGACTTCCTCTTCTTCTTCTTTCTTGAAGGAGCATCCTCATTAATCCATTCTTGGTACTCATATTCCAAACAGTCCTCACAATCACACACATCATACCAGATGTGGGGCCTGGGTTGAGCTGGGACGGCTCCTCCAACGACTTGGTCATTACCATTGTTGATTATCATGTTGGCCATTTTGACTCTAGGAAGTTGAGACTTGAGGATTTTGGTGGGTTATATGAGACCTTTGTGCCGACGAACTGCTGTCCCGGTGTTCTCACCCAAATTCTTTCTCACTCCGGGAAAGGAATAGGGGAGGCTTAGACTCGGGGTAGGTGTTTAGGTGAAGGCTCAAGCAATATGCAAATTAGGAATCTTCCAGTTTACTTAAAACAGTGTCTTTTATTAATTTCTATTTGGTTGGAAAAGGGGTTCTGCCCTTCTTTTTCGCAACTACTCTAGATCATGGATCAGTGGGTTCCGTCACTACGTCTATAAGCCCCTCGTATTCCACCTATATTTCGACCTCCCAGGGTGGACATCCCCAGGCGAGGGTCCTATAGGGCACGCGGATCCCACCGACCGAGAGAAAAGAATGCTCCTAACGGGTCTAACGGGTCATCGGAACTTTTAACGCACGAGCGATGCGGATTATAGTCAAGGCAATACCGGGAAAGTCTCGTCTTTTAGCCTTAACGGAATTTCGGCAGAGTTTCGCTTGCGCGAATGACGTTTTAACTTTTCGGCAATGTACGAGAAGATAATAGGCATGGGTCGGGCGGTAAAAGCTGGATGACACAGTGTCACATTGAACTTCGCTGCATACGCTGTGCGTGAGTCAAAGTCGAAGTCAATACTGGGTCAAGATCTTGCCAATTTTTCCTTGTCGGAATTTCGGCAGAGCTCCGCTTGCGCGAAAGATCTTTGGATTTTTGGCACGGACTTGGTCTCGACTCTTACGCATCCTGTGCGGATCAAGGTCAAAGTCAATGGCGGAGTCAAGATCTTGCCAAATTTTCCATGTCGGAATTTCGGCAGAGCTCCGCTTGCGCGAAAGATCTTGACTTCCTTTATGGACTAAGGCTTGACCTTTACGAGGATATGCAACTGGGCTATATGACACGGACTAGACCAAAAACCAACCAAAAGTCACGGTTTTTTGAAACGTGTGACACGGACTGTGCATTGGTCGACACTGGCTGCCATGGGGAGTTTGGGGTGATTTTGTACGCGCCCGGGAGCATCGTAAGGCTATACGTGACTGCAACTGAACAACCACCCCGGGTTAAAGGGACGTGCGTGCAAAGTGTACAGGATATATAAGGTGCGCGTAGTGTGCGGTCTCCTAAAAAATGTTCCTTTTTGAGTTAAAACAGAAATTTTCAGAAATGTGTTTTAAAAGGAATGATTTTTTTTTTTCGGGACGGGGAAAAAATGCAACAGTTAAGGCACGTAAATTTTCTGGAGCCTGGTCAGCTTTAGAACTGAATAGCCCCAAGCTGCCTAAGCTGTCAGATTAACCTCAATTTTGTCCTGGTGGAATTGCCAATGAGGCCGCCCGGCTGGAATCCGAGGCGGATTAAGCCGTGCGGCTGCATGGATCAATTTTCTAGGTTCCAATCCTTTTCAGTTTCAGGTTGCTCCCCGAACATTTTAGGCACCTTTCAGCTTCAGAAGGCTTCCTGTTCAGTTTACAGAGTATGCACAATTCCCAAGATGCAATATGCAATGCAATGCAAAGAAAGAAAGCAAGCACGATAAATGAAATCCGTGACGGGAGGCTAACCCGCTCAAAGGGAAAAAAACTTTCTTTTTTTATTATTATTTTTCAAAAAAAGGATACCGGTACGTGGGATTGTTAGACCACCGTTTATCCCAAGCCCCGGGTTAGGAAGCGATACAGGAAGGTTAGTGGTTTCCACCTATATACCGGGTATCGTTTTTTTATTTTGTATTTTGAAAATGAGAGCTTTCTCCTTTGGTTATTCCCCAGCGGATTCGCCAAACTCTGAATGTGGTGCCCAAAAATCTTTTTTGTGTCTATTTTTGGATTCACTTGAGTTTGAAAACATCCGGTTTAATTTGAAAAATGGATTCGCCACGCCATTTTGATTTCCTCAAAACTTTGAAAAAAAGGAGTAAGGGTCCGGAGGTTAAGTTACCCCTTGGGAAGAATGGATCGTCGTTCACCCAAGGTGCCTTGCCGAAGCAAGTCTCCCAAGATCCCATTTATCGTGCTTACTTGCGTGCTTTCTTGTGTGCTTGTGTTGAAAAGAGTGGGGGGGGGAATGTTTTCCGGACGTATAAACCATTTAGTTGGTTATCGCTCGGGATTCCTTGGATTTTTATGTGTTCGGTACTTTGATCCCGTCCTCATCTTGGACTTGTGATCATCACTATTTGACCTTGGGTCATGTGTGATCGAGATAGGGACACCGCTTTAGAGTCCAAGGATGAGTTCCTTTAGAAAGGAATGACCTTTGCCTATCAATCCTACATCTTGAGACGATTCAGACTCTTTCGGGGCATTTATGCTCGTCTCAAGTGATAATCGGAGATATGTGGCTAAGGTTCATCCTTTTCTAAAGGAGAATCCGTCTATGGCATCTTTAGGTGGAAGAAATGATGTAAAGATAGGACCTTTACACCATCTCGTTCCAAGAGATGCTCCAAGTACCAATGGGGACTAGGGAATGCATGTTTAGGATAAAAATGACATTTTTAATGAAAAGATGACATTTTATATGCAAAGGATGCTATTTGTTTGCAAAGGATGCTTTTTGATATTAAGAATGATTTTTTTTATGCAAAGGATGCAACTTTATGTGAAAAAATAGCATTTTATGTGCAAAGGATGCATAAATATGTCATTTTGAAAGCAAGGATGCTACTTTGATGTAAAGATAAAGCCTTGAATGCAAAGGATGAAACTTTGTGTGTAAAAATGGCATTTTGAGTGCAAAAGATGCTACTTTATGCATAAAAATATCATTTTAAGAGCAAAGGATGCTATTTTGATGCAAAGGATGCCACTTTGATGTATGAAAATGACATTTAATGAAAAGATGACATTTTATGTACAAAGATACTGTTTAAATTACAGATTGACATTGGATTACAACATGGTAAAGGTTGAAATCAGATTACAAACTGAAAAGATGCAGGCTCTGCAAACTGGCCAAAGTTGTCGCGTGACATAGGTTGCCTGGCAAGGTATGTCGCGTGACATACTTAGCCACTTGCAGAGACTTTAACAACTGAGATTTACAGAGGCAGCAAGGCATTAATATAGCCAAGTTACTTCACTGATAGATCTCAAAAAACATGTATATCTATAATGAACATTTCAAGAGAGTGTGGATATGAGAGATCCACACTCATCTCGGATGTTCATGCAAAACAATGTCAAGCCAATGCGACTATATGAAATGATATTCAAACAGATACGGATCTAAGCAATATGAGACTAAAACATGCAATCTTAATCAGGATGCATCAAAGTCAACACATTTAATACATAGATCTCATTTATAAGGAAGATAGGGGGAGAGAAAAGGATAGAAAATCGTTACCCTTGAAGATCCCCGACTTCCTATATCAAGTTAGATATAGGAGCCTTCAAACATCAGCCTCCGGAGCTGATATCAAGCCTTGGTTCAATGAGAGCGGTTGGTTCTTTGTGTGTATATGAAGTGGTGTTGGATTGGTTGAATGGTGAGTGATTTGAGAGGATTAGTATGTGTTTTGGAGGGTATGTGAGGAGAGAGACTAGGCTCCTGGGCGTATTCTTGATAGAGTGACACTAAGGAGTGAAAAAGGCCCCCCTAAAATGAGAGGTGCAGGCCTCTATTTATACGTCAATAAAGCTTAAGACTCGATGTCCAGCTATAGATTCCACAAGCCTATCAATCCGAGGTAGATGAAAATAGTCTTTGGGGAAAGCTTTGTTGAGGTATGTGAAATCATCACACATCCTCCACTTTCCACTTGGTTCTTGACCATCACCACGTTGTCCAGCCACTTGGGATATGATGTTTCTTTGATTATCCCTGCCTTGAGTAGTTTCTCAACCTCTTCCTTGATCGAGATCTCCTTTTCTGAGGTGAAATATCTTGACTTTTGGTGGATGCATTTGAAGGAGGAGCTATCATTCATTTTATGGACTATGACATCCTCGCTGATCCCTTGCATTTCCTCCACTCTTCATGCAAACACATCATTGTTCTTTCTCAAAAATTCAATCAAGATCTTTCTTTCCTCCGGGTAGATTTCCAAACCGACCTTAACTTTTTGCTTGGGTAATTAAGGTTGATTATTAACTCTTCGAGCTCGTCGTTAGGTTGGAGATCGTTGATCTCTCGATTGTGGAGGGAATCGATCACAATAGTTGGGGGAGAGGATTGAACCTCGAAGAGCGGACATTGAGTATATGATTTCTCGGTCTATATCTCCCAAGGTTCCCCTATCTATATAACCTCCGGCCACGGGGGCCAACCTTTTGGCTCTTCTTCTCTTCTTGAGCTCTAGCTTGGTGTAGTGAAAAGAAAGCATCACCACGAACTCGATCTACGGTCATTTCCCTTTATTTTTGCTCCGCTTAGACTCTTCCTCTACTTGCGAGATGGAGGCCTTGTTTTTCATTTTTCTCTTTTCCTCCAAGGTTTTGAGGAATTCCTAGGGATGGTTCTTGATGACCGCCACTCCGCCAGGGGTGTTAATTAAATTTGATTCTATGGTGTGGGACAGAGGCTACAATTTCCAGTGCGCCACGTGTCGTGACTCCGAGAATGGCATTGTACTGGGATTGCAGATCAATGACCATGAAGGTGACCTTTATTGTTTTTTGTTGGGGATTTTACCCTATGGTCACCTCAAATTCAATCGTCCCCTTTACATAGATGGTGTGGTTGTTGAATCCCTCCAGCAGTCCAGTGTAAGGGGTTAGATGTGCCTCAGACATCTCCATTCCTGCTAGAGTGTGATAGTAGAGAATGTTCATGGTTGCGCCCGCGTCAATCAAGACCTTTCTTATGTTAGCCCTATTCATCCTCATTTTGATGATCAAGGGCTGGATAGAGTGGAAGTGAGCTCGCTTCTTTTGAAACCAATTTCTAGCTCTTCTTTTGGAGCTAGGGCTGGAATCAAGAATACCTTTTCCAGAGTCATGATTTGATTGGATAGATGGGTGTTACTTGGAGCTTCAACTCCATTATAGTTTATATCATAAGTCCCCTACTCATCATCATCATCATCATCATCATTTCGGGTGTTTCTCTCTCTCCTCTCGGGACCTCGTTGAGTTCGAGCCATGTTGTTGTTGTTGCCCTTGACCCAGTTGGCCAACTCTCCGTTATCAATCTAGATAATTTTCTTCAGGTGGAAGCAGTCCTCCGTGTTATGGCCATGGTCACTATGATAGTCACTTAATATGTTCCTTGACCTCTCTTTTAACTTTCTAACATCGGAGGAAAAGGATGGATTTCTACGGCTTTAAGGATAGCAGCCCGAGGTGCGGTCAAGGGAGTATAAACAGTTTCATCCGCTATTTTTTGAACTTTTCAATATTTCGGTCTTTGTTTTTCCCCTAACCGTGGCCGTGGTTGGATCTTTAGCTTATCTCCTTGACATGCTCAATTCTTTCTTTGGCTGGTCTATGAGTAGCCAGGATTTCTGCGGGTCCTCCGTCGAGGTTCAGTTGTAGCCCTCCCGTACATCTCCTCCACATCTTTGGGCCTATTTGAGGTAAAGGTCATTTTCAGGAAGCTTGAGGTTAGACCTCCCTCAAAGCATAGTTGAATATAACTCTCGGACAACTTCCTGAAGCGAGTGACGTAAGACTTGGTGGTTTCTCCAGGCCCTTGCTTGATTCTAACCAGATTGGTCCTCGGTCTCGCGGGCTCACCAGCTCCAGCAAATGAGTTGAGGAAAGAACTCCGAAATTGCTCAAAGTTATGGATGTATTTTGTTTGTGAGTCATCATCCATGACAGTGCTTTGCCCGTGAATGTGGAAGCTAAAGCTTTGTACATTACGGCCTCATTATCAGAAAATAAGGTCATCTGCCCTTCAAATCTCCCCCATATGACACTTGGCGTTTGATGAGCCATCATAGGGTTCCAGTTGTGGGGGTTTCCCTCTTTGGATGGGGGCATTTTCTATCTTGTCCGAGAAGTCATCCATGGTACGTGTGTATTTTGCACTTCTTTTTTTATGGGTTTCCCACATCTGGTGAACTTTAGAAACTCCGAATTCATCTCATTCATCTTAGTTCTTTTTTAAGGAGAAATCACGGCCTTCCCCTTGGCATTTTCCTTAGGTTTTACTTTGGATTTCTCAGGGAGAGGAGTTGATTCAGCCTCCTCACCCTCTTCTTCCTCCTCCTCTTCATCGTGATCGAGATCAACGATGGGTACCTCCGGCCTTTTTGTCCCCCTAGCCTGACTGGCTATGGACTTAGTCTAGACTCCCCTGTCTAACCTAAGGGAGCCTTCTTGTAGGGGGAGGCCATCATTTGTCTCTAACTCCACCAACTCAAGATGGGCATCATTTATGTCCATAACCTCAGCCACAAGCTAAGCCCTTTCTGCAAGATCTTGGTTCCTCTTTTGTGTCAACTCTGGAGTCAGAGGAGAGGTAGGGTTTTTTGGACTGGTGGTTTAGGGGGCTTTTTCATTTTGGGCAGCCTCTAACTTCTCCCTAGGGTCTCTTTGAGTAGGAGTAAGAGAACCATGACTATTGGTACGGCCCCCCAACTTATTGAAGGCTGAGGTAATAGGTCTAATAGGATTTATGTTAGAAGGAGAAGCCTAGTTGATGTTTTCAGAAGGTGTAAGAAAACCAGCATTTTGTAAAGGGGTTCCAATCATTTTTGAGAATAAGAAATGAAAACTTGTTTAGTGTATAAGTGTTTAGAGAAAGTGTTTAGAAAGACAAAAAATCACACGAGAAAACTCAAGCGTTTCTCGACAATGGAACCACTGATGACGCCACAGAATTTGGGGTCTCACTAATGAAGGAATAACTGGCTTTTGATGAACTTGTACCTAGATCATAACACAAATGATAAGCACCATTAGAGACTAAGTAAGGGTTGATTCCGGCTCAGGCCCTCGGGTGTGAGAGTAAGATATTTGAGGAAATATGAACTGAGAATAAGACTTGAAATGTCTTAGTGTATTTGTGTGCTAGAGTTTAGATAATGTGACTTACCTTGCCCAAGAGGACAAGTGAGGGTATTTATAGTGTAGAGAGAGAGATCAGTTGGATAAGATCTCAGCCATTGGGTACATTCGTCTTGACCTAGAGCATGTCAAACCCTGGTTTGGAAGTACAATAAAGGGCACTTCACTATAGAGGATGTCGTTAATTAGACGAGGGAAAGAGGGGTAGGCAACAGTTGGTGCGGCACCTCAACACGCGTAATGGGCGCCTGAGCCTCCATTTAATGCGACAGAGACAGGCATGCCGGCTGGTGTGAGAGCTTTGTACGAAATCGTGATCTACAAGTTTGATAGGAACCAGTAGTCTGGATGAGGCCGCGGTCAAGGCGGACTGTTGATGACTCGGTCTAGAAGTGCCACGTCATTTAGTTCGGTGTAGACTAGAGCCATCTTGGACCCGGTCCGGAGGGTCCGGGGTCATCATATATTTATACTACATAGTGTTAAAGATGTCAATTTTATATGTATGGATGAAAGTTAACTACGGTTGTAGGTGTAATAGTTCATGGGTGGTATGTGTAACTGTCTGAGTTTGTTATTCTATTGTTGAATGTCTTTTGAGTTGTTTGTTGTTGAGAGAGATTTCCCTTAGTTGTATTGCATTATATATAAATTGAGTGAATGATCAAAACAATCACAATTTCTCTGAAATTATCACAGCCTGAAACACAAGTTATATCCAAGGTGATAACAGCACCAACGATAGCCTTGAGATAGCACATACACACTTCGAAATGAAAAACAATTTTGTAAAGAGATTGCAGTGAAAAAATAACACCAAAATTGTTTTTCTCAAGTTATATTATAACTTGAGGATGCTTCTTAGGCAAGACTTTATATTCACTATGAAAAATGAGTTACAAAGCCAAAATGTTCCCTATAACTATTACAATGTAATTTCTATGGAACAACAGATAAAGAATGAATTACAATCCTAGCCAACACACACTTGAACCCAAGGTATTCAAGTATGAAATATTATATGGGAGGAAGGAACAAATCGAACCAAGAAAGAACTCTATCTCTATATGCTTGAAGGTGTGAAGTGTGTAATTGGCATATCTTCAAATGTCTCCTTCAATGCATATTTATAGTCTTCAATGTCTTGAAGGCTACTCAATGTCTCAGCCATGGGTTATCTTTGGCGTTGAGGAGAGAGTGGGGTGACTGGATAAGCATCACTCTTGTTGTTGAGGCAAAATAAGAACCAATCCCACTTTTGTAGCAACATCTTTCTTGAGCTTTAATCCCACGCACTATGGCCTTATACTCTCAAGCTTCTCAGTCCTTGTACCTCCTGAATCAATAGCAACAACCTTGAACAAGTCTTCACACGTTTTATGAGTTGTTGATATAAACACGGACTTTGTTGAAAGTTACTCATAAAACTTCATTTCACTCGTAACTTTCTTTTCCTTCAAAAACTCCACGTTTTTAGCTCATGACTCCACCATATTATAACCTGAAATATGGACTTACAACATATACTAAAGAGATCATATTAGCACATTAGTACATAAACAATTAATCAAGAAATGTGCAACTATATAAATTCCAGCACATGAAATCATTTGGGAAATCATTTGGAAAGTGCTGAAATCACTTAGGATATCATCTGCGTTTTACACTAAGAATCTCCCCCTTAGTTGGATATTTCTTCTCAAACTTAATGTGCTGCACACCTGTAATTATTCAGTCCATATTCATATAAACAGAGCATAGAGCATAGAGTCAAAAACATAACATCTCCATGTAGATTAACTCCCCTTAATCAAGGAGCCAATCTAAAACAATGATTTATCAACAGAAACTAATTTATTTCAAACTAAATTTTTTCGAAATAAACTAAGTTATCGAACAAACCAAAGTACCAAAACATAATCCAAGTAAAGCTACCTAAACGATTAATGTTTTAAAACAAACCACCTAAAGAGTTCGCGACCAAAATATCACCACCATAAACAAAATAAAAAGCAAATTGTTTAGAACCACATCACCAACATAAAAAGAAATTGTTTTAGGACACCAAATCCCAACAGCCAAGCAGTGGCAACATCAACCTTCAGGTTTTCATATTTCTTCTTCTTCATTTTCTTCTTCTTCCTCTTCATCACAATCCCTATCACCTCCACCATTACTTGGACCAGCACGGGTGGTATCACCTGAAGTAGCACTAGCTCCAACAGCCCACCAGTAGCACATCCTCCCCCTGTTTGGGAAGAAATTTCATCAATAAACTTGTTAGTTCTTTGCTTGAGCTTGGCATAGGTTTCAAAAAGTTCTCCAAGAATACTGGATTACTCGTTTAAGAAGCTGAGAACTGTTTCTTTTGGGATGGAAGGTGAGTTGTTTCCTAGAAGGTTGAATACATTTGAAAGTATACTTGCAGCATCAGTTTCTGCAAAATTACTTGGGGGAACACCTGAGGGAGCATTTGGAATATCACCTGAGATTTTACCAGAAACAGGAAGAGCAGAAGACAAACCAACATTGTCATTTTATTTTTTCCAGGGAAGATCCTTGGTAAACCGGTTTCCTTTCTTTAGTTGGGAGTCTATGGTATAGTATTCAGGCTCAAAGGTGAAGGAATCAGAGGCTTCAATAGGCAAAGATTGGAAAACCAAGACTTTGAAAATCAAAGAAGGATAAGGGAAAAAGGTAATATTAATATTTTTCTTTCTACCCCAAGATGCCAAGTGTTTGAACACTTGCCTTCCAAAATTAATCCTATGGTTCTTTCCCAATCTGTACAACACATTTGCATGCTCCAAAGTAACAATCGGTTCATTGGTAGTGGGGAGCCATTTGAATATGCAAAGCTTGTGCAAAACAAAAAATAGAGAGGTAAGCCTAGAAGCATGAAGTTTTTCTTTTGAAGGCCAAGCTTGGATTTTGTTGTAGGTAAGGAATTTAACCATATCATCTTGATTAACACGGATGCTCTCATCATCTAAATTGGGAAGTCCTAAGGTTTTGTTGATGATGGCAGGAGTAAATGAGTAAACCCTACCCCTCATAAACACTTTACCATATTTATCAGACCCCTCATTGTCTAGATGAGCATGCAAGTTGGCAAAGAAATTCCTAACCACACTTTCTACAAAAACCGAGGCATGAATATTGGCCCTCAAAAATTTCCTATCCTCAAGAAACTGAACAATCCCTTCTTTTTTCAGTTCTTCATCATCTATGTGCTTTTCTTTCAACAATTTCTTACCCATGTTACTTAGCCTAAATTTCATATTTTCCTTTTTGTAAAACTCTAAAGTAAGAAATGGTTTGGGAAAGGTACTATCATCCTCATTCTAGATAAACTCATCATCAGATATATCATGATCACTAGGAATACTCTTAAAAGACTTAGAAGGAGTATTAGAAGGTGCAGGTGTTACCTCAGATGATATCTTGCCCTTGGTAGCACTTGCTAACCCTTTGCCCTTAGCCTTTTTCTTTTGAAATTCAGCCAATGTTTTTTCTTCCTCAGCATCAACCCAAGCATCAAAAGAATCTTCAGACAGTTCTTTCTCCATGTGGGCATCAAAGTTTTCATCACTAACATGAGCAGATAACAATTCCAAGGAGCTTTCTGACAATTCCACAGGATCTGAAGAGGTATCGGAGGTGGCCTTGAACCTGATCGATCTAATTCTGTTGGATGACCTCCTTTTTGCAACTTGAGATGTTAATTGAGCGGAGGGAGCTTTCCTCTTTCTCTTTTCTTTGGTTTCAGCCGGAAATGAGAGTGACCTTTGGAACATCTTGAGCCATAGAAGAAACAGGGGCAGCCGTGGCAACAATGGCCATATTGGGAGGAGATGAAGCAGGTGTTATCATGGGAGAGGTTTCCATGGCAACACGTGAAGTATCACTTGGTGCAATGCTTGGTGATATGTCTATGTGGTCGGTTGTGGTTGTTTTAGAAGGGGATTCCATGGACGATTTTGAGAATAATGTAGATAAATTTTGACCTAGGTTGGGAGAGGGAAGGACGATGGTGCAGAAGGGGGTAAATAGAGAGAGAGAGAGACGGTAAAAGGGGGAAGGATTTACTAGACAAAGTTTATCAAGAAATAAATGAAACTTGTTGAAGACGTTTTAAAAGTCGTAAACTCTTTAAAAACAAGACTTTCAGATATTTAAAATTTAAACAACAATTTTTGAAAAAAATAAAAACTAATATAGCACACACTAATATGTTAAGGAAATGATGGTAACACATAGAATAACATATAAGATAAACATCCCTTGATAAAAATATTCATTTTCAAGCACTTGAGGCATAACAAGCTTTAGCCATTTTCAAGCATTTCAGGCATAACAAGCCTATACTTTTTAAGTACTTTGAGGCACAACAAGCCTAACTTTCAAGTACACGAGGCATTGCTAGTTATAAAATTTCATTACACTTATTTAAACAAGGAAGCATCGTAGTAACGAGCTCCGTGCCCCAAGTCTTATTTCAAGTGCAAATTTTATTGATTTATCCATTTCAAGTAGGTTACACTGTAGTAACGAGCTCCATGTCCCTAATACTAAGCATAAATCACCTCATACATTCTCATTGGCAAGAGTACATCGTCGCAGCGAACGCCGTGCCCCAAGCTCGAGAGAATAGTATGAAAGGAAAAATAGCCTCTTTGCCTTTTTCATTTATCACATAGAGTGATTAGTGACTTTGTCACTATAAGCATATGAAAGGGAATGATATCAAACATGTTAACCTAGGTGATAACCTACCATAACAAAAAGGTCAGTATGTGCCACGGCTAGAACTAAGCTAACCAGATTAAAAGACTACAAAAGCAATTTTTTTTAAAACAAACAGAAGAAAAACTACACTAAAATATAAGTGTTACCCTAAGTGATAACATCACCTGAGGTAGCAATGACAAACAGACTCAGAGATTACAAAGACCAAGAGATCTTTTCAAACTAGAAAATCTCTCGTGGTCTAAGGCCTTGTTAAAGATGTTAGCCAATTGATACTTAGTATCAATATGATCAATGTGAATTTGGCCTTTATCGACCATATCTCTAAGAAAATGATGATGTATATCTATGTGCATAGTACGGGAATGCTGAACAGAGTTTTTTAAAATGTTGATAGCACTCAATTATCACATTATATAGTCAAAGAATTACTCTCAAGACCATAATCATCTAGAATATGTTTTAGCCAAAGTTGTGAATAACAACTACCAGCTGCAACATACTCAGATTCAGCCGTGGAAAGAGAGACACAGTTTTATTTACTACTATACCATGATACTAAATTGTTACCCAAGTAAAAATACCCCCCACTAGTACTCTTCCTATCATCCATATCCCCCGCCCAATCCGAGTCGCTAAAGCCTACCAAATTGGTATAAGTATCCTTACTAAACCAAATCCCTAATTCACTTGTTCCAGAAACATATTTAATTATTTTTTTGACAGAATTAAGGTGGGAGACTTTAGGATTGTCTTGATAACGTGCACATACACACACGCTAAATATGATATCAAGACGACTAGAAATGAGATAGAAAAGGCTACCTATCATAGAGCGATACAAATTAGGATCAACATCCTCACCTACTTGGTCCCTTCCAAGTTTAAGAGACGAACACTTAGGAATATTAGAGCTCTTTGCCCCCTCCAACCCAAACCTTTTCACAAAGTTTTTTGCATACTTGCTTTGTGAAATAAATATCCCTTCACTTGATTGTTTCACCTGCAAGCCTAAGAAGAATGTTAACTCATCAATCATGCTCATTTCAAATATTGACGTCATAGCCTCTACAAAAATTTTAAACAAGTTTGAGACGTAGAGCCATAGACTATGTCATCAACATATATTTGAACAATGACTAGTTCTTTTTCATGCCTTAAAATGAATAAAGTCCTATCCGCTTCAACTCTTGTGAAATCATATTCAAGTAAAAAGGAGGTTAAACGACCATACCACGCACGTGGAGCTTGTTTCAAGCCATATAGGGCTTTATCAAGTCTATATACATGGTTTGGTTGATGAGGATCTTCAAAACCTTTTGGTTGTTCATCATAAATTTCTTCATTTAAATAACCATTCAAAAAGGCAGCTTTAACATCCATTTGAAACAATGTGATTTTTAGATAACAAGTAATTGCAAAAAGGAGTCTTATAGATTCTATTCTAGCTACGGGAGCAAAGGTCTCATCAAAGTCAACACCTTCTATTTGTGTATAACCTTGAGCCATGAGACGTGCTTTGTTCCGAACAATATTTCCTTGCTCATCCGATTTATTTATGAAAATCCATTTTGTACCAATTACATTAGTGTTAATGGGACGTGGTAATAAAAACCAAACTTTGTTACGAGCAAATTGTTCAAGTTCCTCTTCCATGGCTTGTATCCAAAAATTATCTTTTAAAGCTACTAAAACATTCTTGGGTTCTAAAGAGGAAACAAAACAAGAGTATTTTACCTTATGGTATGTGGTGGACATGCACACATACCTCACCATTTCACGTTAGATAATAGGCTCTTTGTTCCTAGTTTGTACCCCTTCATCCACTTCTCCAATAATCTGAGAAGAAGGATGATTTCTTCTGATCCTAGCTAGTGGATCTCCTCTTAAATCTCCATGCAAATTAGTATCATCATCATATTGTTCGTCATTTTCAGTTGTTGGACTGGCTTCAGGTGATACCTGAGATGCTATCCCTTCAGTGGTAGCATTTTGGTCAACACCATTGGTGTCACTTTCTTTACTTTGTTCTTCCAGCTCTTCTAGCAATATTAATGGAGTTTTTTGCACTCCATCACCTGTAATACTTGCTAAGTCATCAAAAACAACATTCACAAATTCTTGAATGGTCTTTAACCTAAGGTTATAAACTCTATATGCTCGACTATCTTGAGCATACCCAAGAAATATTGCCTTATCACTTTTAGAGTCAAACTTGGCTAAGTAATCCCGATCATTTAGAACATAACAAACACACCCAAATATATGAAAATAATGAACTTTTGGTATCCTTCCATTCAAAATTTCATATGGTGTCATAGTTGTATCGGGTCTTAGAAAAACTCTATTGGCTGTGTGACAAGCCGTGCTTAAGGCCTCAGCCCAAAATATTTTTGAAATCCTTTTTGAAAACAAAATCACACGGGCCATTTCAAGCAAGGTCCTATTTTTCCTCTCAGCCACCCCATTTTGTTGAGGTGTTTTAGGAACCGAAAATTCATGTTTAATTCACAAAAAATTGAAAACGAAGAATTATCAAATTCCTTTCCATGGTCAGAACTTATTCGAATGATAAGAGCACAAAACATGTTTTTGATTTTAGCATGTAAGATCTTAAACTTTTCAAAAGTTTCTGATTTTTCTTTTAAAAAATACACCTAAGTGAATCTAAAAAAATCATCTACTATGACAAAAGAATATCTCTTACCTCCTAAACTTTCTACCTCAACTGGACCCATTAAATCCATATGTATAAGGTGAAAACAGTGTGTTGTTCCAGAGTACTTCTCATGGTGTTGGGTAGCACTATGGGTAACACGTGTCTGTTTCCCTCTGAGACAATCCTCACATATGATTTTCTTACTTATGTCTAGGTTAGGAATACCACTAATAGCTTCTACCTTAAGCAGTTTCACAATGTTACGAAAATGGACATGACCAAACTTTTGATGCCACAAGTTAGCATCATCAACTCTCACAGAATGACACACTTGTTTATCCTCAACAAGATAACAGTTATTACTTGACCTAGTACCTAACATAACATAGTTATTGGTACAATAAAAAACTTCACAAGTATTCTTATTGAATTTTACTTCAAGATTGTCATCACAAAGTTGGCTAATACTAATTAAATTAGTTACAAGTCCATCAACATGCAAAACATTTTTCACAGCAGGAAATCCAGGTATATTAAGAATGCCTTTTCCTACTATATTACTCTTGCTACCACCACCATATGTTACACTACCACCTTGAATAGGTTCATATTCCTTTAAAAACATTTTTGTTCCCGTCATGTGACGTGAACAACCACTATCAAAATACCATAAACCTTCAACATTGGTCTTTAAAGCAGTGTAAACAACAACATATCTCAGATTAGATTTAGGTTTCCATGATTTCTTACTTGGATTAATTCCCTTCTGACTGCAAGTGATATCTGAAGTGCTAGGCAATACTTCAGGTAGCACTGATAAACTGGACTGTTTCTTTAAAAGAGTTTTACATTTATTTTTAAAATGTCCAGTAGAGTAACAATAGTTACATACTATGACTTTGTCAGAGATCTTATCAGAAGACAGAAGTTTAACATTATCCATTTCTTAAACAAAAACCATTTTATCTTCTCTATTAGCTAAAGTAGATGTAATATCATTTAAAGACTCTTGAAAACCCATACCTGCCTTGAGTGGTTTGATCAACCAAAGTATTTCATCCAGCTTGGAAGAACCCGTGTTGAGTTTTTTAAACGTGGCCTCGGCTAGAGTAGGTTTGTCCTTGACTTTGTCCAGCTCCGCATCCTTTTTTGTGAGTTGGACTTCCAACTTAGTCATTCCATCAGTCAGATCTTGAACATCTTTAGACAGGAACACCACACCTTCTTGTTCTCTTTCTTCCATTCATCAAGCAATTCATTGTAGAGGTTCTTAAGACCGCAAATGAGCTTATCTTTGCTCGACTCATCACATTGTTCACACTCTTGTGAACTACCTACATCCATGTCAGTAGAACCCATAAAACAAACATCATTTTTTAAACAAAAATTGGTATACCTGATGGATGATATCTCAGGTGCTATCCCAGCTTGGATATCACTTGAGATAACAATGTCAGTGTTCGAGTCACAATTTGTGACCATCATTGTTGTTTGATCTGAATCTTCAGATTGATTGGTCTTCTCATCTTAATTGTCACTGAGGGATACCCATAGGTTCTTCCCCATCTTCCTTAGAGTGTTAGAACACTCGTTTGAGTAATAACCCCACCCAGAGCATGCGTAACATTGGATTGACTCAAGGTACTTCGGATCAGATCTCGATTGATCTGATGATGCTCTTCTTATGGGACCACCTTTCTGAGTAGATGGAAATGTCCTCTTTGGCATTGAATTGTACACCTTGGTTTGTTGCTCTTTAGCCTTATCCTGCACATTTTTTTTTGTTAAACTTTCTTAACATAGAATTATATTTCCTAGCAAGCAAGGCAACACTAGCATCTTCACCTAATTCCTCAAAAATTTCGTCATCCTCATCATTTGATAAACTTGAGGATTGAACTTTTAAAGCAACACTCTTGCCTTTAGAAGCTTCACTTTGCTCAGTAAGGTTTGACTCAAAATTTTTTAAAATGCTCATTAAGGAATTAATGTCCATAGTAGAAAGGTTGTGAGCCTCTTCTATAGATGAAACCTTCATATTAAAACGCTCATGGAGAGTTCTAATAGCCTTTGAAACCAATTGTTTATTTGTAAAAGGTTCACCTAAAAGTTGACACTCATTAGCAATGTCAAATATTTTTTCAAAATAAGAGGAAATGGTATCATTTTCACCCATTCTCAACCTTTCAAACTTGCTAGTTAGACCCCTAAATTTGTTTTCACGCACACTAGAATCACCTTCACAAAACCTTTGTAAAATATCCCAAGCTTCCTTAGCTGTGGAACTGTTTTGAACTAGTTTAAAAATGTGCATGTCAACTCACTCAAAAATAGCATTAAGAGCTTTCTCATTGTAGTTAGCTAGGACAATCTCTTCATTAGTCCTTTCGGCTTCAGGTTTAACCTGAATGTCACCATCCTCATCTGGAGGTAACAGTGGAAGAGAGTATCCATTAATTATAGATCGCCAAGCTCGAAGATCAATTGATTTGATATGCGAGTGAAGACGGATCTTTCAATATGCATAATTCGAACCATCTAAAACAGGAAGACGTTTTTGGTTTGAATTTGTAGGATCAAAAGCCATTACACCGGATCTAGCACTTAGTATGTCAGGTGATAGGCTCTGATACCAATTGAAATTGTCACGGCCTGAAACACAAGTGATATCCAAGGTGATAACAGCACTAACAATAGCACTTGAGATATCACACACACACTTCGAAATGAAAAACAATTTTGTAAAGAGATTGCAGCGAAAAATAACACCAAAATTATTTTTCTCTAGTTAAATAAATTATATAACTTGAGGATAACGCTTAGGCAATACTTTATATTCACTATGAAAAATGAGTTGCAAAGCCGAAATGTTCCCTATAACTATTACAATTTAATTTCTATGTAACAAGAGATAAAGAACGAATTCTAATCCTAGCCAAC
The DNA here is from genome assembly GCA_022495995.1 of Adenophora triphylla var. japonica. Classification (NCBI taxonomy): domain Eukaryota; kingdom Viridiplantae; phylum Streptophyta; class Magnoliopsida; order Asterales; family Campanulaceae; genus Adenophora; species Adenophora triphylla. Next base: position 341,636 of record JAFEMH010001501.1, read on the forward strand.
ACACACTTGAACCCAAGGTATTCAAGTGTGAAATATTATATGGGAGGAAGGAACAAATCGAACCAAAAAAGAATTCTATCTCTATATGCTTGAAGGTGTGAAGTGTGTAATTGGCATATCTTCAAATGTCTCATTCAATGCATATTTATAGTCTTCAATGTCTTGAAGGCTACTCAATGTCTCAGCCGTGGGTTATCTTTGGCGTTGAGGAGGTGAGTGGATAAGCATCACTCTAGTTGTTGAGCCAAAATAGGAACCAATCCCACTTTCGTAGTAACCTCTTTCCTGAGCTTCAATCCCACGCACTATGGCCTTGTACTCTCAAGCTTCTCAGTCCTTGTACCTCCTGAATCAACAGCAACAACCTTGAATAAGTCTTCACACGTTTTATGAGTTGTTATAAACAAGAACTTTGTTGTTGAAAGTTACTCATAAAACTTCATTTCACTCGTAACTTTCTTTTTCTTCAAAAACTCCACGTTTTTAGCTCATGACTCCACCATATTATAACCTGAAATATGGACTTACAACATATACTAAACAGATCATATTAGCACATTAGTACATAAACAATTAATCAATAAATGTGCAACTATATAAATTCCAGCACAATAAATCATTTGAAAAGTGCTGAAATCACTTAGAATATCATCTGCGTTTTACACTAACATTCTCCATTGCGTATTTCTTCATTATGCATTTCTTTACATTAGGGGTGTAAGTGGTTCGGTTCAAATCGCGGTTTGAAACCGAACCGAACCAAACCATGCAGTTTGGTTTGGTTTTCAAGTATGAATGGTTCGGTTCGGTCTCAAATATTTACAAACCACATGGTTTGGTTTGGTTTGTGGTCTGATCCTCCCAAACCAAACTAAACCGAACCAAACCAAACCAAACCGCGGTTTGAGACCGCGAGACCAAACCACCAAACCGAACCGCGAGACCAAACCGCCAAACCGAACCACATTACATAAACTAATCATAACCCTTGTTTTGTATCTTATTTAATATTTTTGTATCTTTATTAAAATTTACATAAACTAATCATAATTCCCGTTTTGTATTTTATTTAATATTAATTTCATCATTTGTTATATTCATTACGACACATAAATAACCAAGTTCTCTCCACGATCGCCATTGTAAAGTGTTTTTCTTCTTTCGACCTCTCTCTTCCTCTAGTCTCTTAAACACTCGCATTTTTCGCTATTCCTCCATGATCACGAAAAATTTAAACTATATGAAAATGAGTTGAGGTCTGAATCGTGATTTGAACCGTAGTTTAAATTATGGTCTGAACGCGGTTTGAACCGCGGTTTGAAACAAACCGAACCAAACCATAGCGGTTTGGTTTGGTTCGATTTGAATTTTTTCATGGTTCAGTTCGGTTTGAAATTTTTTCAAACCGATGACTAGTGGTTCGGTCTGTAGATTCCCCAAAACCAAACCAAACCGAACCATTTACACCCCTACTTTACATAGCACTAAATATGCTTATGTTTAACCTTTTTGTAAATGTCTTTCAAAATAAAATTTAGACATTCATTTGTCGGTAGAGGAATCGCCAAAATACTCCTTTCGTCCTAAATAACTAAACTAATCTCCATTACCTTCTTCACATATCCTCCGTCGTGAAATGGAACCCATCTTTATTTTTATTTTTATAGTAATATTTTTTATTATTATTTGGGGTTATGCCCATACGAATAATCAAAGTAACTTAGGGTAAATTAGCAATGTATGAGGCATACACAAACATTGAATCCTTATTTGTAAGTAAAGTTGTGCTTGTTTTTCATCTGGTTCAACAAACAGTGGATAACTGTCAAAGAGGGAAAATTTCAAACAGCTATGTACAAAACTCAACTGTACAAAACATGCACATTTCAACAGTTGCACTTTACACCCCTGACTAATTATACTTCCTGCTGTGAGACTTTAACTATAGTACAATCATCACAAAAAGACATAGACATTGGGATGTTTTTCCTTATAGTCCACCCTAATAATTTATGAATATTTCACACTTAATGATTGTAAGCTTGCAATTTAATTTAATTTAATTTAATTTAATTTTTTTGAAGTATACAAAGTTTTTATAGAAAATATACTTTCATTAAAAAAAAAAAAAGGTTCATATGTTGAAAAAAATGATGAATAGTAAAGAGCAAAAAAGAATCATCAAGTGTTTTTTTTTTTTGTTATTTTTAAAGATAAGATAATCATCTACAAAAAACAAAAAAGCATATTGCTGAGTTCAATTTAAAGGAAATACTCATTACATCCCAAAATTATTTTATATTTTTCATGAAGTTCAAGGAATTTTTTTATAAAAAAATTATTGTTCCAAAAAAGTCACTCATTTTATTTTGGTTTATATCAAAAGTATGATAAAGTCTTGGGAAAACCCATATTTTCTGATAGCCAAAAGCCAAGAGAAATAGCCGAACGGAATTAATAACCAAGATTCTGAAGAAAAAGCTTCAGCTTTTCTTATGAAAATTCAATCAACAAAACTGAGTTTAATCTCTAAAAAACAAAGTATTAATACTCCCATAAAACCCTAAAACGACATAATAAAGAAGGACCAAAATAACCCCGCTTAAAGTTGCAAAAACATAAACAAAAACTGTTAAGGAAACACCCAAAACGTAATTAAGGAAAACAGTTACGTCGTGAGGCGCCCGCCCCACCAAAGCTGAAGCGCCCGCCTCCAGCACCGTGTGTTCATGGCCTGGCTGAAATCCCTTGAGGCGTCCGCCTGGTGACATCTGATGCGGCCGCCTCAAGCCCAGAGAGTTGGCCCTTGTTCTTCCCATTTGAGGCGCACGCCTGGTTGATCATAGGGCACCCGCCTCGGCCTTCAGCTGCTTGGACATCTCGTTGGTCTGTCTCATCTGCCTGGACATCTCCCTGGTCTGTATCATCCTCCCCCTCTTGAAAGAAACTCGACCTCGAGTTGGCATCATCGTCATTGTCTCCATGGTAAGCTGATAAATCCGCAACATTGAACGTGGCAGAGACGTTGTACTCACCGGGCAAGTCGATCTTGTACGCATTGTCATTGATCCGCTCTACTACACGAAATGGACCATCAGCCCTTGGTTGTAACTTGCCAAAGCGACCAGCTGGGAATCTCTCCTTTCGCAAGTGTACCCACACCAAATCTCCAACCTGAAACACAACATGTTTGCGATGCTTGTCCACCCGCTGCTTGTACATGTTGTTTTGACGAATAATGCGCTTGCGAACCTGCTCATGAAGCTCTTTAATCTGAGTTGCACGCGCCTCTGCATCAGAACTGTATTGACTGGTAACCGGAAGAGGAATGAGGTCTAAGGGACTGAGAGGGTTACGGCCATACACAACTTGGAAAGGGCTTTTGCCCGTAGTGCTGTTCTGAGAATTGTTGTAAGCAAACTCGGCCTGTGCAAGTGTCAAGTCCCACTGGCGGGGATGGTCACCAACTAAACTGCGCAATAAATTACCCAAACTACGATTAGTCACCTCAGTCTGTCCATCCATCTGCGGGTGATACGAGCTACTGAACTGTAAGCGCGAACCCATCTTCCTCCACAACGTGCGCCAAAAATGGCTAACAAACTTGACATCCCTGTCAGAAGTAAGTGATTTGGGAATGCCATGCAACTTCACAATCTCCTTGAAATACAAGTCTGCCACTTGTGTTGCATCAAATGTCTTACTGCAGGGAACAAAATGGGACATTTTTGAAAAACGATCCACCACCACCATAATGGAATCCTTCTGTCGCTGCGTACGAGGCAATCCCAACACAAAATCCAAGCTAATGTCCTCCCATGGAGCAGTAGGAACCGGCAAAGGAGTATACAAGCCTGCATTGTTCTTGCGAGTCTTGGCTACATGGCACACACGACATCTCGCCACAAACCGAGTAACATCATGCCCCAACCTTGGCCAAAAAAACTGCTCGCCTACAAGTGCCAGTGTTTTATCCTTGCCAAAGTGTCTGGCAAGTCCCCCTTCATGACTCTCAGAAATAATTAGGTCCCGCAATGAACAATAAGGAACACAAAGCTTGTTACCCTTAAACAGATAGCCATCATGAATCAAAAACTGCAGAAAATTACCTCGGGAACACTTTTCCCACACATCCCCAAAATACGGATCATCACGATACAAATCACGAAAAGTGTCAAACCCACAAACCTCGACCCGCAGTGTAGCTAATAAGGAATGCCGACGACTCAAAGCATCTGCCACACGGTTCTGAACACCCGCCTTATGTGTAATGACAAACGTAAAAATCTGAATGAACTCCACCCACTTGGCATGTCGCAAATTAAGCTTATGCTGCCCTTGAATGTATTTGAGTGCCTCATGATCAGAATACAACACAAACTCCCGTGACAATAGATAATGTTGCCAATTCTCTAAGGTGCGAACAATGGCATAGAATTCCTTATCATATATAGAGTACTTCTTCTTAGCATCGTTCGGTTTCTCACTGAAGAAGGCGACAGGCTTCTTATTTTGACTCAACACTCCGCCAACGCCAACATTGGAGGCATCACAATGAACCTCAAAAACTTCATCAAAATTAGGCCAAATAAGAACAGGAGCTTGTGTCACCGCCTTTTTCAAAAGCTAAAAAGCATCATCTGCTGCCTTATTCCACACAAACACACTCCCCTTGATGCAGTCAATCAGTGGGGCAATAATACTGCTGAAATCACGAATGAAACAGCGATAAAAGGAAGCCAACCCATGAAATCGCCTAACATCATGAACATACGTCGGTGTAGGCCAGCTAGTGATAGCTTCCACCTTCGAATCATCCATACAAATACCCTCCTTGGTAACCACATACCCCAAGAAAGTCACTTGCTCCGTCAAAAAGTGACACTTCTTACGATTAGCATATAGTTTCTGCTCACGCACAACATCAAAAACCTGTCTCAAGTGTACCAAGTGTTGTTCCACAGATTTACTATAAATCAATATATCATCAAAATAAACAACAACAAACGTACCAATGAAAGGTCTGAAAATATGGTTCATGAGTCGCATGAACGTGCTAGGAGCATTAGAGAGCCCAAATGGCATCACCATCCACTCATACAATCCATCCCGAGTCTTGAAAGCCGTCTTCCACTCATCCCCCGGTCTGACACGAATCTGGTGATACCCGCTACGCAAATCAATCTTGGAAAACACCACTGCACCATGTAACTGGTCAAGCAAATCATCGATCTGAGGAATGGGAAACCTATACTTGATGGTGATTTTATTGATCGCCCGACTATCCATACACATACGTAATGTTCCTTCAGCCTTAGGCACCATCAACGCCGGAACCGCACATGGGCTCATACTTTCCCGAATGACACCCTTGTCAAGTAACTCCCTCACTTGTCTCTCCAACTCTTCATGTTCCTTGGGTCTCAACCGATACGCAGCCTTGTTCGGAATAGAAGCACCCGGAACAAGATCAATACCGTGCTGAATATCTCGCATGGGAGGAAGTCCCAGAGGAATCTCATCAGGAGTAACATCACCATAATCATCAAGTAATGACTGTACCTCTGCGGGTGTGGACATCCCTGACTCGTTCTCCTCAAGCAAGACAAGAACATAGAACCCCTGTTCCACTGCGGTCGCTGAATCGAACTCTGCACGGCTAAGGAGTTGGTGACCCACAGCAGTCATAGGTTTATCACTAGTAGTCTGCTCCTGTCTCGGGTCCATAGGGCATAACGTAATAGAGACATCATTCATGCGGAAGGAGTACGTATTCTTGAACCCATCATGCTTAACCCGCCTGTCAAACAACCACGACCTTCCCAACAAAATATGGCATGCATCCATTGGTACCACATCACACCACACCTCATCTCTATAGCGCTTGCCAATAGAAAACTGCATGAGGCACCGCTTATCCACCTTGAGCTCATTGCCCTTGATCAACCAAGACAACTTATATGGCTGTGGGCGTACAACCGAAGGTAAACTCAGCTTGTCCACCATTGTAGTAGAAACAACATTCTCACAACTACCACCATCAATAATAACCTTGCACACATTACCCTTGGCAGTGCACTTTGTATTGAAGATATTATGGCGAAGCCACTGATCATCATCTACAGCTGTTGTGTTCAACACACGTCTAACCACCAATGTCGGACCCTTGTCTGCATAAACCACCTCGGTCTCAACGTCGGACACTTCGTCTTCTTCATCATAGACCGGCAACTCTTCCTCAAGTAAGGCAACAACATTCCTGTTGGGACACTCGGCTTGAAGGTGATCAATACCCTGACATTTGAAGCACCTCGCAGGATGCCTCCCCCTAGTATTTGCTGCAGTGGTACCCGAATTGGCTGCAACTGGTGTCTTAGGAACAGATAGGGGGACCCCTTTAGGTGTGCTAGAACTACCAACGCCCCTAGTGGTGGTAACATCTCTGCTCGGCCAACGATTCACCGCTTTCTTTTGCTTCAACTGTTTCTCAACCTTCAAAGCAAGTCGACACACATCCGCATAGGTCCAATACTGCTGCAATTAGTCCCCCAAGGAAGCGAGCAACGGTCTGTTCATCCTCTTCGGAAACATCACACCGCATCTGCAAACGATCAAACTCGTTGATGAACTCCTCAACGGTCATATCCCCCTGTTTCAAATTATGGTAATCAAGAAAAGCCTCCTGTCGATAGTGTTCCAGAAGAAATTTCCTTCGTAGCAACTTTTTCATCTTATCCCAAGAATGGATTTTCGATTTTCCCTCTCTCGCCCGTTGCTTCTTAACATGTTCCCACCATATAGAAGCATGCTTTTTCAATTTGATGGCCACAACCTTAACCTTATGACTATCGTCCATGGGTTTCAAGTAAAACACACGTTCAACAGTATTTAGCCAATCAATGAACTCATTAGGGTGTGCCTTACCTTCAAACTCCGGGATTTCGATCTTCATGCCGATATCCTTCGAAGGATCAGCCCCAAACCTGTGCCCATGTTCATGACCACGAGCGAAGGGATTGCGACCGTCTGTAATGCCTCCTTCATCAGACGAGACGTCTGAATCAGAGCCCACATCAGTGGGAGCCCTCATATTAGCAGTCTGCTGTTGGAGCTGCTGAACTTGGTTTCGCAATTTGTCATTTTCAATATCGCGTAGGTCTCTATTGCGATGGATTTCATCCTCCTGGGGGTCTGCACGACGGCCTCTACCACACCCACGACGACCATCACGAGCACCACATCCGCGTTCTGCCATTGATAACCAGGAAACTGATACCAAATGATAGCCAAAAGCCAAGAGAAATAGCCGAACGGAATTAATAACCAAGATTCTGAAGAAAAAGCTTCAGCTTTTCATATGAAAATTCAATCAACAAAACTGAGTTTAATCTCTCAAAAACAAAGTATTAATACTCCCATAAAACTCTAAAACGACATAATAAAGAAGGACCAAAATAACCCCGCTTAAAGTTGCAAAAACATAAGCAAAAACTGTTAAGGAAACACCCAAAACGTAATTAAGGAAAACAGTTACGTCGGGAGGTGTGAATGTGTGCCCAAAATTTATTTTTTTATTGGAATTCACGCGAGTTTGAAGACATCCGGTTTAATTTGAAAAACGGAGTCGCCACGCCATTTTGATTACCTCAAAACTTTGAAAAAAAGGTTTTATGGGTTCGGAGGTTAAGTTACCCCTTGGGAAGAACGTTTGGCGTTCACCCAAAGTGCCTTGCCGGAGCAAGTCTCCCTAGATTTCATTAATCGTGTTTGCTTGCGTGCTTTCTTTGTGTGCATGTGTTTGAAAATAAAGGGGGGGAATGTCCCAAGTTATCTTCCGGACGTACAAACCATTTGTTGGTTGTCGCTCGGGATTCCTTGGAATTTATGTATTTGGGATTATGATCCCGTCCTCATCTTGTGACTTGTGATCATCGCATTTTAAACCTCGGGACCCTCGGGACTTGCGTGATCGAGAGAATGACTCTCTTTTGGTCAAAGATGAGGTTCTTTAGGAAGGAATGTCCTTAGCCCATCAATCCTACGCTTTAAGACGGTCGAGCTCGTATAGAGGCTTCATACTCATTCTTAAGCGATAATCGGAGATATAGGGTTCAAGGTGTCCCTTTCTAAAGAGATATGGAACCTTTAATGGAAGGAACGATGCAAAGATGAGAACTTTTACACCGGTCCTTTCCAAGGTTGCTAATGGGGACATGGGGGAATGCATGTAAAAATGATATTTTAGTGAAAAGATGGCATTTTTGGAGTGTAAAGCATGTCTTTTGGTTGCAAGGGATGCTTTTTGTGCAAAGAAAAGATTTTTATGCAAAGAATGCATTTTTATGTTGGAAAATAGCATTTAATGCACAAATGATGCATGAAAATGGCAAAGAATGATTTTTTTTTATGCAAAGTATACATTTTGAGTATGAAAATGAGTCTTTGGGTGCAAAGGGTGCATCTTTAATGTAAAAGGGGTTTTAAATGCAAAAAGGATGATTTTTATGCATGAAAATGAGATTTAAGTGCAAAGGATGCATCTTTATGTATGAAAATGGTATTTTAATAAAAGAAAGATGACACATTATGTACATAGATGTTATCTAAATTGCAAATAGACATCAGATTATATCATTATGGGGATTAACATCAGATTACAGCTTGAAACTGTGAAACTTACGCAAGCGGCTACTTATGTCGCGTGACATAGAAATTTGCTATGTCGCGTGACATAACTAGCCATTTTGCGAAGGTTTTACAACTGAGATTTGCAGAGGTAACAAGGCACCAAAATGGTCAAGTTACTTCACAAACAAATCTCAGGGAGCATGTTTAACAATAATGAACACTTCGAGAGGGTGTGGATATGAGGGATCCACACTCATCTTGAGTGTTCATGCAAAACCAAGTCAAAACGAAGATTTTATATGAAATGTAATGAAATAAAATGTGGATCTGGGTAATATGAAGCTAAAGCATGTAACTTTAATCAGAATACTATATTATCAATGCATGTAACACATAGATTTTATATTCAAAGGAAAATAGAGAGTGGAAAAGGGGTAGAAACTCGTTACCCTTGAAGATCCACAACTCCTATATCAAGTTAGATATAGGAGCCTTCTAGCGTCCTCCTCCGGAGACTGAGTTCAGGCCTTGGATCCTTGGGAACTCCTTGATTTCTTGATGTATGTGGGAAGTGTGTGTGTGGGAAGTGTGTGTGGGATGGATTTTGGGAGGATTAGGTTGATTTGAGGGGTATGTGAGGAGAGAGGAGGCTTCTGGAGCGTATTCCCTATAGAGGGGGACTGAGGGGTGGAAGAGGTGTGTGAAAATGAGAGGTAAAGGCCTCTATTTATAGAGTGCACTGCATGGGCTTGTTATGTCGCACGACATAACAAGCCATATTGTATTCCTTCCGGAAACATGCAAGGTGGCATGGTTCTAGAACTTTTCTGTTTGGTTATGTCGCACGACATAAGTAGCCACTTACAGATTCTTCTAGAAACATGCAAGGTGGCGACCTTCTAGAACTCTTCTGCGGGTTATGTCGCACGACATAAGTAGCCAAATCTGGATTTTTCTAGAAACATGCAAGGTGGTAGTCTTCTAGAAGGGTTTTGGGATTAAGAAAAACGTGTTTCTTAATCACCAAGCATTTCCTTCAGCCCTTAAAAGGCTTGGAACAGTTCCGGAATTGTTCCGGAACTTTAGGAAAATCCGGGGAATTACCGGAAAAATTACCGGAATTGCCGGGAAAATTAACCGGAAGGCATGAGCCAGATTTGGGTACTTACAGAAGCCCCTCGGCAACGTCACTTGCAGGGCGAGTGGGGTTGTCGATAGAAAAGGATCCAATCTGGCGAATGCCGAGATGGATTGGGTGACCAAGGTGGTCGAGTGGCTGGACCTTTCATGAAAGGCTACCTACGTATCCCGGAGGAATCAAGCCAGGCCGTAGTTCAAGCATCACTAGATAGTTAGGAACGATGTCTAGGATCCTTGGGATTTTGACAATTCGGAGGCTGTCACCTGATTTTGACAATTACTGGAGGCTGTCACCTAAAGAAGCTAGAGCTTACGGCGCTATCTCTTTATGACGGAGATAGAGGTAACTTAAGTTGGGAAACTTGAGCGTACGTCACTATTCGCGGATAGTGGTAGCACAAGTTGAAATAACTTGGGCATTCGTCACTATTCGCGGATAGTGGTAGCACAAGTTGAAATAACTTGGGCATTCGTCACTACTCGCGGATAGTGGTAGCACAAATTGAAATAACTTGGGCATTCGTCACTATTCGCGGATAGTGGTAGCACAAATTGAAATAACTTGGGCATTCGTCACTATTCGCGGATAGTGGTAGCACAAGTTGGAATAACTTGGGCATTCGTCACTATTCGCGGATAGTGGTAGCACAAGTTGGAATGATTTAGGCATGCGTCACTATTCGCGGATAGTGGTAGCACAAATTGAAATAACTTGGGCATTCGTCACTATTCGCGGATAGTGGTAGCACAATTTGAAATGACTTGGGCATTCGTCACTATTCGCGGATAGTGGTAGCACAAGTTGAAATAACTTGGGCATTCGTCACTATTCGCGGATAGTGGTAGCACAATTTGAAATAACTTGGGCATTCGTCACTATTCGCGGATAGTGGTAGCACAAGTTGAAATAACTTGGGCATTCGTCACTATTCGCGGATAGTGGTAGCACAAGTTTAGAGTTTTGACAATTCGCGGATAGTGGTAGCACTGAACGTTATCCCGTTATAACGGAATAACGGAGATTGCGAAAAGGTTGGATTTTGTAGAAGTTGGAAGGAACTCAATAGTTTTTGTAAAGAAAAGTGGGGTGTATCAGGATAATTTTTGTAAAAGAAGTGAATTAAAAATGCTAAAGGCAAATAAAATGAGCCACGAGGGGTAAACTTGTAAAATAAGCCTCGGGGGCATTGGAGGAAAATTTGATTGAAAATGCCAAAGTGGCACAAAGGACAAAACAGGCCTACGGGGGACAAAATTTGTAAAATGGAGCCTTCGGGGGCAAAATTGTAAAAAATCGGCCACAGGGGCTTAGTATGTCGCACGACATAACAGGCCCTGTGGACAGATTTATTAAAAATCGCACAGTCGCCATTTTGAAATTAAATTAGACTTGAAATTGGGAGGGAGGCGACGGCAAGAAGAGAGAGAGCAACCTCAGAGGGCGATTTGAGAGGGATCTAGAGAAATCAAACAAATCTTTAGTTCGATTCAACTTGGAAAATGCCTCCTAGGCTCTATCCGACCAAGAGGGGTTCTCAACACGCCAATTTAGCTGCTCGGAGAAAGGGGGTGCAAAGGAATCAACGGCCGTTTCTTCCGGAAGCACCAAGGGGAGATTTTTACCCACAGCTCGATGAGCATACTTCGGATGTCACGAAGAAGGAAGAGGTAAGAAACCTAGGGTTTCTTGAAAAATTTTCAATTTGGGCGAAATTGATTTGAACTGATTTTTTTTAGACTGTGCTATTGACATGAACTGGCATGTGAACATAGATGAATCTAGGAAATGTAATGCGTAAATGCATGCCATACATTGATCCATTTTGACCTATTTTTGCTTGAGATGATTTCAAGAAATAGCACGAAATATTGATACTTGTGCCATGTTTTCTTGCGGGGATTGCGCACCCGTGGCTCCCCGAGGTGATTGGCGAGGCTATGGGATAGCTTGCCGGGTAGCCGGAGCGGAGTGGACTCGCCTAAGGGCACGATTTCTGACTTCTTGGGCTAGGGCAATTTTTTGAGATGGCGAAGGCCATCGGGGGCACTCGAGAGGAGTGTGGATCTAGTGAGGGCATTCGAGAGAGTTACGGTGGGAGACCACTCACTCATTTCACTTCTCTTGGGGTGAGGCAGCGGTCACTCCGTGGACTTTGCGGTCATCACGGGAGGCCTTTTACGGATGAGCCGCTCTACATAGAGGAGCACATGTACAAGGAGTTGAGCCCGGCCTATTGCTGCGATGATGATTTTATGGGCTTACTTGGTTTCGTTCCCCGGATCAAGAAGGGGAATGGATATGAAGTTGGGGTGCTACATGGCTGATTCGGGCGGAAGCGGGGACTACACCGTGATAGATGATCCCGCCGAGAGCCGGTGAGGCGAGAGATTGGCTAGAGCTTTTGTATGGGTGGGCTTTTCCGACATGCTTTGTTCATCAACGAGCGCATCTCTTGCTTCCGATTTCACCGTTGGAGCTACCGAGAGCACAGGATACTTGTCGGGAATCTTTCTGGGGAGAGCGGCCTTAGGCGAGATGTATTTGGCCCTAGATGACGTCGGTCGAGGGAAGGCGAAGTACTTCACACCTTTCATCCGGCTTTCGAGGTATTCTCTCACCTTGATCTCTTTTCCTTAGCGCATTTCATTATATCCCTTGTTTTCCCTGTTTTGACTTCTTCTTCTCCTTTTCGAGGCTTGGGCATACGAGTATTTTGGCATTATGAGTGGCGAGATCAAGGATGAGTTTCACGCCACCACTTTTCCTGCTCTTCGTCGGTGGACGAAGGATGCCGAGAAGCAGAACCCGGGAGCAGCCGGAGGGCTCGAGGTGCGGGATTACCGCTTCTTATCATGATACGTTGACATGCACGAGAGGGGTTCCACGAGAGGATGAGCTTGTTCCCCTGGACTCGGTCGTTATGGCGCTTTGGATTTAGATCACGCCGCGCACTTCACAGAGTGTCGCAAGCTGCGGTGGGCTTGTCAGGAGACGCCTTGTATCTAGGAGAGAGGGTGTATAGACGGCATGGGCCGAATAGGCACGCTCGGATCTCTGATGATCCTCCGGCTAGGATGTGGTTGCCTCGCCGGTTGGAGAATGTAGATGCTTTGATCGTAGGCATGGCGGCACATCTTTACACACGAGAGGGGACTATACTATGTACGTGGCCATGCATCTTGATCTCCACACGAACCCGGGGTTGGTTATGGCGCTCATAGCGTGGGGCCTTCGGCGGCTATGTTGCTAGACCTCCTTTGCCCCGACTTTCATTGATTATCGGGGTGGCGGTCGCATGAGGCGAGCTCACATTGATATGTCCCGAGACTCATCCTCATCGGTGCTCCCGCGAGGTTCTAGATCTGTAAGTATTGCTCCTTACGCCTCTTTGGATTGCTTGCATCTCTCTCTGTTATCAAGAAGCGTATTTTGACACTTGTTATGTCCGCTTGTAACAGTGTCGGCTCGAGCTTACGGGCACTTGACCGGGGCATATACCGGCGTGGGCATGATTGGCAAGCTCCGAGAAAGGCATGAGTTTCGGAAGAATCGGTGCGGTCACGGGGTTCGATTGATATCTCTCCACCTGGCCAACCGAGAAGGAAGAAGAGCCGCTCGATGACGTGGGCACCTGCGGGAGCACTAGAGGACCGACGCCTCGGACAAAGGCGCAAATGTGCCTCTTCTGAGACTCCATTGAGATTGATGATGATGATGAGGATGAGGATGAGGATGAGGACGGAGCCGAGACGGCCACGGACTATGAGCTTGACTCCACCGTTATCACCGAGCTCGACGACTATTACCGCACGGAGACCATAGCCTACGAGGCACCTTCGGACGATCGACGATGAGCCGCAGGAGGCCGAGGATGACGACGAGGATGGAGATGAGGAGGGTGATGAAGAGGGTGATGGAGAGGATTCAGAGTAGCCCCCTTTCCCTTAGACATTTATGACCTTTTGGCTATTGTACCCCTTTGGGGAAAACACATGTTATTATTTTTTTATGTACAACTTTTGGACTTGATCTACTTCATTTTGTACGTACATTGTTAGCCTTTTGTTGCACGCACTTATGAAATGACAATGGTATGGTATTTGGCTTGAATATGAATGATTTGAATGGATTTTTGGCTTGAATATGAATGCAATGGGTGTACATGGGGTAAATGAACCCTCCCTTATGCATCTGAGAAGTGAATGGATGGTATTTGCAGTTATTGACAAGTCGGGGAGTGCCCTGGGGAAAGCAGGAAGTTGCTGATGTCTGATGTCTGATGTGGCTAGTTATGTCGCACGACATAAGTAGCCAACTGGCCAGTTTTGTCGCGTGACATAAGTAGCCAAGACTGCACTTCTCTTACCTTTTGGCCTTGGACTGGAATTGCCGACACAGGTTGGAATTGGGTGACCAAATAGGTCACAAACCTGGTCTCCTTGGGACAATGGCAAAGAGATATTTGGTCCCTTCCTATAAGGATGGAAACGGGGTGACCTAGGAGGTCAAACAACCAATCCTTCATAGGAATGTTCCAAATCAAAGGGGGTGGCCCATATGGTCACAAAATTGGACTTTTATGAAAAGCTTACGCACCCTTGGAGAATGGAGAAGGGAAAAGGTGACCAATGTGGTCAGATGGCTGAACCTTTATGAAAGGCTACCTACGTATCCCGGAGGAATCAAGCCTTGATCGTAGTTCAAACTTCATCTAGACAGTTAGGAACGATGTCTAGGATTTTCGACGTTTTGACAATTAGGAAAATGTCGCCTAGAGTTATCTCGAAGGCACTTTTGGGAGAAAATGTTATCATTAGCAATTGGCACGTTACTTGAGCCTAGGGGTGATCTTTTTTCTGGAAACATGGTAGGGACTGGGTTTGGATATACATATGGAATGTATTTGGGAATTGTTTGAGACGGGTTTCAAACAGGTGGGGTTGTATCCCTTGGGTGCGGACTGAACTGTTGCTGTTGTCAACGTGGACGAGAATTCCCTCTTGAGCTGAGACTGGGTTTGAACCTCGGGTCTCTGTGACTATTCTTTTCTCACACTCTAGCATTTGAAGTTGATGCTGACAGGCTTTTACAACCAAAGCAGATGTTGGAGTGACCAAACCTTTCTTCTAGGGATGGATATGACTTATCGGAGCTCCGGTCGGAGGAAAAACTTTCTGCAAAACCCCATGTCTTACTAAAGCCAGGAAAGATCCTTTCATTTGGCAAAGCCCCGGTTGAATGAGCTGAGCAAGCGAAGTGACTTGGCGAAGCCTCAGTCTGGTGACCTAATAAAAATCCCAATCTGATTGGTATTGCGAACGTGATTCTGAAATTGATCTGACCAAGACTGAATCCATCTAGGGACCTAGTGAAGAACCCGATGCGAACCCCGAAAATGGCTAAAGAAGCCCCAGTTTAAAGGAATGCTTTGACAGAGTTTTTCGAGGCAGCCCTAATGCGAATTGTAGCAGAAGAGGGAAAACCTATCCTTTTCCTTCCTTTTTTTTTTATTTTCTTTTTTTTTTTTTAGTCACTCAGTCAACCTTAAGAAGATGTGGACGAAGAGAAGAACTTTTAGGAAGATATATACATGCAGGGGCATATTTTTTCGAAAAGTGGGAATAGATCCCGATTTTTGTGTTATTTCGACGGCCTTATTCGATGTAGGCACAAAACTCGCTTTGGGTTTGACTCTTTTGAGAGAGTATAAGCGTAGAAAGGTTGGTAAAAGTGTATGGAAGCCCCTGCTGACAGAAAATCAGTGTTTAGCGCTATCTTTCCTAAGATGTAGAAAAGGAAGACTTGTTAAGACATCTGAAAACTTGTTTTATTTACAATGATCACAAGATTGCTTAAAACCCTTTATTAATGTTCGGGTTACTCAACCACTAATCTCGATATGAACAAACATTCTTATTAATCATGAGGAGAAAGTCAACCAATGTCGCGGATCAAGGTTGGCTGGGTGTGAAAGAAAGGTTTGTGTATAAGGAGGTCATTGATGAGACCGGGTTTTCTGGGATTTGACTGTGTCCATGGGAGAGGTCATTTGATGAGACCAGGTTTTCGGTAATTTGGATATGCTTATGACCGGACCATTGCTGGTTGCCTACGTTCCCCTCATTGTGAGGAGCTCAGGTCGCCGTAGTTCGGCCTTGGCCGGACTGTGTTTGGTTTTGGGAAATGGGATTTGTGGTTCCTTTAGTGAAAAGGCTTAGGATGAGATGATGAGGTGTGGGCCTCGGGATGATTCCTTGACCAAGTCATTTCAGACGGTTGCTTCTGATTTTCATCTTTCATTGGGGGAGAAGGGATTTGCACGTGCCTAAAGGCTTACGAAATGCTTCTGGCTTTGCTTCGACCGCCCCATTGTTATCGACAACTTTCATTCTTTGAGCTTTGATTTTGCCTGTCCGTCAAGCTTTTGATGGGCGGTGCTGGGTCCTTGGCCTCATTTTCTTTTATTTTCTATGTGCAACCCTGTTTTTTGCCTAGACTGCCCTTTTTAGGGATTTTCAATCTAGCTGGGCATTACTCTTTTTGCACTGAGATTTTTTTTTCTTCTTTCTTTTTTTATATATGTGCAACCCTGTTTTTTGCCTAGACTGCCCTTTTTAGGGATTTTCGGTCTAGCTGGGCATAACTCTTTTTGCACTACATTTTTTTTTATTTTATGAAGCACCTGAGGGCCAAGGCAAGCCTCTGCTTGAACTTTCTTGATATCCTTGAGGTCTAAGGCAGGCTCCTAGGTCGTTGTCGACACGGGGTCAATCTTTCGAAGCTGAGTGGCCTTTTGTTGTCCCTTGATGTTGCCGCCGTCGTTGACTTGGTCAAGATGAAGGTGGGGGCATGATCGGGAAAGTGTATGGTTTAATGAAGGCCTTTTTGTGAAGTAAGGAAAGTGTATGGCTTGATGGAGGCCTTTTGTGGGGTAAGGAAGGTGTATAGGGAGAGCATTGGTTGACTTTCTCACACCGATTAATCAGAACGTGAATTATTCCGAGAGATTACTTGTTGAGCAATGCAAGTGATCATATAAGATAAAACCATTTCATTAAATGTAATGTAGGTGTGCAAATAATGTCTTAAGTCTAGCAAGAAAAGAAGAAGACTCTTTTATAGAAAATTGAAGATTAAATACAATGTCCGTAGAGGACTTGATTGAAAGAGAAAAGTACTAGAACCTACGAAGGTTGACTGAGAGACTATTTTTTTTTTCTCTTTTTTTTTTTTTTTAAGGATAGGTAAACCCTAGTCTAGCTACTCTTCGCTGGTTGGACTGCCAGGGAGCTTGAGCTTTCCTTCGTAGATCAGCCACTGAATTTCTTTCTTCAGATCCACACACTTGTCTGTCACATGCCCAAAATGCTTGTGGTACTCGCAGAACTTGGTCCTGTCAACTCTACTGGGGTTTCTTGGCTTATAATTCTCGAGAGGTGTGAGAAGACCTCGTTTCACCAAATCATCGAAAACTTTGCTCGTGGGCATCCCAAAATCATCAGGCTGATGTTTCTGATCTTGCACTTCCTGAATCGACCTCTTACCATAGCTTTCTGTTTTTGGCCCATGGAGGTTCTCGAGCTTCCCATTTTCTATCAACTTCTGGATCTCATGCCTCAAATAGGTGCAATCATCAGTATTGTGCCCATGGTATTGATGGAAAAGTCAATGCTTGGATTCATCCAACCGAACATGGGGATTCCTGGGTTTCCAATTTTCTAGTGGCTTTATGAGTTTTTCTTTCATTAGCTCTTCCAGAATCTTGCTTAAAGGCATCTCTGCATCGTCAAAGTGAAAGGAGCGAGGTTTTTGGGAGACCTTGTTGTTCTCAAAACTCGGATTCCCATCGTCCAATTGGTTCCACTGTTGGATTTGGCTGAAGGAAGCTACGACATTCTTTCCTTTGTGAGGGACTGGTGCTGAGCCAGGTACGGTTGCTGCTTGGTACTGGTGGCATTGGGTTATGCTCGGTGGAGTCATTTCCTTGCCTGGTCCGACATCTTGGGTCAAGGGAGTATTGATACTCATCATGAAGTCAAACTTCTCTTGCATTTGTTGTACTTGTTCCATCAATATTACCACATGGGGGTCAACGGGGACTCTTGGGCTATCGGAACTGGCAACAGGACTTGTAGTAGCGAACTGACGGCTGAATTCATTAAGTCCGGTAGGTAACAGCTGAAAACTCGGTTCATCCTTCGGCAACTCATGATCACATTCAGGCGGGTATAGGGGCTTCAGAACATAGCCACATATCTCAAACTGATTATGTGAGGTTGGAGCATAAACTGGCAGGTATTGCTGAGACTGAGGGATAAGTGGGGTGAAATCCAATCCGTTACGAGAAGCCGAGGGCAATGGGGCCACTGATGAGCCGGGATGTTGGAAAGGACCGAGGAGAAGTGGTCCTTGGCAAGGGATCATATGTGGATGGAGGAAGGTATTGGTTATAGGGGGGGAACCGAGATGGCTACTTCGGAGTCTCATCTTCGACCACTACCGAGAGAACCGATTGGACTCGGTGTTACTTGGATTCCATTGCGGCGAAGAGCACCGACGAGCAATGACACCGCTTTTCGTGATCCTTCGGGCATTTTCCAAAGCCGGGACTAACTCTTCCTTCCTAATCATCGATTTCCCATACCCTCACCGTTTTCTGTCAAATCCGCCATTCGACTCTCGAGCGATGATGATGCAGGCGAAAAGCCGCTGACCCAGTACTCTCGCTCACTTCTTTTTCGCTGCGGGAAAGGGATAGGCAAGGTAAGGTTTAGACTCGGGGATAGGTAAGGTTTAGACTCGAAGGTAAGTGTTTAGGCTGAAGGCTCAAGTAACATTCCCTTATCGTTTTAACTTTTGCTCGAAACGCATTTTCTCCTAATCCTAATTGATCGGAAAAGATGAGACCTTGAAAGGTCAAGATTGGAAGTAGAGATCGGACCGAAGAGGTCGCGATTAAGGACTTGACCGCGAAAGGTCGAGATGGGAAATCGAAAATCGGACCGAGGAGGTCTCGATTAGAGATTGACCATGAAAGGTCGGGATAGAAAATCGGAAATCGGACCAAGGAGGTCTCGATTAGGGTTTGACCATGAAAGGTCGGAATAGAAAATCGAAAATCGGACCGAGGAGGTCTCGATTAGGGATTTGACCACGAAAGGTCGAGACGGAAAACCGGAGATCGGACCGAGGAGGTCTCGATTAGGGTTTGACCATGAAAGGTCGGGATGAGGAAAACGGAGATCGGACCGAAAAGGTCTCGCTTAGGGTTTGACCATGAAAGGTCGGAATAGAAAATTGAAAATCGGACCGAGGAGGTCTCGATTAGGGATTTGACCACGAAAGGTCGAGACGGAAAACCGGAGATCGGACCGAGGAGGTCTCGATTAGGGTTTGACCATGAAAGGTCGGAATAGAAAATCGAAAATCGGACCGAGGAGGTCTCGATTAGGGTTTGACCATGAAAGGTCGGGATAGAAAATCGGAAATCGGACCGAGGAGGTCTCGATTAGGGTTTGACCATGAAAGGTCGGGATAGAAAATCGGAAATCGGACCAAGGAGGTCTCAATTAGGGATATCAGAGATAGGAAAATGCAATTATGATTACATTAATTGTTCAAATTTACTTAAAACAATGTCTTTTATTTATTTCTATTTGGTTGGAAAAGGGGGTTTGCCCTTCTTTTTCGCAGCTACTCTAGATCCTGGATCAGTGGGTTCCGTCACTACGTCTATAAGCCCCTCGTATTCCACCTGTATTTCGACCTCCCAGGGTGGACAGCCCCGGGCGAGGGTCCTATAGGGCACGCGGATCCCACCAACCGAGAGTAAAGAACGCTCTTAACGAGTCTAGCGGGTCATAGGACCTTTCAACGCACGAGCGATGCGGATTATAGTCAAGGCAATACCGGGAAAGTCTCGTCTCTCTGCCTTGACGGATCTTTGACAGAGTTTCGCTTGAGCGAATGACGGTTTTTTGACTTTCGGTAATGTCCGAGAATATAATAGGCATGGGTCGGGCGGCAAAAAGCCGGATGACACAGTGTCACATTGAACTTCGTTGCATACGCAGTGCGTGAGTCGGAATCGAAGTCAATGCCGGTCAAGATCTTGCCAATTTTTCCTTGTCGGAATTTTGGCAGAGCTTCGCTTGAGCGAAAGATCTTTTGATTTTTTGGCAAAGACTTGGTCTTGACTCTTACGCATTCCGTGCGGGTCAAGGTCAATAGTCAATGTCGGAGTCAAGATCCCACCGATTTTTCCTTGTCGGAATTTCGGCAGAATTTCGCTTGAGCGAAAATCTTGGTTTCCGTTATGAGCTAAGGCTTGACCTTTACGAGGGTATGCAACTGGGCTATATGACACGGACTAGACCAAAAACCAACCAAAAGTCACGGATTTTTGAAACGTGTGACACGGACTGTGCATTGGTCGACACTGGCTTGCCATGGGGAGGTTGGGATGATTCCGTGCGCGCCGGGAGCATCGTAAGGCTGTCCGTGACCCAGTGGAACCACCCTCGGGTTTGAAGGACGTGCGTGCAAAAGTGTACGGGATATATCAGTGCGCGTAGTGTGCGGTCTCTAAAAATGTTCCGTTTTGAGTTAAAACAGAGATTTTCATAAATGTGTTTTAAAGGAATGATTTTCGGGACGGGGAAAATGCAACACATAAGCACGTAAATTTTAAGGAGCCCAGGTCGGTCATGGAGCTGAATAGCCCCAAGCTGCTAGGACCGCAGATTAACCATGATTTTTCCTGGTGGAATTGCCACTGAGGTCGTATGGTCAGAATCCTATGAGGATTAGCCGTACGACTGCATGGATCAATTTTCCAGGTTCCACTCCTTTTGCTTTTTTCCTCGGGTTATTTCCCGTTTCAAAGTATGCACAGATTCCAAGATGCAAATGATGCAATGCATGGTAAAAGAAAGCAAACACGATTTAATGAGATCGGCGATGGGAGTCTAACCCGCTCAAAGGGAAAAGCTTTTTGTACTTTTTTAAAAATTATATATTTTTTTTTTCGAAAAGGGGATACTGGTACGTGGGATTGTTAAACCACCTTGTTATCCCAAGCCCCGGGTTAGGGAGCGATACAGGAAGGGTAAGTGGGGTCCACCTATATACCAAGTATCGACTTTTGTTTTGAAAATAAAGCTTTTCTCCTTTGGGATGATTCCCCAGCGGAGTCGCCAAACTGTGAATGTGTGCCCAAAATTTATTTTTTTATTGGAATTCACGCGAGTTTGAAGACATCCGGTTTAATTTGAAAAACGGAGTCGCCACGCCATTTTGATTACCTCAAAACTTTGAAAAAAAGGTTTTATGGGTTCGGAGGTTAAGTTACCCCTTGGGAAGAACGTTTGGCGTTCACCCAAAGTGCCTTGCCGGAGCAAGTCTCCCTAGATTTCATTAATCGTGTTTGCTTGCGTGCTTTCTTTGTGTGCATGTGTTTGAAAATAAAGGGGGGAATGTCCCAAGTTATCTTCCGGACGTACAAACCATTTGTTGGTTGTCGCTCGGGATTCCTTGGAATTTATGTATTTGGGATTATGATCCCGTCCTCATCTTGTGACTTGTGATCATCGCATTTTAAACCTCGGGACCCTCGGGACTTGCGTGATCGAGAGAATGACTCTCTTTTGGTCAAAGATGAGGTTCTTTAGGAAGGAATGTCCTTAGCCCATCAATCCTACGCTTTAAGACGGTCGAGCTCGTATAGAGGCTTCATACTCATTCTTAAGCGATAATCGGAGATATAGGGTTCAAGGTGTCCCTTTCTAAAGAGATATGGAACCTTTAATGGAAGGAACGATGCAAAGATGAGAACTTTTACACCGGTCCTTTCCAAGGTTGCTAATGGGGACATGGGGGAATGCATGTAAAAATGATATTTTAGTGAAAAGATGGCATTTTTGGAGTGTAAAGCATGTCTTTTGGTTGCAAGGGATGCTTTTTGTGCAAAGAAAAGATTTTTATGCAAAGAATGCATTTTTATGTTGGAAAATAGCATTTAATGCACAAATGATGCATGAAAATGGCAAAGAATGATTTTTTTTTATGCAAAGTATGCATTTTGAGTATGAAAATGAGTCTTTGGGTGCAAAGGGTGCATCTTTAATGTAAAAGGGGTTTTAAATGCAAAAAGGATGATTTTTATGCATGAAAATGAGATTTAAGTGCAAAGGATGCATCTTTATGTATGAAAATGGTATTTTAATAAAAGAAAGATGACACATTATGTACATAGATGTTATCTAAATTGCAAATAGACATCAGATTATATCATTATGGGGATTAACATCAGATTACAGCTTGAAACTGTGAAACTTCTGCAAACTGGCTACTTATGTCGCGTGACATAGGCTGCCTATGTCGCGTGACATAACTAGCCATTTTGCAGAGGTTTTACAACTGAGATTTGCAGAGGTAACAAGGCACCAAAATGGTCAAGTTACTTCACAAACAAATCTCAGGGAGCATGTTTAACAATAATGAACACTTCAAGAGGGTGTGGATATGAGGGATCCACACTCATCTTGAGTGTTCATGCAAAACCAAGTCAAAACGAAGATTTTATATGAAATGTAATGAAATAAAATGTGGATCTGGGTAATATGAAGCTAAAGCATGTAACTTTAATCAGAATACTATATTATCAATGCATGTAACACATAGATTTTATATTCAAAGGAAAATAGAGAGTGGAAAAGGGGTAGAAACTCGTTACCCTTGAAGATCCACAACTCCTATATCAAGTTAGATATAGGAGCCTTCTAGCGTCCTCCTCCGGAGACTGAGTTCAGGCCTTGGATCCTTGGGAACTCCTTGATTTCTTGATGTATGTGGGAAGTGTGTGTGTGGGAAGTGTGTGTGGGATGGATTTTGGGAGGATTAGGTTGATTTGAGGGGTATGTGAGGAGAGAGGAGGCTTCTGGAGCGTATTCCCTATAGAGGGGGACTGAGGGGTGGAAGAGGTGTGTGAAAATGAGAGGTGAAGGCCTCTATTTATAGGCTGCCTGCATGGGCTTGTTATGTCGCACGACATAACAAGCCATGACTGTATTCCTTCTGGAAACATGCAAGGTGGCATGGTTCTAGAACTTTTCCTGGCTGGTTATGTCGCACGACATAAGTAGCCACTTCTGGATTCTTCTAGAAACATGCAAGGTGGCAGCCTTCTAGAACTCTTCCTGGCTGGTTATGTCGCACGACATAAGTAGCCAAATCTGGATTTTTCTAGAAACATGCAAGGTGGCAGTCTTCTAGAAGGGTTTTGGGATTAAGAAAAACGTGTTTCTTAATCACCAAGCATTTCCTTCAGCCCTTAAAAGGCTTGGAACAGTTCCGGAATTGTTCCGGAACTTTAGGAAAATCCGGGGAATTACCAGAAAAATTACCGGAATTGCCGGGAAAATTAACCGGAAGGCATGAGCCAGATTTGGGTACTTACAGGAGGCGCCCGCCCCACCAAAGCTGAAGCGCCCGCCTCCAGCATCGTGTGTTCATGGCCTGGCTGAAATCCCTTGAGGCGTCCGCCTGGTGACATCTGATGCGTCCGCCTCAAGCCCAGAGAGTTGGCCCTTGTTCTTCCCATTTGAGGCGCACGCCTGGTTGATCATGGGGCGCCCGCCTCGGCCTTCAGCTGCTTGGACATCTCGTTGGTCTGTCTCATCTGCCTGGACATCTCCCTGGTCTGTATCATTTTCCATATAGAAAAACTATTTTTTGTCAATGAAACCAATCATAGAATTATTCATATGCCAAGCTAAGGGTTTCAATCAGTGAACTAAGAGTTT
Organism: Adenophora triphylla var. japonica; assembly: GCA_022495995.1. Lineage (NCBI taxonomy): Eukaryota > Viridiplantae > Streptophyta > Magnoliopsida > Asterales > Campanulaceae > Adenophora > Adenophora triphylla. Next base: position 365,207 of record JAFEMH010001501.1, read on the forward strand.
TAACTTGCAAATTACGGGCATTAAAATCATTTGTTTAGGATTTAAAACAACTGGTTAATTTGAAAATAGTAAACTGAGACCTTTAACTTATAAAATGAGGAATTTCGAGCTCTAAAGAATATTATTTTCTATTTTTAGAAAAAAAATGGGTTTCAGTGAGATTTTGTTATTTTAAAAGTATAGTTTCATTTTTAAAATATAATAAATTTGAATAAAATTTCTTAGAGGTACAATTTTTAGAATCGAAAATTTCATATTTTTATTCAAAATTGAACTAAGTTGATTAAAAAAAAGTCAAATCAAAAGGATATTTTTAGACAGGGGCACGAAAGGGTTCATAAAAAAGGTATATATTAAGAAATAAAATGAAGATAATACAGAAAACAATAACAGAAACAAACATCAGAAGGAGGTGTGTGAAAATAACTTCTCAAATATTTCATTAAACCATGTTTACAATAAATATACAATATACATAGGACTCTAGATTTACCTAAGATAATTGAATCAAATGTTTACAACGATAATCTAAACATATATACACTCCTATCCTAAAATATGGTGATATACACAGATCTCGTCTTATACCCCCCTCCCCTCAAGCTAGACGCTCGTATAGAAGTCGCAGCTTGAGAAAATCCTTGAAACCGGGGTTTAGATAGACCTTTCGTGAACATATGGTGGAGTTGATCAACAGTGGAAACATAATGTGACTTTAGAATGCCACGGTGACAATTCACGATTAAAATGGTAGTCAATCTCGATGTAAGAGAATCATCGAAGTTTCACAGTAGTTGTAGTAAGTTGTAGACATCTCATTCTTAACTCATTATACATGAATACACTACTCTTTGTCTCGCATTTGTGTTTTGAAGAGAATTCATTAGTTTCATCAGGTTTCTGACTAACTATGTTAGTTTTGGATTTAACTGGCTAACGGAAGAATCAGAGAAGACAAAGCAATAAAACTGCAATGCTTGTCTCCTACAAGATAATCTCTTCAAAATGGGATCTGATTCACTTTCCTTCTTCGTTCCGATCTATTTCTTGACCCTTACTTTTTCCATCTGGGATTTACCTATATGTGTGTCTTTATAGAACCTTCCTCACATATTCCTTTCCCAATCAGTATCTCCTAAATCAAGTATTTGATTTCTCCTTTATTTACTACTCTCTTTCTTGGTCAACTAGCCGTAGACGAGTATAAATACAAGGTTTCTACTCTTTATTCCAACCTTTTTTCTACACACATTTTTTTGCTTTCTCTCCCTGAAAGAGCACACGTTTTTTTTGCTTTCTTTCCCTACACTTTTATCTTCTCTTCTCATCTTCTCTACTGTGACTTTAGAGTAGTGTAATCTCATCAAAATGATTATCCTAGAGTCCTTTCAATTTATGAAGGTAATCTTGAAGCACATAATCCGACATTCCAATATTTATTAATAAATTAACTTATTTATTATTTATTTTCTTGGATTTGATTTGATTGATAACACCTAAGCAAGATCAATCCTAAGATTGGGTGGAATTGATGCTCCTTTGCCTTCCAATTTATTAACTTAACCCCGAACCCATAAATCAATAAAAAGGTTTTTCTTATGTTTTCCATAAAATAAACATTAAATGGTGACTCATGTATTGAAAATTCACCATACTCACACAAGTGCACGATACTCGGCTTCATAACGGGAGTGGGAGACTGTGGTTTATTTCTTGGTCATCCACAAAACAAGATTCAAACAAATAAATACACATGCTCCAGTAGTGGAATGACGATCATGAGGATCACCTCCCCAATCAGCGTTAGAATATGAACGAACTGAGAGGTTGGAAGAATGATGAAAAGTGGTCCCAAGTGCAGTTATCCCCTTAATGAAATGCAAGATGCGCTTGGCAGCCACCAAGTGTCATTACTAGAAACAGTTTATTTTCCCACTAAAAATTCCATTGGTAATCTTAATTTACCCAAGAAAATTGTCCGTGTGGTGTCCGTGGATAAATTTTTGTGAGTAATACCCACGGAAAATTTCCTGGGTAATACCCACGAAATATCCGTCAAAAAGTAAAAATATCCGTCGAAAAATAAAGAAAAATACCCACGGAAAATTATAATCGGCCGCCGATCGAAAAAACTGTCAGAGGTTACTCACGGAATATTCCATGGGTAATATTTTGTGGATAGTATCTACGAGTATATATATATATATATACTCACGGAAAATATTTTGTGGGTAATATCTACGGAAAATATTCTGTGGGTAAGTCCCACGAAAATTTCAGTTTACCCACGAAAATATTTCATGGGTATTACTCACGGAAAATATTATGTGGGTATTACTCACGAAAATTTCAGATTTTCCACAGAAATTTTCGTGGGTAATTAATTCCATTAGCCACGAAAATTATTCCATGGGTAATGTAATCATTTAACCACGGAATTTCCGTGGGAAAAAAGTTGATTTTTTTTTTTAAATTTGACCTTTTCAATCCGTGTGTAATTAGTTTATTTCCGTGGGTAATATTGATGGAATATTCCGTGGATAATTTTCCGTGAGTAATCTGACAGATTCTAGTAGTGTTTGTTGTGTGGGGTTGGTGCATAAAATGGCAAACCTAATTGAACAAAAAGGCAATGTTATATCGTGTCAAAGTGAGATACTGTAACCCGCCAACAAGGCTCCTATAGGTGGTGGGATCTGGTAATGGGTCGCCATCAAGAATAGAAATTCGAGTGTGAGGAAGACTGTGCGTCGAGGTGGGCTTGCAATCCGACAAGTTAAACCTAGCAAGAAGATCAAGAGCATACCGGGACTGGCCAAGATGAAGTGTCACACTATCACGAGTTGGTTCAAGAACCAGGAAGAAACTCAAATTAGTGAGACGGCAACTTTGAAATGTGGCACAAATCGCATCAATAACTAACGGGACAATGACCTAAGAGGAGCCATTGATAATTATGTCATTGGCGTAGACCAGAAGAATAACATTAGCCTTAGATGTATGCTGAATAAAAAGGGTGGAATCTGAGTAAGCGACTATGGAAGAATACGTGTCGAATGAAAAAATATGCAAGCGTTGAAACAAGGCACGTGAGGATTGGTTCAATCCGTGCAGTGCCTTATGAAGCTTACAAATTTCATAAGGAGTAGGTGAAGAAACAAAGTTGGGGGTTGCTTCATGTAAACCTCCTCATGAAGAATACCATTAAGGAAGACATTACAGACATCAAGCTGCTAGATATCCCAATTTTTAGATTGAGCCACACCGAGAACGGTACGGATGGTGGAGGGTTTTACAACGAGACTGATGTCATGTAGAATAGAAACATGGCATAAAGATACCATGTAGAATAGAAACACGGCATAGAGATAAGAAGGAGGCATGTGATAATAATTCCTCTAAGCATTTCATTAAGCAGTGCTTGCAATATATACAAGAAAAACCTTGGTTATTTGCGGATTAGGATGCATAAGACTCTAGAATGACCTAAGAAAATTGAATTAAATATTTACAAAAATAATCCAAACATATATACACTCATATCCTAAAATATGTTGATATACACATTTCTTGTCTTAGATTATTGATATATGTTAGTAAATATATGTCAGCGATATGATCCGATTGTGATCAATCGGTTAATTAGGATACATCGTCTTATTTATGGAAATGTAAATATTCCAATGTATTGTGATAGAATAGATCCTAAATTATAGGATGACATATTGGTTAGGACTTGTATATATCATTACGTTTGTAATTGGACAAGGTAAGGAATACAAATCCCTTTATGGTATCACGAATGTGAAAGATCCATAGAGCCTTTTTTTTTTCTTTGTCCTCTTTCTTCTCTACTGTACTTATTCTTCCTCCCTAATGGCCGATCAATACAAATTTCACCCGGCCCTCGCTGTTACCAATATCAAGAATTTCATTCCCCTTGTTCTTGAGATGGAAAACGAACAGTATGCCTCATGGGCCGAATTATTTCGGATCCACTGTCGTGCCTTTCTTGTGATAGACCATATCATTCCACCCCCACCTGCGAAGGCCACGGAAACTATGCCTTCTGATGGCACGACAAAAGCTAAAGAACATGTTGTTGATGACGTTCATTGGGCCCGTGTTTATGCCCTAGTTCTCCAGTGGATCTATGGCACAATTTCAAACGATTTGCTCACCACCATTATTGCCCCGAATGCAACTACACTTTAGCAATGGGAATGACTAGCGGGGATTTTTCAGGACAACAAGAATTCTCGCGCGGTGTATTTGGAGAATCAGTTCTCGCAGGTTCGCCTTGATGATTTTCCTACCGTCTCCGCCTATTGCTGAGAACTCAAGTCTTGGCAGATCAATTGGCGAATGTCGGAGCCCCCGTCTCCAACAATCGAATGGTGTTGCAATTAACTTTGGGGTAGCCTGAGAGTTATGATGGTGTGGCTACTCTCATCCAACAAAGAAATCCCCTTCCCCTCTTTTATAAAGCTCGATCCAAGCTAATTTCAGAGGAGACAAGGAAGGCGAAGTAGGTGGCTATGGCTGTCAATAATCTGTCCGGGACAGCTCTTATGGTTACAAATCGAGGTAATTCTGGTGACTCATCTGATGTAGCAGGTGGGGGGCAGACTCAATTTTCTAATGGTAATGGAAAGGGTAAGAAGAACAATGGTGGACGTAACAATAAGAAGGGTCAGGAAGGTCAAGGCCGTGGTCGTGGTTCTCAATACAATCAAGCTGCTTGGCAGCCCTCACCTCCATGGTGGCACTATCCTTTTGGTTGTACACCTCCACTGCCTGGGTATGTCGCTGCCCCTCCTCCGTATCCCTACCCAACATCTCATCCTTCCCGTCAGACTACTACTCGTGGTATTTTGGGCAACAGGCTGGCCCAAGCGTATGCTGCCCACACAGGTCCCATGTCCGAAAAGGCCTCCTACATGCCTACTAACATTGAGACGACCATGCATATGATCTCATTAAATGTACCAGATGATCGTCTCTACATGGACACGGGTGCAACTTCACACATGATGGGTTCCCAAGGTATGCTATCTTCTTATTTTGATTTAAGCGCTCATAATAAGTCTATCATTGTTGGTAATGGTCATATGATTCCCATTAAGGGATATGGACAATACTGCCTTCCCTCTCCCCTTCCACCCTAAAAATTTTCTAATGTCCTTCATGCTCCCCATTTAATTAAAAATTTGGTCTATGTTCGTCGATTTACGACTGATAATCATGTAACTAAGGAATTTGACCCTTATGGTTTTTCTGTGAAGGATATCCAGACATGGATAACCATTCTGAGATGTGATAGTATCGGTGACTTATACCCCATCACCACCAACTCCAACTCCTCTGCTTCCGCTCCATCAAGTTTTACTACTTTATGTCCTCGTTTATGGCATGACCGTTTAGGTCATCCCGGAGCACCCGTCTTTCGCTCCATTTATAATTCTAGATTAATTTCTTGTCGAACTTCTTCATTTACTGGTATTTTTTTCTTCTTGTGTGCTTGGGAAACAAGTTAAACTCTCGTTTTATCCCTCTATTTCATCTATTTTTATGCCATTTGATTCAATACATAGTGACTTGTGGACGTCTCCCATGCATTCTTAGTTCTGCGGGTCACAAATATTATGTCTTGTTTATTGATGATTTCAATGATTTTCTTTGGACATTTCCATTGGGTCATAAATCACAAGTCTTTCCACTATTTCTCTCTTTTAGTCGTATGATTAAAACTCAGTTCGAACGGACCATTAAATGTTTTCAGTGTGACAATGGCAGGGAGTTCGATAACTCACAATTTTACTCCTTTTGTATAAACAATGGTATGATATTTCGTTTTTCGTGTCCTAACACCTCTCCTCAAAATGGAAAAGCGGAACATACCATTCGCACTATAAATAATTTGGTGCGGACTCTTCTTGCACACCCCTCTTTTTGCCGGCTAATTTTTGGCATCATGCCTTGGCCATGGCCACCTACCTTCTCAACATAATTCCCCACAAAAAGTTACAAAATCAGTCCCATACTCAAGTTCTTTATGCCCGGGTTCCATCTTATGATTATTTATGGGTATTTGGGTGTTTGTGCTATCCTCTCATCCCTTCTACTACCATTCACAAATTACATGTCCGTTCCAATCCATGTGTGTTCTTGGGTTATCCTCCACATCATAGAGGATATAAATGTTATGACCTTACGTCACATAAAATTATTATCTCACACAATGTAATTTTTGATGAAAAGCAATTTCCATTTGCCAAAATAATGGGGACTGATACACTGCCAATGGATTATTCTTTTCTAAATGATGATATTAGTTCATTGTTGGTCCAACAGGCCCATAACCAGTAGCCTAGTGCTCCAGTGGCTCATGTTGATCCACCAGCCACACGCGTTGTCTCGCCGGCCTAAATCCCACTAATTCAGTCCAGTTTTGGTCCACAGCGGGCTGTCTCACCTCCTCCTGGGCTGTTTCTTCAATCTGGTTGGCCTGGTCAGTCGGACAGCCCATTACCTTCCCCACATCAGCCCACTCCACCTCCATCTAATCCCCACCCACTAAATATTGCCCCTCCTGCTCCGTCCCGGTCCATTGTCACACGAAGCATGAATGGCATATCCAAACTCAAAGTCAATTTTAATCTTCTGTCATCTGTCTCTCCGTCTCCAATTCCTCCAAATCCAGAGGTAGCGTTGCCCGACCCTAATTGGAAATTGGCCATGATAGATGAATATTATGCTTTAATTAAAAATAAGACTTGGAATTTAGTACCCCGTCCCCCAATGTAAATGTGATAAGATGCATGTGGATATTTTCTTATAAAAAGAAATATGACGGTTCTTTTGAGCGTTATAAGGCCCGTCTTGTAGGTGATGGCAGGTCTCAACAGGTGGGCATTGATTGCATGGAAACATTTAGCCCGGTGGTTAAACCGGCTACCATCCGCACGGTACTCAGTTTGGCTCTTTCCAAAGCATGGTCCATTCATCATTTGGTCGTTAAAAATGCTTTTCTACATGGGTCATTACAAGAAACTGTGTACATGCATCAACCGATGGGTTTTCGTGATAGCCGCTACCCTGTTTATGTTTGTCTACTAAATAAATCTCTTTACGGTTTAAAACAAGCATCAAGGGCATGGTACCGCTAGTTTGTTGATTATGTCTCTACTATGGGATTTACTCACAGTAAATCCGATCATTATTTATTCATTTACGGGTGAGGTCAGGATATTGCATATATTTTGCTTTATGTGAATGATATTATTCTAGTCACTTCATCCGAAACTCTCCACAATTCATCATGAAAACTCTAGCTTCCGAATTTGCCATGGAAGATCTTGATCCTTTAAATTATTTTTTGGGGTATAGCAGTTATTCATTATGATGGCGGTTTATTTTTAAGTCAGCAAAAATATGCCGAAGATATCCTTGAAAAGGCCGAAATGTCCTCTTGTAATCCATCGGCAACACCAGTTGATACTAAGGCCAAGCTTGGCAGTCTCAATAGCGTTCCATATGAGAACCCATCATTGTATCAAAGTCTTGCAAGGGCCTTGCAGTATCTCATGTTCACTAGGCCTGACATCTCATATGTCATGCAGCAGATCTGTCTACATATGCACGCACCGCGTGACACACACATGTCAGTGTTAAAGCACATATTGCGCTATATTCATGGTACTCTTCACTTGGGGCTCCATTTATCTCGGTCTTCGGTCTCATCTCTCACATCGTATACTGATGCTGATTGAGGTGGGTGTCCCGACACTCGACGATCCACATCTGGCTATTGCGTCTTTTCGGGTGACAACTTGATTTCATGGTCATCTAAACGACAATCCACTTTATCTCGTTTTAGTGCTGAAGCCGAATACAGGGGGGTAGCAAATGTCGTTTCCGAGTCTTGTTTGCTGCGAAATCTATTGTTAGAATTACATGTTCCGATTACTAAGGACACTATCGTCTATTGTGACAATATCAGCGCTATTTATCTGTCTGAAAATCAGGTCCAATATTAGTGCACTAAACACATTGAAATGGACATTTTGTTTGTTCGCGAGAAAGTTGAAAAAGGGCAGGTCCGAGTACAACATGTTCCCTCCAGATTCCAAGTTGCAGATATTTTCACCAAAGGAATTACGCGCGTACTTTTCGACGACTTTCGATCCAGTCTCAGCATCCGTCCCTCTACCGCTTCGGCTGCGGGGGGCTGTTAGTAAATATATGTCAATGATATGATCCGATTGTGATCAATCGGTTAATTAGGATACATCGTCTTATATATGTCAATGTAAATATTTCAATGTATTGTGATAGAATAGATACTAAATTATAGGCTGACATATTATTTAGAACTAGTATTCGTTACATTTGTAATTGGACAAGGTAAGGAATACAATTCCCTTTAATATATATATATGTTCTTCTTCTTTTTTATTCAAAGGTTGAAAAAAAAAATCTCATGTTTCCCTTGTTCCTTTATTTATTCTTATTGTTATTGTTATTGTTAATGTTGTTGTTATTTCGCTTGTGCCTTTTTTTTTTTGTTGCTATCTCAAGAAACACATGTGTTTCATTTTTTATGAAGGTCATTTAATTTTAACCAAAAAATAGTGAATTTAGTTACATTTATTTAATTGATAATCATAATTATAGATCGGAATCAGGTTTCTAGGGTTTATCATAGTCGAATAATATAATGAATTGTTGTGCATTTATATAGTTAAAAATAATATATAGCAAAAGGTCAATTTCTCATAAATATATACTCCCTCCGTCCCGGTAGAAATCAAACAGTTACTGTTTACACATAAATTAAGGAAAAAAAATAATGGAGAAAGTGTTGTGAGTGTAAAAGTAAAATAGGAGAGAGAATGAGTTGAGGGAATAGTAAATTAAAATGGTGTTGTGAGTATTAAAATAATGTAGGAGAGAGAATGAGTGGAGGAAATAGTAAAGATTCTTTGCCATTTTAGAAAGTGTGTGATTTGCAGTGGGACGTCTAATGAGAAAAGTGTGTGATTTGTAGCGGGACGGAGAGAGTATATAATATTCATTTATTTAAATTAAGATCTTAATGTTATGTAAATTAACTTCATATACTATATACTCCCTCCATCCCTGATTAAGCTTCACCATTTTGGTGAGACACAAATATTAAGGAAGCTTTATTTATATTCAAAAGTAATAAGAGAGAGAAAGGTTAATCTTGAATTAGGGGAGATAAGGGAGTCACATCTGATTTAAGTATGGACTAATTATTTTCACCAAAATTCAAAATAGAATACTTTTCATCAAATGGTTCAAAAGATTAGTGATTCCCTCCAAATTTTCAAGCTTATAAACCTGTTGTTTTCTTCATAATTACATTACCAAAAAAACCACCTTCAACTACAAATACAACCACAGCAAATACATTTAAAATTCAACAAAAAATCCTAAATTCATTTTCAAAATGGGTGAACCCAGCAACTCCAGAAGAAGATCAGAGTGAAACTTGTTAGCCAAATCAAATTAGACTTCAAATCAAATGAACATGATGGACCAATTCTTGATCGAAGGTTTGGTTGATGGAAAACTTCCTAGAGGTTATATTGTTGTGGCTGCAACAAAATTTGGAGTTACAAGGAGGACAGTGCTCAAGTATTGTAATAAGGTGACTCACCAGCGCATTGAAGATAAACCTGTCAATTTATATTCAAAGAAAGTAGGAGTAAAGAGAAGAAAAAAAATGAAATTAGATGAAGAGAAAATGAAATCAATTGAATTGATAATGAGAGGAACCATTAGAAATCTTGGTCAAGCATTAGGAATAAGTAAAAGTACTGTTGGGAGATGGAAAAAAGGAGTGATCAGGGCTCACACTAGTGCAATTTCACCAGCCTTAAGTTATGAACATGCTTTAGCAAGGCTTAAATATTGCCTTCAAGCAATCTCTTTTCATGCAGCAAAAAATAAAGTAGAGTTCAACCCCATAGAGCATATCATACCTTAGATAAAAAATGGTTTTACATAACCAGAACAGCAGAGAGATACTACATGTGCTTAGGTGAAGAAAATCCTCATAGGACATATCAAAGCAAAAGATTTATCACAAAAGTGATGTTTCTTTGTGCGTGAGTAGGCCTATTTATGACAACAATGGTAATCTCATTTTTGATAGAAAAATTGGTATGTGGCCATTCGTCACAAGAGAACCAGCAAAGAGAAACAGCAAGAACAGAGTAGCAGGAGTAATTATTACGAAACCATTGGATTCAGTCAACACAGCAGTGACAAAAAATATGCTGTTAAATCAAGTAAGATATGCTTTGTATTTTCTGCCTTTTTTTTCAAGAAAAGTGCTAACTTTATTGTGATTTTGTCTGCAGGTCCTTCCTGCAATTAAGGCTAAAAGGCATGTGACATCAAGCAAAGACATAATTATCCAGTGGGATAATGCACCACCACACATCAACAATGATGATGTTGATTTCAGAGCAGCAGCAAGTTCAGATTGCTTTAACATGTAACTAAAATTTCAGCCAGCAAATTCACCAGACACAAACATCAATGACTTGGGTTGGTTCAACTCATTAGATTCAGTGAGGAGAACTCTTCAAGCAAACAATGTAGATGAGTTAATAAATGGAGTGCAAGAAGTCTTTGAAAAGTTATCAGCGTACACTCTCAACAAATTGTTCCTTTCTTTGCAATCTTGCATGAGAGGCATAATAGATGTTAGGGGTTCAAAAAACTATCCTCTTGAACATCTTGGAAAAGACCATTTGGACATAAATTGTCAACTTAAGAGACACTTTACAGTGGATACAAAATTAGTGAAGCGTTGCATTAGATATCTACAACAAGATGGGCATGGAGAAAAGTTTGAAGGCATGATGCATGAAATGAATCTTGTTCACATGTCATTAGGTAATGGTATGTAGATCAATCGGACATGTATCTACTCTCAGGAAAGTATCATCATGGAGTAGTTTGAAGGGTCTTTTTGTACTCCAGTTAAGTAGCATCCTAGCTAGAGTAGTTTTTGGTGGGTCTTTTGTACTCTCAGTTAAGTAGCATCCTAGAGTAGTTTTTGGTGGGTCTTTTGTACTCTAACTTAAGTACATTTCAGTTCTTATTCTCAGATTTTAATCATCATGGAACACAGCCCATACAAAGTTAAACATGCATCTCACCAATTCAAACTCAACATAAGCATATCACAATGCATAGATTACCTATCTTAACTCAAATCAGGCTCAAACACAGTGAAAATAAAAGTTCTTATCAGTTTCTCACAAACAAACACCTCATATGCAGACCAAGGCAATTAAAGTTATTATTAGATGAAACTAAGAGTGAGCAGTTGAACAAAAATCACAAAGTAGGTCAAGAAGCCATATTCATCATTTCACAGAGTAATTTTTACCAACTCCCAATAATGTACTCAAACTAGAAAAAGAATTGAATTGCAAAAAGAACACATGAAACTGTTCCTTGAGCCAACGTTGTATAACCGGATAGTGCAAACCCAACATCAACAAGTTAGGTTTGTGGTTTGCAACCTTTTCCTGGAAGGGTGACATAGCAGGTTTCACTATGGGGGTAGTCCATTCATAGACAGAGTTATCCTCCCTAAATCGATAGTACGTTTGTGGACCATTTCGAGCAAATATGGCATCCAGCTCCTTCGACAGAGACCACCATGGCTCATTAAAAATAGATAATGGAACGATACTTAGGTTTGGTTGAGTCAAAGTTTCCCCAAATATGTTTTAATAAACTTCTGTTTCCTCCACCACCGAAGGAATTGGTTCCCCCACCACCGATTCACCATTAACGGACAAAAAGGAGAGAAATTGGACGAATCGCCGGCAATGATTGAAAAACCGTTCGTCACCATGGACGATTCATCTTCCAATTTGATGGAAAATTTCGAATCCATTCGAAAAGGAGAACAAAGAGAAGAAAAAATCAAAGATTAGAACGCAATTTTCTGGTATAATCGATGAGGGAGACGGAGATAGAGAAACTAGGGTTTCATCGTAAGATTAACAACAAAGGGACGATCGAGAAAATGTGAGGAGAGAGAGTGGGAAGAGGTAGATTTAGGGTTTTTAATTTTGGATTGGGCTCAGATTTGGGTTGGGTTGGGTTTAATTAAGTTAGTGTTTAGGAGGGTTTAATTAAGGTTTAGTGTTAGTGAAGTGAGCTAGCTCCATTAAAATAATAATATATTTTGGACATTTTTGGAAAGGTGAAACTTGTAACAGGACGCGTTTTTGGGTAATTGGTGAAGCTTAAGCTGTGACGGAGGGAGTATATAGCAATTCCTTTTTCTTTTTCTTATTTTTTTTTAAAAATCTAAATATAGCAATTCTAAAAGCAAGACATGTCAAACATCATAAAAATATTTTTGCTTATTTGTAAGTTTCTTGTATCATGATAATTGAGCTAAACTAATTTTTTAATTAGAATTGCAAGGCACTTGTTTTGGGATATGACAAAAATGAAAATATAACAGTTAATATCAATATAAATATAGGATGAAGTGAGTATTATACTCCCTCCGTCTCTAAAAGTTTGTCCCATTTGACTTTTTTGTTGAACTTTGACCACAAATTTATGAGAGATTAATCATGTTCATGAAATTCTAAAAGTTATTGTTGATAATATTATTAATGGTGAATCAATAGGAATTTTTAGATTTTCATGAACATAATTAAATTGTCATATATTTGTGGTCAAAGTTCAACTAAAAAGTCAAATGAGACAAACTTTTAGGGACGGAGGGAGTAATAGACTAACTCTACTGAGCAGTAGTATATGATTAGATGTAGTAAATAAAAACATGCAACCCACCCCGAAAATTGAGAGTAGAAGTAACATAAGACATAAAACATCTATTAATTAGGCAAAGAAAATTTCTGTTTCTTACAAACATAAACTAATAATGAAACCTTTTTTTTTTCTTACCTATGATTTACTATTAAGAAGGATCAATGGGTGTTCTTCTATCATCCGTGCTTGCAGCCTTAGATTGCTGAAACTGAGTGAGTTGACCGATGCTAGCCGATACATTCATTGCGAGAAGACTACTAGCATCATAGTTATTCGTATCAAAAGCACTCCTCATCCCATTCTGTTGTTCCCTCGAAAACAACTGGTGGTGGTGGTACAATTGATGCTTAATACCACCGCCACCTCCAATACCATCACCGCCAATCTGATTGAATTGGTGATGATGGGTTGCTGCGGCGGCTGCAGCAGCAGCAGCAATTAGGCTGTGAGTGGTGGTGTTGATCCCACCTAGCTGGCTCTGGTACTTTGACAGTTCTGACTTTGCACATGTCAAGTCCATTTGGAGCTGGCGGAGCTGGTGCTGGAGGAGGGAGATGACGCCTACGCAGCCATAGACCGGGTCACGGAGACGCATATCTGCCTCATAGGCGAGTGAGTTGACCGCGTCTTCTCTTTGGTGAGGGTGCAGCTCGTTGAGGAGTTTGGTGACGTTGCTGGCTCCAAAGACTTTGTGTACGTTTGCGAATTTCTGAGGCTGGTCTGGTGGAAAGTAAGGGGCGAATACGCATTCTGGCTGGCATTTTCGCCTTAGAAATTTACAGGCTGCACATGGTGAGTTTGAAGAGGATGCCATTGGAAAGGGTACTTTTCTCAATATATGTCTAGGCCTGCAAAAGAGAAGTTACCATGAAATCATGAAGCAAAATCAATTTTTTTTTTCTTGGAAAATTATCTCCTTGTAGTATATCTTAAAAGAGGGTTTGATCGACTTTCTGTATGATTTTCTATAAGAAAATAATCCAATTGTCCTTCTAAATTTATAAGAAAAAAAAACAATTAAGACTTCATATATAATAATATATATTCATTTTTAAAAATGAAATTTGTAAATCTTATTTCAGTATATGTATATTTACTTTCTATTAGGTGATTTGAATAAAGAGATTTTGAATTTAATCCTAAAATCTTTTTCTTCTCATATTTTCTATCCTTGTATTTGAATTCAAAATTTCTTTAACTAAATTTATAAATCTTATTTCAGTATATATATTTGGGTATAAAAAACATAATAATCTTTTAATTTTTGAGAAGAAATTCAAACTTCAAATCTTCAACCATAAAGAATATATTTTGATTCATAAATTTAATTAAAGAAATTTTGAATTCAAATACATGGATAGAAAATATGAGAAGAAAAAGATTTTAGAATAAAAAGAGGGGAGACAAATATCTAAAATTAAAAAGAACAGCTAGTAGCATTATAATTATTATAATTAAATTAGGATAATCTGCATAAATAAATATACTAAGATCATAACATCAAAACTTATATACACACATTATATTGTTTAGAGTTTCCTTTCTTCTCCTTTGTGTGTTGGGTTAAGTTAGTAAATCGAGAAAAGATAACACACACACTTAATTTATAACCAGATTCTGCAAAATCACATAAGAAAATACAAAAAAAAAAAAAGAAAAGGTACCCCTTTGTAGAATCATCATTTTCATAAACAAAAGAGAATTTTCTTGCAGAAACCCTAATGGAAGCTTAGAACTAATTATTTTCTTTAAATACATCAACTCTTGTGAAGTAATTTTTCAGAGTCTCACACACACCTGTGGCAGTGTGTGTGTGTGTGTGTGTGTGTGTGTGAGAGAGAGAGAGAGAGAGAGAGAGAAATTGGATCTCGTGAAAGAAGATGACTTGGGAGGTGTTGTACCTGATATTAAATAAAAGGGAGAAGACTATTTTGGATGATGGGGATGTGTGAAGTGAATAATATTGATGAAGGGAGGGAGATGTATAATGTAAGTACCTTCGAAATTCTTATTCTATATTCTTCTTGGGATTGACCTCCCAAGCTAGCTTCCTCGATCTCTTCGGTCAAACCTCAGATCCTCCTGCTACTCAACCCTAAAAGAAAATTAAAAATATGAATAAAAAATATAAAGGGTTTATGTTTTGGTAAAACTAGCTCTGATAATTCAACCCAAGAAAGAAAAAAGAAAAGAAGGGTGATTATAACTTGAAATGGCTACACTATAAAACCTACCCTTTGTGATTTCAACAGGGATCCAACTCGAGAACAGAAATCCGACCCGTGATAAGAAATGGGATTTAGAGAAAATTTAGTGGTTAAGTATTAGTAGTAGGAGTAGGAAGAGAAGGAGGGAGGGAGGGAGGAAGAAGTGATTGGTGTCTTTAGAAGGGCAATCTTTATATGCTTCCCCTAAATCTCTCTCTAGACTAGCATATAAAGATGGTGTTCAAAAGCTGTCTCTAGTGTGTGTAAGTGTGTGTGTGTGTGTGAGAGAGAGAGAGAGAGAGAGAGAGAGAGAGAGAGAGAAATGGTGAGGAGGAGAGGAGAGGAGAGGAGTGGAGCGAAGAAAATCGCCCAGAACCAGAGCCTAAGGAAACGCTGAGAAAGACAACCTAAGTGTGTGTTTGTGTGACGGCCTATGTTACATTACAAGTATATATATCTCGTCCAAAGTGACAATTTATAAAATTCAAGGTGGACAAACGATTTTTTTCATTTTGATGTTGTCATTTTTACCAACTTCAAAGTTTAAACAAAATAACGAATTTTACGTCTGAATGGTAATTTTATCTTTGGAATAGGAAGTATATCACTATTTCATTATTTTAACTCTAGTCTGTAAAAAAATTGGCTTCGTCATTGCTGTTTGTACGTCCTAATGTCATGATTACTAATCCAAAGTATTCAAATTAGACTCACTAATCATAACCATAACAAAAATTTATTTTTCGTGCATTCAAGTTCAGGAACCATAATATTGGAGCAGTACAAATGCTAGAGCTAGGGGTACAAATCAAGTTTACAAAATGAAGTAACACTTTTTTTTTTTTTATTATTAAATCGATTGTTAATCTGTCACACTTTAATAAAAATATCAATACAATTATAACATATCATTTTATAAAATAAATTTTGTGATTTTTAATAATATAATTTAAATATTATTGAAGTATATAGTATACTCCCTCCGCCCCATTTGAAGCTTCACCTTTTATCAAAACGGGTGTCCCGTTAAAAGTTTCACCTTTTCTAAAATAGACATTTATATTATTATTCCACTCACTAATTCTCTCCTACTTTACTTTTATACTCACAACACCAATTAACTCACTATTTCCTACCTCACTTTCTCTCTCCAACCTCACTTTTCATATTCACAACACTTAATTCACTAACTTTTTTCTTAATTTTTATTTTTGTGCCACCTTTAAAATGGTGAAGATTTAAATGGAAAAGAGGGAGTATAAAATTTGATCTCCAATTTAACTACTAGGCACACGGATCTAAGTTTAGGGGATGGGAGGTGAGGGCGAGGGATAAAAGATGTCTAATTGTTGTGATCTGTGACATGACATTTCCTATTTTTGATTTACACCTCTCTTCAAACTGCTACTCATAGTATAGTAGGCTATGTCTTGGGATTGTTTTTTGTGTTTCTTTTAATTTAATTTAAAACTTCTCTTTTATGGGTTTCTGTTCCTCTCATTCATACTTTGTCCTTATTAGACACAGATGGGCCAATTGATTTCAGCATACCCATGGTGGTCAGTTTATTCGTAACTCTTTTTCTAAATTTTTTTTTGGTTCAAAACATTTTCTGTTTGAAACGGGTGTTCCGTTAAAAGTTTTGTGATTTTGTGATTTTTTCTAATATAATTTAAATACTATTGGAGTATATAGTATACTCCCTCTGTCCCATTTGAAGCTTCACCTTTTGTTAAAACGGGTGTTCCGTTAAAAGTTTTTTCTAATAGAATTATGCCGGATTCCCAACATAGTCCTTCAAACGGTGCTTCATATTCTCCACCTCTATCGCTTCTAATTTTCTTAATTTTCAAGTTAAGTTGATTCTCAACTTCTTTCTTATAATTCTCAAAAGCCCTTAAGGCTTCATCCTTACTTCTTAAGAGATAAACATAGCAGTACTTAGTGCAATCATCTATAAACGTAATGAAGTACTTTTTACCTCCTCGAGTTTGCACAAGTTTTAAATCACATATGTCGGTGTGAATTAACTCGAGAGGAGTTGTGTTTCTTTGTATGGCATTAAATGGCGACTTCGTCATTTTTGCCTCAACACAAACTTCGCACTTATTAGTCGAGTCGGATTTAGTCATTTGGATTAAATCTTGTCTCGCTAATTTCTTAATGGTGTCGAGGTTTACATGTCCTAATCTATCATGTCATAAATTAGAACTTTCCGACAAGTAAACATAAGAAACACAACTTTTATTCATCGCACTTTGGCGGATCACAGTCATTACATTCATTTTAAAAAGGCCCTCCTCGAGGTAACCCTTTCCAAGAAACAAACCATTCTTGGTTAGTACAAATTTGTCGGATTCGAATACTAGTCTAAAACCGGCCTTACTAAGCAAAGCGCCGGACACCAAATTTTTACGGATGTCTGGAACATGCAGCACATCCAACAAGGTTACTTCTTTTCCGGAAGTCATCTTCAATATTACGTTTCCAATGCCTTGAACATCGGAAGTCGCAGAATTTCCCATGTAGAGCTTTCTTCCGGAGATGGGAGTATAGGAGGAGAAACTCTCCTTGTTACCACAAATATGGCGGGTAGCACCGATATCTATCCACCAAGCTTTTGGATTCTCCTCCAAGTTTGCAACGTTGGCCTCAAAGATCATCGCTGCAAAGTCTAGGTCCATGTGGTCAACATTATTCGCTTCTTTCTTTGGAAGACGACAGTCTTTTGCTAAATGGCCCGGTTTGCCACAATTATAGAAAGACCCCTTGAACTTCTTAGAGCCCTTCTTCTTCCATTTCTTAGCATTCTCGGCATTTTCGGAATGCTTTCTCTTTGTGCCACTTGTGCTAGCCTCGGCGAGATTGAACTTAGCCTCCATCTTTCCCTTAGCAACCTTGGCCTCGTTGATTATATTGTTCTCTTCTATTTGAAGACGAACAACAATGTCTTCCAAGGACATCTCCTTGCGTTTATGCTTGAGATAGTTCTTGAAATCCTTCCACGAAGGCGGCAACTTTTCAATGATAGAAGCCACCTTGAATGGATCATTCATGATCATTCCCTCGGCATCAAGCCCATGTAAAATGATTTGGAATTCATCTACTTGAGTTGTTACCGATTTGGAATCGACCATCATGAAGACAAGATACTTACCGACGACAAATTTCTTTGACCCGGCGTCTTCTATCTTGTACTTCCTTTCCAAGGTGTCCCACAACGCCTTGGCTAACTCGACGGTACTATACACATTGTATAGTGCATCGTCAAGTCCATTTAAGATGTAATTCTTACACAAAAAATTACCGTGAGCCCAAGCCTCCTTTGCCATTTGCCTTTGGGGGTCGGGATCGCCATTTTCCACCTGTGACGATGTTGAAATTCCAACTCGCGGAAAAAATTCGATTTTTCGTTTCTTTGAAAACCAAATAAAAATCGGAAAAAACGGAGTCGCCACGCCATTTTTGTTTTAAGGGCCAAAACATTGAAAAATGCCCGAAATAAGAGATTTGGGTTCGGAGGTCACGTTACATGCCGGGAAGAACGTTAGTGTTCACCCGGAATGCCTCGTAAAACGAGTCTTCCAAGCATAGAAACCATTTGTGTGTGTGTGTGTGTGTGTATGTGTGTGTGTTACTTTGGCCAAAATAAATTCAAACTGAGAAAAGTAAAAATTGGGAATTCTTTATTAGACTTTGGAAAGATCCCATGATTTTTGGTATGATTTTTGGGTTGAGTTTTGAGGCTCAAAGGATTTTTTGAAGTTGAAAACCAATTCTGTCAGAATGAAAAAGGCAGTGGACCCTTGACTTTGAAATGGATTTAAGGGCTTTAAAACTTCATAATATGAGGAAACTCAGAGAATTAAAGTTGTTCCAGACACCTTAAGTAAGATTTATGTAAAAGAATTTTCCATTTTGGAGATGATTTGAGAGACCAAAACCTTCTGGAAATCTCAGATATGAAATCTGGACTTCCAGAGACTGAGGAACTGACCTTTAAAAGAAAATTTGAAAAAAGGAGTTTTACTCACGCAAAAAATAAAGTAAAAATATTTCTGGAAATCTCTGGATGTTGGCTACAAAAAGTGTTTTGTAGTCAACACCAAATTCCAAGTTTATCTGTGTCCAAAAAATTAGACCATGGACAGAGGTCTTAGAAAATTGCTACTGGACAGCAACTTTCTTAAGAAGAAAAACATGATTTTAAGGGGGGTTTTGCATCCATGCTTGTCCCCATTTCCCTAGGTTTTGATTAGTAGTCACTAGACATTTTAGTGGTGATCTACTATATCAAACCATCCTTGGGGTACATTAGGACTAAGCACTTCATTTGCTTGGGAATGGGAATTTTATCCTTTGAAAATGAAGATTTGATGTATGAAAATGATTTTTTAGGGTTTTGAAAATGCATTTGCAAGTAAGTAAGAACACTTTGAAGAGAATGTTGATCCTTGTAGAAGATCAACCATGGAGATGAATGTGATATCCCCCATCCCACATCGAAAATATGTGGAAATTTAGTGTGATATATAGAAGGCCCATACACTACTACTAAGCATCAAATTATCCATTGGACTTTTGGAGGCCTGTGATGAGCTGTGGTTAACCCAATTGAGGAGGTGCTTAGTGGGCCAGTGTGTGGTGCCTACGTAGCGGGTCGGGCTTCGGGCTCGGGTCGTTACAAATGGTATCAGAGCAGAACCCCGGCCTTAAGGCTTGCGAGCTAGCCCGGGGGTACGATCTGGGTATTGATTGACCTTGCCAGGGACGGCAAGGGTTTGAGTGGGGGAGATTGTGATATCCCCCATCCCACATCGAAAATATTTGGAAATTTAGTGTGATATATAGAAGGCCCATACACTACTACTAAGCATCAAATCACCCATTGGACTTTTGGAGGCCTGTGATGGGCTGTGGTTAACCCAATTGAGGAGGTGCTTAGTGGGCCAGTGTGTGGTGCCTATGTAGCGGGTCGGGCTTCGGGCTCGGGTCGTTACAATGAACTTCCATGGTGATCTTCTTGGATCTAGGGCAAGAAGATGAACAAACTACATTTTGGAGTTTGAAAATGCATGCATGGATGAATTTTAGGGTAAGGAGAGGGAGGTTATACCTATCTTCCTTGTGTTTTGTGTTTGAATGGATTCAAAGGCTTGAATGTGTTTAGGGTTTGAAAGTGTTTAGGGTTGGTGATTAGAGTTGGTCAAAGAGAAAACAAATAGATAACAATGAAGTTCTCTATGTTTTCTCTCTAATCCTCCTCCTAAAGGGTGATTTGAGCTTGAGTTAGTGTATGTAGGAGAGTATGTATGAGAGTGATTTGAAAGTATTTTGAGTGAGTGGAATTTGGGAAAGATTGAAGAGAAAATGGTGGTAATTCAAGTGAATTCCCACTGTTTTCTCCCTATTTTTCGCCAAGGTGCAGTTGCAAATTGTGTTGTTGCTCCTTTATTTCTGTGACTGAAGGCCTCAATTTATAGCCCTCTGAAATTTCCATAATCATTCGAGCGGACAAGAGAGGAAGCGTGCACTGTTCATTAAATGCAGCTCCAGGCTTTGGACACAAGGAATAATCTTTTGAAAATTCAAACTGGTTATGTTTTTCAGCTTACCAGTTTTGGTTTTTCTTATTTCTTTTGCTTTTTGAGATTCTTTCTTTGGTTTATCCTTAAATAACAATGCCCACTTTACCCTTGCTTGATTAGAAATGTTAGGAATTGTTAGAAATGTTAGAAATGTTAAAACTCTCATTAATTTTCTAACGAAAATACTAATAACTCAAATTGGAGCACTTACAGTAGCCCCTCGGCGACGGTGCTTTCGAAGGAAGCGGGGTCGTCGATAAGAGTAAGGCTCCATATTTGACAGGATGATCAAGTGATCGAGTGGCTGAACCTGGTGATAGGCTACCTACGTATCCCGAATGGGGAATCAAGCCGGCCGTAGTTCGGGTATGTGACCTTGGAGATGATGGCGTTTTAGGTGCCTCGAACCTTGATGAGCGAGTTCTGCAGTCGATTGCTGAGAGAGACTCTGCTGGGGATAAGAATGACCATTTTGGTCTGGTGGCTGAGATTGTATATCCGCTATGCTGGGGATAGGAATGACCATTTTGGTCTGGTGGCTGAGATTGTATATCCGCTCTGCTGGGGATAGGAATGACCATTTTGGTCTGGTGGCTGAACCTAATGATAGGCTACCTACGTATTCTTAGGAGGAATCAAGCCAGTCGTAGTTCGGGTCTTTGACCCTGGAGATGATGGCGTTTTAGGTGCCTCTGACCTTGATGATGGCGTTTTATGTGCCTCGGACCTGGATGATGATGGCGTTTTAGGTGCCTTGAACCTTGAAGATGGCGTTTTAGGTGCCTCATACCTTGATGATGATGGCGTTTCAGGTGCCTCGAACCTTGAAGATGGCATTTTAGGTGCCTCAGACCTTTGTAGATGATGGCTTTTTAGGTGCCTCGGACCTTTGGAGATGATGGATTTTTAGGTGCTTCAGACTTTTGGAGATGATGGCTTTTTAGGTGCCTCGGACCTTTGGAGATGATGGCTTTTTAGGTGCCTCGGACCTTTGGAGATGATGGCGTTTTAGGTGCCACGAACCTTTGGAGATGATGGCCTTTTAGGTGCCTCGGACCTTGATTTGAAATGTTTTCCCTTAATGGTTTGGGATGGATGGTCCTTCGGTGGACTTCATTCGTTTGCTACCGAAGGAGAGGGTGACCGTTTTGGTCGGGTGGCTGGACCTATGGTAGGCTACCTACGTATCCTTAAGAGGAATCAAGCCAATCGTAGTTCGAAACGGCTGTCGATTGGATTTCGGCCGTTGTCAGATTTTCGTTAGCTTTGAAAAAATCGGGCTTACGACTTCTCGTAGTTGATGATAATGAAAGAAACGGGATTCCGGGGATTTTGTTAGCTTTTCTGGGGAAATCGGACTTTACGTTTTGGCCGTTGATGATTTTGATGAAAGGGATTCCGTTATCTTGCTGGGGAAATCGGACTTACGTTTTACGGCCGTTGATGATTTTGATGAAAGAAACGGGATTCCGTTATCTTTCTCGGGGAAATCGAACTTACGTTCGACTGCCGTTGATGATTTTGATGAAAGAAACGGGATTCCGTTATCTTTCTCGGTGAAATCGGACTTACGTTTGACTGCCGTTGATGATTTTGATGAAAGAAACGGGATTCCGTTATCTTTCTCGGTGAAATCGGACTTACGTTTGACTGCCGTTGATGATTTTGATGAAAGAAATGGGATTCCGTTATCTTTCTCGTGAAATCGGACTTACGTTTGACCGCCGTTGATGATTTTGATGAAAGAAACGGGATTCCGTTATCTTTCTCGGAGAAATCGGACTTACGTTTGACTGCCGTTGATGATTTTGATGAAAGAAATGGGATTCCGTTATCTTTCTCGGAGAAATCGGACTTACGTTTGACTGCCGTTGATGATTTTGATGAAAGAAACGGGATTCCGTTATCTTTCTCGATGAAATCGGACTTACGTTTGACTGCCGTTGATGATTTTGATGAAAGAAACGGGATTCCGTTATCTTTCTCGGTGAAATCGGACTTACGTTTGACTGCCGTTGATGATTTTGATGAAAGAAACGGGATTCCGTTATCTTTCTCAGTGAAATCGGACTTACGTTTGACTGCCGTTGATGATTTTGATGAAAGAAACGGGATTCCGTTATCTTTCTCGGAGAAATCGGACTTACGTTTGACTGCCGTTGATGATTTTGATGAAAGAAACGGGATTCCGTTATCTTTCTCGGTGAAATCGGACTTACGTTTGACTGCCGTTGATGATTTTGATGAAAGAAACGGGATTCCGTTATCTTTCTCGGTGAAATCGGACTTACGTTTGACTGCCGTTAGGGTTCCTTTGAAAGGGGGATTAACCTTGGTTAACTTTGGTTAACCCTTGTTAAGTTGAGGACTAAACTGCAGAGTCTTGAAATTTTAAAGGGTAAAAGGGTCTTTTTGACCCTTTTTTTCGTCCGCGCGGATCAGAATGTGACCTGGACAGATTTTAAAAGGGCGCCGCCCTTCTTCTTCCTCACAGTCAGTTTTTTCAAAATTTCGAGAGAGAAAGAGGATTTTCGCCCAAAACCGCCATTGTTGGCCTAAAAACCTCGAAATCCTTTCGATTTTCTTCGATTTTCAAGCAATGGAACACGGGGAAGCTGCTATCCAAGGCCAAGGACGCGGTCCGGTTGCCGAGAGGCGATTTTGAGCTTGTTAGAATGAGGAGGCATTACACCCTTTCGCAATCGATTGCGGAGGGGCCGTATCCCGATGCATGACAACATTGGGCTTCTGATCCGAGTCTCCGAACGGTATACTTCGAATCTCTTCATTTCTTTTGTTGATTTTTTGCTTGAAATTGATTTTGTGATTGATTTTTTTTTTTTTTGAATATCCGAAAATTATGATGCTCTTGTGCTTGGATTTTGATTTTTGATGCCTTGCATGTTGTAATGAGTATATGAGTAATGCATTTTGTTTGAAAAAAAAGAATGGGCATTTTGCAAATTTTTTTTTATATCCGAAAATTGTAATTAAAATTCGAAAAATTATGTTCTTTTTTTTTTGACACTGAAATTGGATTTTTGATGATTTGCATGTTGCAATGTGTTTGAAAAGAATGGGCATTTTGCCATTTTTTATTGTTGTTTTTTTTTTGAAATATGAAATGATAAGGAATTCGTCCGAATTTGGGACGGACATGAATGTATGCATGTATGCACTCTTGTAGGATTTTTTTTTTTGTAATGGGATGATGAATGATATGAATGATACGAATGCATTTTTTTTTTTTTTGAGAATGTGATTTTCTGTGAAAAGTGGGACGGATTTTTGATTCCGTTGATTGAATGAATGATTTGAAAAAATTGTTTATGTATGCTATTTCATGAAAAATGGGACGGAATTTTTTTTTTTTTTTGACTCAATGTTATTGGGATGTTTTTTTTATGTATGAATGAATGAATGGTTGTTGAAAACTCTTTTCCTCTGTGCAAGAAAAGTGGCGTTTAGTCCATTGTATGCCGTTATGCTGCCCGATTTTTTTTTCAAAATTTTATGCCTATGATGCATGTGTATGCTCTCTCTTTTTTTTTTTGAATGCAATTTTTTTTTGAATGCAAAATTTTTTTTGAATGCAATTTTTTTTTTGACTCTTTCTCTTTTTTTTTTTCAATTGCAGGGTGGAGATCGCTTTGTGACGCAGCAGCTGAACAAGATGAAGACTCGAGGATCAGTGGAGTCTGTGGTAGACCTGTGGGACCGGCTTCCAGTCTTGGGCCGAGGAGCTTTGATGAGTCCTAGACAGATCGTCATTGGGACCGGGCTGTACGAGTTTATCGAGTGCCTGAGGGGGTTGGTTAAGTTCTCCAAGAGCAAGGGTCTGATCTTCGCTTTGGCACAGCACTGGTGGGACGCGACCCACACATTCCATTTTTTCTGGGGGGAGGCCACAGTCACGCCTTCCGACTACGCAGCGATCACAGGCCTGTCCTTTAAAGGACGGAGCGTTGAGTGGAGGGATGGCTATAGTGACAGGGACCTACAGGATCTTTTGGGCTTTACCCCCATTCCCAAAAAGGGGATGGGGATGGAGTATGCCGTGGTCTATGGGAAGATCGTAGAGACCATCGGGAATTACGAGGCTGGGGACGAGAGAGTGGGCGCGGTGCAGGTTGCCAGGGCTTTCTTGTGGTTTGCCTTTTCGAGCACCCTTTTTGGACACGCCGAGGGGACGGCGATGTTTGCTTTGCTGCGGAGTTTGGAGGATGTGGAGATGGCTGGGGAGGTCTCTTGGGGAGAGGCGGGGCGCGAGCTCTATTTTGCCTTGGATCGATACAGCCGGAAGGCTGTCAGCTCTTTGACATGCTTCGAGTTTCCTCTGGAGGTACAAGCTTTCTTTTGCTTTCTCTCTTTTAAGCACGTATTCCTCATGTTTTTTTGCACCAGATTGATGGGATTTTCCCTTTCGCATGTATGGGCTTTGGAGTTCTTTCACGTCACGATGTGGCGGCAGCCGGAGGAGAACATCGGGGCATACCCGGCCATGCTCTCCTGGAGCAAGCATGCTCGGGAGAAGAGAGAGGTTCTAAGGGGCGCACGACCCTTAAGTACAGGGAGTGCCTGCCTTTGACGAGGGCTGAGACCGATGAGAGGATGATTTTCTACCCCTGGGACCGCTTCGATATGGAGCAGTTGAAGGGTACCGAGATATGGACCGTGCAGCGGAGGATTTTGAGGGGCTTGACTTGCGACGTGTACTATCTGGGAGAGAGAGTGACGCGTCAGCATGGCGTGAACTCGCCTTTGATGGCTCCGGTGGAGCCTCCGCCGGCATGATGCATCCGGCGAGAGGTCGGAGACACAGGGCGATTACCGTGGTGGCCAGCACTTCTCGGCATTTGTGGCGATTGAGCAGTACCCGGTATTCATCTTGAGGAGGTTGTGGATGCCCCAGGTCCTTGAGCGGGAGGGGGTAGGGATCGTACGGTACTCGCGGACGGACTTTTCATATGTCCAGGATGGGGTCCGATTGAGGGTGCAGATCCCTCGGCTGGCGGCTTCCACGAGCTTTTCGGCCTCGTCCAGGGTATGAAGGTATGGCTTCTCCTTCCCACCTCTTTTTTTTGCTTGTCTTTTCCTTTCTTTCCTGTCATCATTTTTCGCCTCAATTATTTCGACGCTTTTGCTTTCGTGCGGTTTCCGGAGGTGGTCGTGGAGAAGGCGACGAAGCGGTGATCGGGGCTAAGAGATTCATCGGGAGGATGGTTGCTTGTGGAGCCCCTCGAGGCTAGAGCGAGGCGACCACGGCCGGCGCCTGTCGGCGGGAGACTTCCCACGAGCCTTCGAGCGTTCTTGAGACTCCTCTTTCTCCTCTCATAGATCCCCGGCGTGGTGCGCCTTCGGACCACGTCATTCTCGGGGATCCGTACGGGCGAGGCATGTCCGGCATCACGGTGGGTCTTCTTCACACGTCCGGGAGTCCGACGCATTCACCTTCGGATATGACTTCTTTGCAGATCTTGGTTTGCCGTATCGGAGCGTGCCGGTTGGTCTGGCGAGCCTTCTTCCGGGGACGAGGACGATGATTGAGCCCGAGACATTCATGGCTACCGAGAGGCGGGCCCGAGCCGCAAGAGGGTCGGGGGACGGCCACCGAGATTCGGCGCGATTTTTGAGATTGATTTTTGGGACTAGGATTGTACTTATTCAGACAGATACATTTTATGCACACATTTTTTTTTGGAATGTAATGATTTAGGATTTTATTTTATTTTATCTATCATGAATGCAATTTTATATGAATGCATTGTTGCATGAGCCCTGGTTTTTTGGCAAGGGTGTGAGTGTTTGGGTATGTGAACTGTTTGGGCAGGCTTTGCACAGGTTTCGAGCAGCCGGGATGAAAATATTCCTCCGTGGTGCAGCAGTTTGGACTGTTGCAAAAAAAAAAAAAATTCTGGGTGACAAACATGTCCGCGCGGATAGGACAGGAATCTGACATTGTCCTTTAATTTTGCTTCAGATCTGGTCTTCCTTTATTTCAAATTCAAATACCTTCTTCAACCACCAGTTCAAACAGCCATTTTCGGGAAGAAGGAGAGAAAAACCATGGAGAGAATTGTGAGCATGAGAAATCCACCCAAATTATCCCAAAATTCTCAAATGCAATTCTTCAACAAGTTTAAAGAGTGGTCTCGGGAGATTATGCATGAGAGGAGGTCATTCTTTGAAGAAAGGTACAAGATACGATGCTTGTGGTCTCTCAAGGAATTGGTTCCGGATTATGAGCTTTTGAGAGCTTCTTCCTCATTTTGGGACACTAGAAGGCATGTTTTTTGCTTCTCTTACAATGAAATGGTCCCGACTGTTGAAGAATTTCGGGCTTTGCTCGGTGGTCCTGAGGTGGAGGAGATTGCAATTCCTTTGCCCGGAGGAGCCTCTTTTGTTGACAAGTTGTGCAACCTTCTTCATCTTTCCCCGGAGGAAGCACAAGGTATGATCTGTGGTCCCGATCATTTTAACATTTCTGGTCTCCCTGATAGATTTAGGGGCTTAGGCTTGCTTGACGATGCCTATTGGGATGCCTTTGCACTTTGCATGTTCGGGACCTTGTTCATGGTTTTATTCTTTTGGGATGCGTCATCGGGCTCTGCTAGATGTAGTCGTTCACTGTCGCTTGGGCGAGACGTTGTACCTTTGATCTTGGGAGAGACTTTTCATGCTCTCGACGGGCTCTACCAGGGAGACGGTATATGCGCGGGGCAGCCCGTTTCTCTTGACTTTGTGGGCTGATGGAGCGCTTGGGGATTCTTCGGGAAACTTCTGATATGATCAAGCCTTGGACATTCGCCAGGAGAGGGGTTTTGGTGGATTTTGATGATCAGGGCTCGTGGGAGCGATGGATGGCTGGTCGTCAGACTGAAGATATCAGATGGTCGGTGCCTTATTGGCGAGTGGAGACTCGGAGAGTACTTCAGGATGGATCTCCCGTGGTTATGCTTCCGGGCTTTCTCAGTCCAGCTTTTACATTCCGTCTTTGGTTCTGAGACAGTTCGGTTTGGAGCGAGTTCCTTTGGAGGACTTTGATGATATAGCCACTAGGGTGGTGGCTTACCTTCTATGGAGGATCCTTCGGTGTTTCCCTTTCTTTTCCGAGTATGGAGGTATGACGTCTTTCCTCCTCGGGTTATCCTCGGGCGTCAGAGACTGTGTTCTTGACCACTTGGTACTGGATTGGTACGAGAGGCATTTGGGGAGACTCGAGATGGCTATTTTGAGACGGCGTGAGGCCATTGTGGAGTGCGGAGGACTGACGGTTTCGGAGAGGAGGAGGGCGAGGCGAGGGCTAACCCTCGTGACGGGAGCGGAGATGTTGTGACCGACTATGAGGCTTACGTCAAGAGGCAGAGAGGAGGGCTCCTATGCTACCGGCTAGGCTACGGGAGATGAGAGATGATGCTAGGGCCACTAAGGCCACGACGAGGCTGGTTTGATAGATCCTGTTCCTATACCGAGCTTGGTAGGAGGAAGACTGACATCTTTCCTATTCAGAAGAAGAAGACTCGAAGGGGGAAGAAGAGGGGAGATGCCAGTACGAGCGGCTTGGAGTGACCTTGAGGTTTTCGAGTATCCCTTTCTTGTCGTAGCAGACACATTAGTTTGATTATGTATCTTAGTTTTCTTTTAGCGAGGTTGCCGGTTGTAGGAATGAACAGAGCTTAGACTCATCAAAAAGCTTTTAAGCTTGTAATGAATATGTGAATTTCTTTAGAGTTTTTCGAGACGCTTTCATGGTCGATCGGTGTATTGATGTCAAAGTATGACTTTTATTTGTGCTTTAGACCGAGCCGTTTCCATTTGCTACGTTCCGCTTCGAACAAGGGCTCGGGTCTCACGTAGTTCGACCGAGTTTTTTTTTTTTTTTGTTTTTTTGTTTTTTGTTGTTTTTGTTTTTTTTTGGTGCAACCACTGTTTTTTACCTAGGCCGCCCTTTTCGGGTTTTCAACCTAGTTGGGCATTACTCTTTTAGCACTCCTTTTCTTTTTTTGTTTCTTTTTTTTTTTGACTCAGTGTTTTTACGCGTAGTATCTGCGCAGCTTGTCACCATTCACTGGGTGTACAAAAGGATTTTCGTCGAGGTCTGCAAGTTGCATGGCTCCTCCGGAGAAGATCTTCTGGACGACATACGGTCCGACCCAGACGGTCTCCCATTTGCCCAACAGGTTGATACGGACTGGGGGCTTTTCTTTCAAAATGAGATCACCTTCCCTAATCTCCCGATGTTTTACTTTCTTGTCGAAGGCTCTGGCCATTCTGCCTTGGTATGCCCGGATATGTTCCATGGCTTTCAATCGGCGTTCATCTAGCAGGGCCAGCTCATCATGGCGACTTTGGAGCCATTCGACCTCGTTGATCTGGCTCTCCAACAGCACACGGAGTGAGGGGATTTCTAGCTCGATTGGGAGCACGGCTTCCATTCCGTAGGTGAGGGCAAACGGTGTTTCCCCGGTTGCCGTTCTGACGGATGTTCTGTAGCCCCAGAGTGCCAGGTGTAGCTTCTCGGGCCAATCTCGACCTCGGACAACCATTTTTCGGATGATGTTTTCCAGAGTCTTGTTTGCTGCCTCGACGGCTCCGTTGGTTTGGGGCCTGTAGGGAGATGACTTGTGACGGGTTATTCTGAATTCCGCCAGCAGCCTGTCGCATTCCCCTTCGAAGTGGGATCCATTATCTGAGATGATATCGGCTGTCAACCCGTATCTGCATATGATGTTTTCTTTGATGAAGAGGGCTACTTTCCTTGAGTTGAGGACCTTGTAGGACTTGGCTTCAACCCATTTGGTGAAATAGTCCACAGCTACCAGGACGAATTCGTGGCCGTTGCTGCCTGGTGGCGTGATTTTGCCTATGACATCAATTCCCCAAGTGACGAAAGGCCAGGGGGTTGTCATGCAGTATAACTCGTGAGGAGGCAAATGATTAAGATTTGAGTACCGCTGGCATTTGTCGCAGCTCCTAACAAACTGGATACAGTCAGTTTCCATGGAGATCCAGAAGTACCCCATCCTCAGTATGATTTGCATCAGGGCTCTGTAAGTGCTCCAATTTGAGTTGGTAGTTTTTTCGTTAGAAAGTTAACGAAAGTTTTAACATTTCTAACATTTCTAACAATCTCTAACCTTCCTAACCAAGCAAGAGTAGGTTAGGGTTTGCCATTTAAAGTTAAACCAAAAAAGGAATCCAAAAAAGCAAAAGAATTAAGAAAATCCCGAAACAGCAAGTTGAAAAACAATTTCTGCTGATATTTTAAAAAATATTCTTCCTGTTCAAAGCCTGGAGCAGCATTTAATGCACCAGGCACGTTTTACAGGGACCTCCGCGCGGACATCTTTGAGTTTTCAGAGGGCCTATAAATTAAACCCTCCTCTCTCAGTTTACAAACATATTTTGATCACAGCAACGAAGTTCTGGCGAAATATAGAGAGAAAACAGTGGGAATCTCTAGATTGCCACCATTTTCTCTTGAATCTTTCCCAATCTCACTCCAAACACAAATCCAAACACCAAACCTTGATACTCCTCAAGCCAAACACCAAATCTTGATACTCCTCAAGTCAAATTCCAAGCCTAGGAAGATAGGGTGTCACCATTGGTAAAGCCCTCCTTCTCAAAACCCTAAAATTCTCTTTTGATTTCTTGATCATCTTGTTCTTCTTACTTTGACTTATTTTATGTCTAGTTTAACTTGAGTTTTGACCTAAGATGGTCATCTTGAAGTTCATCTTCATGAATGACCATCTCAAGTGGTCCACATTTTAGATCTTTAGTCAATTCTTTCTCTTTGGTTTCATCTTTACAAAACCCCCTTTCCCTTTGCAAAGGACATGTTTAAACCCCATAAATTCCCCAAGGATGACTTGAATATGATAACCACTTAATAAAAAGTAGTGGTATCAAGTCTAGGGATGAAAATGGGGTGAACATAGATGCAAATCCCCCAAAAATCACATTTTCCCTCAAGAACATCTTTCTGTCCAGTAGCATTGTTCTGAGACCTCAGTCCATTTTCCTATTTTTTGGACCCAGTAAAGCTTGGAATTGGATGTTGACTACAAAACACTTTTTGTAGCCAACATCCAGATCTTTCCAGACATAATTTTATTTTATTTTTTGAGTAAGTAAAACTCCTTTTTTCAATTTTTATTTTAGAGGCCAGTTCATCAGTTTCTGGAAATCCAGATTTCACATCTGAGATTTCTAGAAGGTTTTGACCCCTCAAATTACTTCCAAAATGGAAAGTTCCTTTGCAGAAACCCTATTTATGGTGTTTTAAGAAACTTTCATTCTCGGACTTTCCCCAGATTCTGAGGTTTTGAAGCCTTTAAGTCCATTTCAAAGTCAAGGGTCAACTGCCTTCTTTCATTCTGGCAGAATTGCTTTTCAAATCCAAAAATCTTTTGAGTGCCAAGACTCGACCCAAAAATCATACCAAAAATCTTGGGGATTGTTCAAAGTCTTATAAAGAGTTCCCTATTTTTGTTTTTCTCAGTTTCAACTCGTTTTGGTCAAAACACACACACACACACACACACATACAACAAAGGATTTCAAATGTTTGGAAGACTCGTTTTGCGAGGCGCGTCGGGTGCACACTAACGTCCTTCCCGACGCGTAACATGACCTCCGAACCTAAATCTCTGATCTCGGGCTTTTTTCAAAGTTTTGGCCCTTAAAACAAAAATGGCGTGGCGACTCCGTTTTGATTTTCAAAAAAAAATCGGGTACATCACAGTGGCGACTCCGCTGGGGACAAATAAGCTTTTTCTAAAAAAAAAAAAATGATATTTGGTATATTGGTGGAAACCATTAAACTTCCCGTTATCGCCTCCTAACACGAGTCGGGGATAAATTGTGGTCTAACAATCCCACGTACCGGTATCATTATTTTCAAAAAAAAAAAAAAAGGGAAAAGCTTTTGAGGGTCAAGCTTCCGTCTCAACATTTGAAAATCCTTTGCTTTGTGTGTGTTGATTTTTGCACAGTTTTCGTGTTTGTTTTTGGCCGCCTCGGAAAAGTCAAAATTTTGGTGTCGGAATAATGTCCCTATCTGTCGGAATTTTTGTGCTTATGTGCTTATGTGTTCATAAAATTTTCAAAAAAAAAAAATTTTCAAAAAAAAAAATTCAAAAAAAAAATCATGCATCATGCCTTTTTAAGACACATAAAAAATTTCTATTTTTCTCAGAAAAAGAAGATAGACTGCTTGCACACTACGCGCACGTGACCTTACACTGCACACTACGTCCCTAACAGGGAAATCCTTGTCGCGGTCCGTTTGGTCTTATTACGCCTCTCGGATGAGCACGGGACTACCCAAACATCCCATGGAGCCTCGTGTCGACCACGCACTTGTCGTGACACACTTTGTCCGAGACCCGGTTGGTTTTTAGTACAGTGCGTGTCATGCCCCTGTCCGTGTATAGACCTTTCCTTTCAAGCCTTTGTCGGCATACCGACTCAATATCTTTCGGGGACCCTTATCGGTCGAAGTTAGCCGGTTTTCCGCCGCGAGACTTTGACCAAGATATTGACCGGCGCCTTGACTTCGGCTCGGCGACACAAATTATACAACGACTCCCGGCATTGACACCGAGTCATCAAGGATTAATGAATATTCCATGCCTAATTACGGCTTAAGCGACGACAAGTCAAGATCAATCGTGGACGCTTATCGGTCAAATCATGCCGACTTTTCGTCGAGCCCTCGGACATGATCTTGACTTTTGACGTCGGCTTTGTCCGTAATTTACATCGAATGCTCGTTAAGACTCGATTACCCGCCGGACTTTTAGGATCGTTTTTCTTTCGATCGGTGGGACCCGCTTGCCCTATAGGACCCTCGCCGGGCTGTCCACCAGGAGGTCGAAATACGGGTGGAATACGAGGGCTTATAGACGTAGTGACGGGGCCCAGATCCGGGAATCGAGTAGTTTGCGAAAAAGAAGAGCAATCTTTTCCAACCGATTAGGTTAATAAAACATGTTTTAAGTAAACATGAACAAATAATCGCATGTTGCATGAGCCAAAAGCCCAAACACCTACCCTCCTTCCATTCCCGAGACATCGAACCCTCGTGTCTTTCCCCCGACTCCGCACAAAGGTTGGTTTCGGGCACCGGGTCACCGTTTAATCGGTTGGGAAGAGTCAGCGCATCATCGGCTTCACCGTACTGTTCCTACTCCGAATTTTAGAATGTACGCATCAGCGGTAGCGATGGGGACAACGTCACTCCGCCTCCGGGACTCCTCGAGACGAGAACAACGGTGGAATCGGCTAGCCGAACAGATGAGAGTGCGCCGGGAAGCACGGTTGAACGGCCTTATGGAGGCTATCAAAAGCCATGGATTGGCCGCCGGTCTCAACCCGGATGGCACCTTCACTGTGGAAGAAGAGGAAGACCACAATCCCGCTCTTGAGTCAACCCGACTACTCCGAGGATGCCACCACCGGCCTCCCACGGTACTACCACGAGCCCATGCTCCTCGATCCCTAGGTCGGCCGGCTCCCCATGCTGAGACCACTGGATCCATGCGGCTGACGGGACGAGCCGGTTCGCAATGCCTCGGTGGGGACAAAGTCGATGCGGAATGCCTTCCCATGGTTGGGGATACCCCGGAATGCCACGGCAAATTGGGATCCCGCCTCGGTTTGGGACCAATCAATCCGGACTTTCGCGGCAACGGTTTGGAATGCCACCACGGTTTGGTTCGGGGCAACGATCGGGAGCCCTCCTCGGAATGATGCTAGCTCGGTTGCTCCTCATACGGCTTCCGCAAACCCATTTCTCACTCGGGGTTCAACGGGTTACCAAGCCCCCATCCCGTTTCATCGAGAATCACCGGGACCACGGTATCCTCTCGGTTATGCATCCTTGCCACAACCGGCCATGCAATTCAACAACCGGGGACGGCGGCCCGCACTTAAGCCTACTTATGGGCCTCACTCAGGAAATCCAAGCCATCGGCTACCTCGAATCTGCCTCCATCTTCTCTGCCGATTGGAAGCCAACGGCAAGTCGCTGGGTTCTATCCCTTTGCCCAAGCTCCTACCTACACTCCCGGGGTAATTTGGGCCAAGGACGGGTTTTCACCTATGCTCCGGAGTATGGTATTCCTTCCACCAATGCACCACCAACTGGCTAGTCCTCTTCTGGCTCAAATATCGGCTCGAAATTCCCGCTCCACCTTTGGATCCCCAATTGGCTTGGTTTATGGAGCAACACAAGGAAATGAAAGCACAGATTGCTTTGAATTGTGCCAAAAAGAACACTTGCTCTTCGGCCTACGTATCCGATTCGATTGTCCCCCCGCCTCACAAGTTTGTGATGCCCACTCTGGAATTGTTTGACGGGAGTGCATGCCCTAAAACTCACTTGGACACCTATACTTTGGCAATGAAGGCTAAGGGATGCACAAACCGGCGGTTGGCCGATTACTTTAGTCTCTCTTTGAAGTCGGGGGCTTTGAAATGGTTTTTCCGATTGCGGCTGAAGCTAGGGCTACTTGGGAGCAGATCACCGGTACTTTCACGGATAAGTATAAAGCCAAATTGGAATGGGAGACAAACGAGTTGACACATGCAAACAACGATGCAACGCCCTAATGAGAATATTGGGGATTTCTATAAGAGGTGGAACTTAAAGCTCGGTGAAATGGCCATTCCTCCCTCGACGAGGAGCGGTTAGACATCTTTCGGTCATGCTTGAAGCCGCATTTGAGAGCTTCCTCGGTCACTTCCCCTACGGCGGACTTGCGTGCAATGGTTAATTCCGGGGCTAAGTTCGAAAAGGCTTACAATCGGCGGCTGCACCTTGCTACGAATCTGGGGTTTCTTCCACCTCCAACACAGCTCACACTTGAAAGGTAAAGAAGTGATTAGCTATGCGGGACGGGAGGCTGTAACAATGCCACTTCCTTTGTTCCCAAGAAACTGATCCATCCAGATCCGGCTCCAAAACTTGGGAAACTTTGGGATGCCTTTGAGTGATATCTTGAGGTTTGGTGAGAGAAGGTTTGCTCAGGCCTTTGGAAAATTATCGGCCTAGAAACCCCAATGCTCCTTTGGATACCTCCAAGCATTGTGCCTTTCATCGGTACCATGGGCACCTGACAGATGATTGCGTCCCCCTGAAGAAGGCAATCCAAAATTTGATTGAGCAAGGGAGGTTAGAGATGCCTGAAGGGCCTAATACCATCAATAACCCGCTCCCTAACAACATGAGTGTCAACATGATCGAGTTTGGTGGTTCAAGCCTTGTGGGCATAATGGAATTTGACTCGCCCCTTTGTGAAGTCGGTGAATCAGCCATCGCAGGCGATGAAAGTGGTTGGATTAAGAAAGAAGTTGCCAAGGAAATCCTGATGGAAAGGTCTGCAATAGCTCCCGTCTCCAGCGTCGAAGAATAGATGCATGGTTCAACAGCAAAGAGCGGCTAGACTGGGGGCTACCTATCTTTAAAATAGTCTTTTGAGTCAACCTTCGTAGTTTCTAGTACTTTTCTTTCACCTAAGTCCTTCCTGGACATTTGTCGTTGTAGTCCATTTTGGACATAGTGGTTAAATGCCTAACTTTTAATATAAGTCTTTTTTCTCTTCTTGCTAGACTCGAGACATCACTTGCGCACCCACGTTACACTTAATTGAAATGGTTTTATCCAAAATGATCACTTGTCTTTGCTCAACCACTAATTCTTTGAAATGATTAATATTTAAATTAATCGGAGTGAGAAAATCAATTGATATCCTTCCCAATTGGGGCTTACCAACTCCCGTCTTGCATCTCATATGCTCACATCCCTTTCATCATCATCATCTCGTTGCTCGATGAATTTGCATGGATCTTTTCTCATATAAAGCTTAAGCAAGCAATGAAGATTTAATCTCGTAGGGATTGCGGTTGAAACCTTTCACCCATAGGAAAGCCATTACCTCACCCTTACTAAACACTACCCTCTCATTTCAAGATCGGCGTGTTTTGAAACCCGGTTTAGCCATCATTTTTTGCTCCATGCGAGAGAAAGTTCAAGCGAGCCCGAGAAGTTAGCTTCGAGAATCGGCGATGCGCAAATTATCTCAAGCCATGAAGGAAAGACAAAGATAATCCTCAACTCCTCAGGAAGCTTTCCAAGTCAAAAAAAAAAAAAAAAAAAAAAAAAAAAAAAAAAAAAAAAAGAAAAAAAAAAACAAAAAAAAAAACAAAAAAAAAGAAGGATTTTAAAATCCTCACAATCTCGGATATAATTCCAAGCTCCTCAGGAAGCCTTCCAAAAAAAAAAAGAAGAACTCAAAAGTCCCCGACTTCTCAAGAAGCTCTCCAATGATCAAAAAGGAGCCTGAATTCTCGCAAGATCGCAAAAAGTTGTCAATAGCTCGGACTTCCTCTTATCATTACCTTAAACCAATCCCAAGCCATCCTCTCAATTTTAGAGGATACTCCCATCACCATTACCCTTGCCCTTGGCCAAGTCAAAATCTGACCTCTCATTCTTGGAGGCAATCAATCTTCCTCGCCATAGATTTCCCAAACACATCCCCTTGAGCCAACCTCTCATCTTTAGAGGATCGGTCGGTAAAAGGCCCGGCCGACCTCTCATCTAAGAGGTCATAATTTCCCAAATCACCCGATGGCCGATCGAAGCCGGAAACCCAACTACGGTCCCTACCGGATAGCGAGTTTCATTCTAATATCCTCGATGTCAGGATCAAATTAATGCTTCATTGCTTGCTTAAATTGGAATCTAATCCATCTTGGTCCAAAATTACCAATCAAAGATTGTGCAAATTCAACCCTTCCCTTCATGTGAGCATATTTCATTTCTCCTCACAAACACTTGCCGTGGATGTCCCACTGGGGCTTCGCATCCGTGTCTTTCATGGACACTCTAAGGGGATATGTTATTCAATCCTCCAAATCCTCTAAATCCCCAAGGTCCTCGAGACCCTCGAATTTCAACATTCATTCTCTTTTCATTCGGGATAGGCCCGAACTACGGCGACCTGAGCTCTTCATAATGGAGGGAACGTAGGCAACCAGAAATGGTCCGGTCGAAATCACAAACAAATCTCAAAAAAAAATAAAAAAATCCGGTCTCATCAAGGATCGTCCCTATACACTTTCCGCCCTTCCAAGCTTGATTTTCGATATCAGTTGGTTTTCTCCTTGTGATTAATCAAAATATTTGTTCATATCGGATTTAGGGATTGAATAACCCGAACATTAACAAAGGGTTTTAAGCGGCCTTGTGATCATCATGAATAAGACAAGTTTTCAAGTGTCTCGACAAGTCTTCTCTCTCTCCATCATAGGAAATAGAGCCAAACATTTGTCTTTACGTGCGGGGGCTTCCATACACTTTTCCACACCTTGTGATGCTGATACTCTCTCAAAAGAGTCAAACCAAAAGCGAGAGTGTCATACACAAATTCGGGAGACATTCCCATCTTTCAAAAGATATGCCCCCACACGTAAACATTTCTGAGTCTTGTCCAAGAAGCGGTTGACTAAGGTCCGAAAAGATGGGTTCCCCCTCTGTAAGACTACTCTGAATTTCTTCATGCTTTGGGGCTTGCTAAGCGGTTCTCCCAGGTTCTCCTCAGCAGCTCTTCAAGCCGGGGCTTATATAGTCATCTTTGGGTCCACGTTGGGTTCTTCACCACGAGATAGACTCGCCAAATCGCTTCTTCAAAATCTGGACTTTGCCTACTCGGGATTCGGGGCTTTGTCAAGATGGTCTTTTGGACCCGAATTTTATCAAGTCGCAAGAAAGAATTTCGGCTTCGAACTTGGTACACGGCGGCTTCCCGTAGCATCGGAATTCAAGATCGGGGTTTCTCCCGGCATTAGCAATTCCATCAAATCATCCTCCAGACAAGGTTTCGGCCAAGGTCACAGCTCATCCAAATGAAAGAAGCTTCACTCGTATCAACGTTGGCCCTAAAGTCTGTCAGCATCAGCTTCAAATGACCAAGAATGAGAGGGAAAAGTTTCAATCAAGACCCGGGATCCGAATCCAATCTCATCAAGATTGAGGTCCATGTGATATTGCTGACAAAACCTCACCAACAACCGCTGTTTAAATCGCGATCAAGGGTTCTCATCCCCCACTTGATCAAAATCTGTTCCAAGCAGTCTCCATACCCATGCATCCCCACTAAAAATCTCCCAAGGGCTCATGTAGCATGCACAAAACTTGAGTCAATAGGAATAATCCTAAATCATCGAAGATCATAAATCATAATTTTCCTGCCAGAAGCTTAGGCTAAGTGCATCTTCGAAAGCAAGTAAATGCATCATCCCATAATCATTTTTGGTTCCATGCATGCATGCATCTGTCATCATAAATGCCATATATGCATCTTCCTCTTCACTAACGAATGCAAGAATTCAAACGTGAAATCAAATCCCCCTTTTTCGGCAAGGATGCTCTTCACCAAAGACGACCTCCAATGGATGAAGACGCCCTCCAACATCTACAGTTTGGCAAAGACAAGCGTCGGCGTCTGCAACTTGCTAAAGATGACCTCCAATGTCTACAAATGGATGAAAACAGCCCCCAATGAAGACCACCTCCAGTGTCTACAATTCGGTCAGAGACGCCAAGTCCTCACATACAAATCGGTCAGAGACGCCAAGTTCTCCAATACAAATCGGTCAGAGACGCCAAGTTCTCCAATACAAATCGGTCAGAGACGCCAAGTTCTCGAATACAAGTCGGTCAGGGACGCCAAGTTCTCAAAATGCAAATCGGTCAGGGACGCCAAGTTCTCAAATGCAAATCAAGATGCCAGTCGGTCAGAGACGCCAAGTTCTCACATACAAATCGGTCAGAGATGCCAAGCTCTCCAATACAAGTCGGTCAGAGACGCCAAGTTCTCACATACAAATCGGTCAGAGACGCCAAGCTCTCCAATACAAATCGATCAAGGACGCCAAGTCCTCACGTACAAATCGGTCAGAGACGCCAAGTTCTCCAATACGAATCGGTCAGGGACGCCAAGTTCTCAAATACAAATCGGTCAGAGACGCCATGTTCTCCAAGGCAAGAAGGTCAGAGACGCCAAGCTCTCCAATACAAATCGATCAAGGACGCCAAGTTCTCAAAATGCGAATCGGTCAGGGACGCCAAGTTCTCAAATACAATGCGGTCAGAGACACCAAGTTCTCAAAAGCAAGAAGTCCCAATGTGAATACAAGCTCAACCACCTCTACAAGGTTGACGATCACCAGCAAGATGCAGACTCAACCAAACTCCTCCTTCAGGTCAAAATGCTTCCAAAGACAGCAAATCGTCAGCAGAAACCGTCCCACGAACAGCAACCTAACAACTCTTCATCAACATCGGCGTAGCCTCGGTCCTTAGGCAACTACAGGTAAGCACAGCACAGGTATGAAAGCATATCTTAGTCAACTACTTTTCTAAAAGAACATTATCATCAAATCTTAGGGTGACTTCCCCAAAACAGTCAAAACCTTAACAGTCAAACCACAGGGCGACTTCCCAAAAATAGTCAAAACATAGGGCGACTTCCCAAAAATAGTCAAACCATAGGGCGACTTCCCAAAAATAGTCAAACCATAGGGCGACTTCCCAAAAATAGTCAAACCACAGGGCGACTTCCCAAAAATAGTCAGATCACAGGGCGACTTCCCCAAAGCTTGATCAAAACCTTAGGGCGACTTCCCCAAAACAGTCAAACCACAGGGCGACTTCCCAAAAATAGTCAAACCATAGGGCGACTTCCCAAAAACAGTCAAACCACAGGGCGACTTCCCAAAAATAGTCAGATCATAGGGCGACTTCCCAAAAATAGTCAGATCATAGGGCGACTTCCCCAAAACAGTCAAACCATAGGGCGACTTCCCAAAAATAGTCAGATCATAGGGTGACTTCCCAAAAATAGTCGAGATCATGGGCGACTTCCCAAAACAGTCAAACCGTAGGGCAACTTCCCAAAAATAGTCGGATCATAGGGCGACTTCCCAAAAATAGTCGGATCATAGGGTGACTTCCCCAAAGCGAGTCAAACCGTAGGGCGACTTCCCAAAAATAGTCGGATCATAGGGTGACTTCCCAAAAATAGTCAAACCATGGGGCGACTTCCCAAAAATAGTCGGATCATAGGGGCGACTTCCCCAAAACGATCAAACCGTATGAGGCGACTTCCCAAAAATAGTCAAACCACGGGCGACTTCCCAAAAATAGTCGGATCGTGGGCGACTTCCCAAAATAGTCAGATCATAGGGTGACTTCCCAAAAATATCAAACCACGGGGCGACTTCCCAAAAATAGTCAGATCATAGGGCGACTTCCCAAAAATAGTCAGATCATAGGGCGACTTCCCTAAAATAGTCAATCCCTCGGGTGACTCCCAAATACTGATCAATCTCAGGACGACTTCCCTAAAATAGTCAATCCTCGGGTGACCCCGAATACGATCAATCCTTGGTCCATCCACTTGACCGACATTGATCACCTTTCTTCCCGATGGTTCTCGTAAGCCCGAGTCTTCCCCAGCAAGAACACCTTCAAATAGCCTCTATCAGGTACCGAACCTCAACTTAGGTTCATACTCCTGAACTAAGTTCCCATTTAGGTTCATACTCCTGAACTAAGTTCCCATTTAGGTTCATACTCCTGAACCAAATCCCGACTTAGGATCATACTCCTGAACTAAGTCTCCATTTAGGTTCATACTCCTGAACAAGACCTCAACTTAGGTTCATACTCCTGAACTAAGTTCCCATTTAGGTTCATACTCCTGAACCGAACCTCAACTTAGGTTCATACTCCTGAACCAAATCCCGACTTAGGATCATACTCCTGAACTAAGTCTCCATTTAGGTTCATACTCCTGAACAAGACCTCAACTTAGGTTCATACTCCTGAACTAAGTTCCCATTTAGGTTCATACTCCTGAACCGAACCTCAACTTAGGTTCATACTCCTGAACTAAGTTCCCATTTAGGTTCATACTCCTGAACCGAACCTCAACTTAGGTTCATACTCCTGAACTAAGTTCCCATTTAGGTTCATACTCCTGAAACAAATCTCAACTTAGGTTCATACTCCTGAACTAAGTTCCCATTTAGGTTCATACTCCTGAACAAAATCTCAACTTAGGTTCATACTCCTGAACTAAGTCTCCATTAGGTTCATACTCCTGAACCGAACCTCAACTTAGGTTCATACTCCTAAACTAAGTTCCCATTTAGGTTCATACCCTCTCAAAAGAAATTCCCGGCAGTTAAACGTAAGACCGAGTGCCCCGAGAAAGATAACGAGATCCCGTATCTTTCATCAAAATCATTCCCGGCAGTTAAACGTAAGACCGAGTGCCCCGAGAAAGATAACGGATCCCGTATCTTTCATCAAAATCATTCACGGCAGTTAAACGTAAGACCGAGTGCCCCGAGAAAGATAACGAGATCCCGTATCTTTCATCAAAATCATTCACGAGTAAAACGTAAGACCGATTTCCCAGACGAATACGTCTGCCTTTTCCTCAAAGAAGGCTAACGAAATCCCGGAAAGCTAACGGAATCCCAAAAGCCAACGAAATCTCGAGTAGATTTCGAACTACGGCCGCTTGATTCCCACTCGGGATACGTAGGTAGCCTATCATTAGGAATCCAGCCACTCGACCAAAATGGTCATCCTTTCCTTCGGCGAGACGTAAGACCGATCCTTTCAAGCAAAGTCCACCGAGAGGACCATCTATCCCCACCATCAAGGTTCGAGGCACCTAAAGCGCCATCTTCAAGGTTCGAGGCACCTAAAACGCCATCATCTTCAAGGTCCGAGGCGCCTAAAACGCCATCATCTCCAGGTTGATACCTTAAAAACAATCATTCCCGGGTCAAAGACCCGAACTACGATCGCTTGATTCCCATTCGGGATACGTAGGTAGCCTATTGAATAGGTTCAGCCACTCGATCACTTGATCATCCTATCAAATATGGAGCCTTACTCTTATCGACGACCCCGCTTCCTTTGAAAACACACCGTTGCTTGGGGGCTCTTGTAAGTGCTCCAATTTGAGTTGGTAGTTTTTTCGTTAGAAAGTTAACGAAAGTTTTAACATTTCTAACATTTCTAACAATCTCTAACCTTCCTAACCAAGCAAGAGTAGGTTAGGGTTTGCCATTTAAAGTTAAACCAAAAAAGGAATCCAAAAGCAAAAGAATTAAGAAAATCCCGAAAGCAAACAAGTTGAAAAACATTTTCTGCTGATATTTTAAAAAATATTCTTCCTGTTCAAAGCCTGGAGCAGCATTTAATGCACCAGGCACGTTTTACAGGGACCTCCGCGCGGACATCTTTGAGTTTTCAGAGGGCCTATAAATTAAACCCTCCTCTCTCAGTTTATAAACATATTTTGATCACAGCAACGAAGTTCTGGCGAAATATAGAGAGAAAACAGTGGGAATCTCTAGATTGCCACCATTTTCTCTTGAATCTTTCCCAATCTCACTCCAAACACAAATCCAAACACCAAACCTTGATACTCCTCAAGCCAAACACCAAATCTTGATACTCCTCAAGTCAAATTCCAAGCCTAGGAAGATAGGGTGTCACCATTGGTAAAGCCCTCCTTCTCAAAACCCTAAAATTCTCTTTTGATTTCTTGATCATCTTGTTCTTCTTACTTTGACTTATTTTATGTCTAGTTTAACTTGAGTTTTGACCTAAGATGGTCATCTTGAAGTTCATCTTCATGAATGACCATCTCAAGTGGTCCACATTTTAGATCTTTAGTCAATTCTTTCTCTTTGGTTTCATCTTTACAAAACCCCCTTTCCCTTTGCAAAGGACATGTTTAAACCCCATAAATTCCCCAAGGATGACTTGAATATGATAACCACTTAATAAAAAGTAGTGGTATCAAGTCTAGGGATGAAAATGGGGTGAACATAGATGCAAATCCCCCAAAAATCACATTTTCCCTCAAGAACATCTTGCTGTCCAGTAGCATTGTTCTGAGACCTCAGTCCATTTTCCTATTTTTTGGACCCAGTAAAACTTGGAATTGGATGTTGACTACAAAACACTTTTTGTAGCCAATATCCAGAGATTTCCAGACATAATTTTATTTTATTTTTTGAGTAAGTAAAACTCCTTTTTTCAATTTTTCTTTTAGAGGCCAGTTCATCAGTTTCTGGAAATCCAGATTTCACATCTGAGATTTCTAGAAGGTTTTGACCCCTCAAATTACTTCCAAAATGGAAAGTTCCTTTGCAGAAACCCTATTTAGGGTGTTTTAAGAAACTTTCATTCTCGGACTTTCCCCAGATTCTGAGGTTTTGAAGCCTTTAAGTCCATTTCAAAGTCAAGGGTCAACTGCCTTCTTTCATTCTGGCAGAATTGCTTTTCAAATCCAAAAATCTTTTGAGTGCCAAGACTCGACCC
This sequence comes from Adenophora triphylla var. japonica, assembly GCA_022495995.1. Lineage (NCBI taxonomy): Eukaryota > Viridiplantae > Streptophyta > Magnoliopsida > Asterales > Campanulaceae > Adenophora > Adenophora triphylla. The sequence continues at coordinate 408,268 of JAFEMH010001501.1, forward strand.
AAAAATCATACCAAAAATCTTGGGGATTGTTCAAAGTCTTATAAAGAGTTCCCTATTTTTGTTTTTCTCAGTTTCAACTCGTTTTGGTCAAAACACACACACACACACATACATACAACAAAGGATTTCAAATGTTTGGAAGACTCGTTTTGCGAGGCGCGTCGGGTGCACACTAACGTCCTTCCCGACGCGTAACATGACCTCCGAACCTAAATCTCTGATCTCGGTCTTTTTTCAAAGTTTTGGCTCTTAAAACAAAAATGCCGTGGCGACTCCGTTTTGATTTTCAAAAAAAAATCGGGTACATCACAGGCTCGAGCATTCATGTGGGGGCCGCAGGTACCACCATGTATTTCTCTCATGAGTTCCGTAGCCTCTTGTTTGCCGATACATCGCAGGAGGGGGCCTTGATAACGCTTCTTGTACAGCATGTTTCCCAAAAGAACATAGTGGGAGGCGAGTCGCTTCAGGGCTGAGAGGCTCTTTGCTTTGATTCCTTCTTTATATTCCCCATCTTCATTTTTGAAGGAAGCTTCGCCATTCTTCAGGTACTGGTAGATCTGAGTGTACCAGGGATCACTGGCCGGTTCGGCCTCCGCTTCGATCTCAAAGCAATAAGCGGGGTTTTCTCTTCTCCCGACTCTGAATGGTTTGACAGACTTTCCTTCGGGTATTTCAACGAGGGAGGCTAGTGTTGCCAGAGCATCTGCGAATCTGTTGCGATCTCTGGGCAAGTAATGAAAGCTGATTTCCTTGAATTGAGTTACTAGCTCTTCCATGTAAGTGTGATATTTCTGCAGACCCGGGTCTACGGTCTTCCATTTGTTAGAGACCTGATTGATGATGAGGGCAGAGTCACCATACACCTCCAATTCCTTGATATTTCTTTCAAGGGCGGCTTCCAACCCGGCTATGCAAGCCTCGTATTCAGCAGCGTTGTTGGTGACCTCAAAGTTTAACCTTACTGCTTTGGGAGTGTGTTCATCAGTAGGATCGACCAGAAGCATTCCTATTCCGTTCCCCCTTTTGTTAGACGCCCCGTCGAAGAAGAGCTCCCAGCGATTTTCTCCTTCTAGAGCAAAGATTCCATCATCGGGAAATTGAGGTTCAGGTCCTCGGGATTCATCACTTGGGAAATCGGCCAAATGTTCTGCCATTATATGCCCTTTTACGGATTTCCTCGAAACATAAGTGATGTCATATTCAGCCAAAAAGAACGACCATTTTGCTAACCTCATGGAGATGGAAGGCTGGTCGAACAGATATTTGATGGGGTCTATCTTTGAGACGAGATGTATCGGGTGAGACTTCATGTAGTGTTTCAACTTTCCCACTACCCAGACCAGGCCTGCGCAAGTCTTTTCACAAGCAGAGTAATTGAGTTCGCTCCCTTGAAGCTTTCTGCTTACGAAATAGATGGCGTTTTCGACCTTGGAATTTTTCTTTTCTTGAGCTAACATAGCCCCAATTGCTGTGTCCGTGACAGTCAGATATAGCAACAGTGGCTTTTGCCGATGTGGTGGGCAAAGAATCGGGGGATTCACAAGGTATGCCTTGATCTGTTCGAAGGCGAGCTGGCATTCTGGAGTCCATTCTGTGTAAGCATTTTTCTTCATCAACTTGAAGATAGGTTCGCAGATCGAGGTCAGCTGATTTACAAAGCGGCTTATGTATTGCAGTCTTCCCATGAAGGATTTTACTTCTGTCAGTGTCCGGGGTGGCTTCATTTCAACTATCGCCTTGATTTTCTGAGGGTCTACTTCAATTCCCCGTTCTGTCACCATATATCCTAGCACCTTGCCTCGTCTTACACCGAAGGTGCATTTGGCTGGATTCAGTCTCATGCTGTGGTCTCGGAGGCGGCCGAAGAATTTTCTCAGATCAACAAAGTGCTGGCCATCCGATCCTCTGGAGTGTATTATCATGTCGTCCACATAGACCTCAATTTCTTTGTGGATCATATCATGGAACAAAGCGGTAGCTGCCCTCTGGTACGTAGCCCCAGCATTCTTTAGTCCGAACGGCATGACCGTGTAGCAGTACGTACCCCAAGGGGTTGTGAAGGCTGTCTTGGCTTGATCTTCTTCTGCCATTTTGATTTGGTTGTAACCGGCAAAGCCGTCGACGAAGGATTTAACTTCATGGTTGGCTGTGGAATCCACCAGGATGTCGATGTTTGGCAGGGGGAAATCGTCCTTTGGACTAGCTTTGTTCAAGTCTCTGAAATCTACGCAGCATCGGATCTTTCCGTTGGCCTTGGTTACCGTTACTATGTTGGAAAGCCATGTAGGATATTCAATGACCCTGATGAACCCTGCTCTGAGCATCTTTTCTATCTCTTCCTTCACTTGTAGGGACCATTCGGGCTTAATTCTTCTTAGTTTCTGCTTCACTGGCTTGACTTCTGGGTCGAGCGGTATTCGGTGTTCAACTATGGAAGGATCGAGGCCTGGCATATCTTTATAGGACCATGCGAACACATCCACGAATTCTCTTAGAAGCTCAATCAGAGCGTCCCTTTCAGTCCCTTCGAAGAAACTACCAATCTGCGTCTCTTTAGGCTCTTCCGCAGTTCCCAAATTCACACTTGTCAAAACCTCTTCGGCAGCTTGGGCTCGATTTTCCTCTTTCCGAACAACCTGCTTAAAGATTTCTTTGATATATTGTTCATTTAATGTGTCTGCTTCTTTATCTAGTGAATCGTCATTAACTGTTTTTAAGTTATTAGTTAATTCATCATTAGTTAAAGTGGCAATCAAAGGATACTCAGAAAGGTTCGTCATTTCATTGAGAATAAAAGGGAATACAGTATTGGCTACAATTTCGTAGTCTTCAGGCGAGAGGCCATCGAACGACTCGGAAGACTCAATTTCAACAATGAGAGACTCGGAGGACTTTACAAAGGTTGACACAAAGGGACGGGGGACCAATCCAAGCTTGGTGATCATTTCTTCTTTGGTCGCGGACGGGCCTGTGAGAGTTTCCCAATTCCTTAATGGCATCGCTATCAGTGGCCTCATGACTCGGGGGCTATCTTGTTTCTGTTCTCCTTCCTTAGTCATTGCTATCATCTCTTCCTGAAAACCGAGCATATGAATGTAGGGATCTTCTTGTGGATCTGCCGCATCCTCAATTCTGGGGAATTCTAACTCGTCACAATCTGACCGCTCAATCCAGATGTGAGGGTGTATTGCGTCTCGATGTGCTGCTGGAAAAATCTCATGTCCCATGCTCGAGCGGAAAGGCTTAGCGGGTAGTTCTTCGAGGAGGACGTCCCATACGATGTTCATACACTCGAGTCGAGTCTGCCGGTGCTTGTCGACTTTTATCATGAAAATCTCTTTGCTTGGCGAGGCCAGAGAACGGGTTTGAAGAACGCTGACGAATCTCTGATTGGAGACTGGAGGCTTGTGTGCTCGTATCATGGCGGTATTCAGTGTTTCTTTCCATTCTGCCTCCAAATGTTGGAAATAGCAATTGAACTTGATAAATCGAACTGCTTCAGGGTCTGCCCGCTTGAGTTCGTTGACATAGTTGGCATCACCGGATTCTGGGGGATTCTGATGAGACTTGTCTCGATAGTCCCTTGGTCGATTCGGAGGAGGTAGCCCCGGTGTCTGGCTAAGAGCATGCTTGGTGACGGTCTCGGCTTCGTTCCCTATGAGGAAACTGTCGCCCCTAATGACTTCAAGGTCCCCTTGCCGGTTAATGAACTTGACACATTGATGAAGAGTGGAGGCTATGGCTTTCATGTGGTGTAACCAAGGGCGCCCCAGCAGAGCTGTGAATTCGGATGGGATGTCCATTACATGGAATTTTGCCGGCACCATTTGGGTTTCATACCAGAGTTCCAGAACCACCGTCCCCAAGATGGGACGAGACGTGCCATCATATGCCTTGATTGACCGGGTAGATGGGATCATGTGCCTTTCATTGATGCGTAGGGCCCGCATCATGCTGAGGGGAAGGACATTAACGGCTGATCCATTGTCCACCAATACCCCCGGGAGTGATACGGTGTTGAGCCGAATAGTGATGTACAAGGCTTCATTGTGCTTGGAGACATCTCTTGGCAAATCCTCGTCGCAGAAGGTGATCATGCTACCATATAGGCGGGGATCATAGATTTGGTGCTTGTCTGGAGAAAGAGAGTCATCAAGCCAGTCACTTCGTGCCTTTTTCTTGCGAGGTAGAACCTTTGCTGAAGCCCCTGGGTTATGCTGAGGCCGTTTGTAGCGGTTGCCATCCCCAGTCAGCATATTAATTGAGTGCGAGCGCCAAACTGGCGTTGGTCTTTCTTTGTCGGTATGCACTCGGGAGCCGGACAAACTGAATCTTGGCTGACCCCGCGGGGGGTTAGACTTTTGATTGGCAGTAAAATCACTCAGATCTGCAGTAGTCTCAATTTTATCGCTGCCAAGGCCTCTCGGTTTTTCTACCCCTGTTTGCTTTGGGGAAGACTGGCTGGAGTAGAGTACATAGTAATCAAATCCCCCAGATGGCTCTCCGAGCGTACCCACACTGGTATCACCGGCCTCGAACCTCTCTTTCAATTTTTGCTGGGAGGAAATTTTCTTCTTCTTAGGAGGACGACCCTCGTGTATCCAGTCCTGATAGTCCCTTTCAAGGCAGTCGGGGCAGTCACAGATATCCCACCAAATGTGTTCTACGGCTGGTGGTGGATTTGGGATCTCAGGTTGAGCGGTGCTGGAATGACTTTGAGTTGAACTGGTCCGGGGAGATCTGCTGTTGGGCTCATCTGGAAGCGAATGGTTGGACTCTGCCGGGTAATGAGAGGTATTAAGAGCCAGGGGAACAGGCATATGTTTGTCCTTCAGGGGAGCCCCAGTCAGTTGGGAAATTGTTAATGTCCCGAAATGGCGTGTGGCCTCTTCAATCCAGGCTTGCTGTTTGTTCTGGCGTTCCTCAAGAGCTTTGATGGCTGACCATATTTCCTCCACTGTTTCCCGATCTTCATTACCCATGCTGATATCTGCGGGATCGGTATCGCTCTGAGAGGGGATAACAGACGGTATGCCGAACTCTTTCGTCCCTGACTGCTTTTGGAATGGTGGCCCTTTGGACTGCTGTTTGGGGGCTAATTGCCCTGTAAGTCGACGGGCGGGAGTCCCGGCGGTGGAGACATAGGAATCTTGGGGTAGCATCTTGATATATCCGGGATGATTAAGAATGGGAGGAGAACTTTCTTCCTTCTTTGCGGTAAAAGTGCCATCGGAATTGAGACTGATAGTCAAACCATGACTTGCGACAACCCCCAGAAGGTCGTCAATTTGAGCCTCATGTCGAAGTCTCATCTGTTCTACCAACTGGATCCAATGCTGGTCTGTCTGAGGGATTTTGGAGGACGGAGAGGTATTGTCCATATCATTACCGGCTGATGCAGACATTCTGAATCCCGGAGTCGGAACAAACGGTGAAGCTGATGACGCGCTTGACTCTTCCCAACTGATCAAACGGTGACCCGGTGCCCGAAACCAAGCTTTGTGAGGAGCTGCGGGGGGAAAGACACGAGGGTTCAGAGATTTAGGGATTGAAGGAGGGTAGGTGTTTGGGCTTTGGGCTCATGCAACATGCAGTTATTTGTTTTTGTTTACTTAAAACATGTTTTATTAACCTAATCGGTTGGAAAAGATTGCTCTTCTTTTTCGCAAACTACTCTGGATCCTGGATCAGTGGGCCCCGTCACTACGTCTATAAGCCCCTCGTATTCCACCTGTATTTCGACCTCCCAGGGTGGACAGCCCCGGGCGAGGGTCCTATAGGGCAAGCGGGTCCCACCGACCGAAAGAAAAACGATCCTAAAAGTCTGGCGGGTAATCGAGTCTTAACGAGCATTCGATGTAAATTACGGACAAAGCTGACGTCAAAGTCAAGATCATGTCCGAGGGCTCGACAAAAAGTCGGCATGATTTGGACTGATGAACGTCCACAATTGATCTTGAATTGTCGTCAATTAGGCCATAATTAGGCCGTAATTAGGCATGGAATAATCATTAATCCTTGATGACTCAGTGTCATGCTGGAAGTCAGTGTATAATTTGTGCCAGTCAGAGTCAAAGTCAAGGCGCCAGTCAATATCTGGTCAAAGTCCATGACGGAAAACCGGCAGAACTTCGACTGATTAGGGTCCCCGAAAGATATTGACTTGGTATGCCGACTAAGGCTTGAAAGGAAAGGTCTATACACAGGCAGGGCATGACACAGACCAGACTAAAAACCAACCGGGTCTCGGACAAAGTGTGACGGACAAGTGCATGGTCGACACGAGGCTCCATGGGATGTTTGGGTAGTCCCGTGCTTGCACCGAGAGGCGTAATAAGACCAAACGGGCCGCGACAGGGATTTCCCCGGGTTAGGGACGTAGTGTGCAGTGTAAGGTCACGTGCGCGTAGTGTGCAAGCAGTCTATCTTCTTTTTCTGAGTAAAATAGAATTTTTTCATGTGTCTTAAAAGAATGATGCATGATTTTTTTTTTTTTGAAAATTTTCTTTTTTTTTTTGAAAATCTTTTTCTTTTTTTTTGTTGTTTTTTTTTTTTGAATTTTTTTTTGAAGGTAAATGCACACATAAGCACATAAACGCATAATTCAAAATCCGAGGCAACGGGTCCGACAGTCAAAATTTTGACTTTTTCGAGGCGGCCAAAACAACACGAAAATGTAAAAAATCGACACACACCACAAATGATTTTAAATGCCGGGACGGAAGCTTGACCCTCAAAAGCTTTTTTTTTGAAAACAATGATACCGGTACGTGGGATTGTTAAACCACAATTTATCCCCGACTCGTGTTAGGAGGCGATAACGGGAAGTTTAATGGTTTCCACCAATATAACAAATATCATTTTTTTTAAATAAAGCTTATTTCATCCCCAGCGGAGTCGCCACTGTGACGATGTTGAAATTCCAACTCGCGGAAAAAATTCGATTTTTCGTTTCTTTGAAAACCAAATAAAAACCGGAAAAAACGGAGTCGCCACGCCATTTTTGTTTTAAGGGCCAAAACTTTGAAAAATGCCCGAAATAAGAGATTTGGGTTCGGAGGTCACGTTACATGCCGGGAAGAACGTTAGTGTTCACCCGGAATGCCTCGTAAAACGAGTCTTCCAAGCATAGAAACCATTTGTGTGTGTGTGTGTGTGTGTGTTACTTTGGCCAAAATAAATTCAAACTGAGAAAAGTAAAAATTGGGAATTCTTTATTAGACTTTGGACAGATCCCATGATTTTTGGTATGATTTTTGGGTTGATTTTTGAGGCTCAAAGGATTTTTTGAAGTTGAAAACCAATTATGTCAGAATGAAAAAGGCAGTGGACCCTTGACTTTGAAATGGATTTAAGGGCTTTAAAACTTCATAATCTGAGGAAACTCAGAGAATGAAAGTTGTTCCAGACACCTTAAGTAAGATTTATGTAAAAGAATTTTCCATTTTGGAGATGATTTGAGGGACCAAAACCTTCTGGAAAACTCAGATATGAAATCTGGACTTCCAGAGACTGAGGAACTGACCTTTAAAATAAAATTTGAAAAAAGGAGTTTTACTCACGCAAAAAATAAAGTAAAAATATGTCTGGAAATCTCTGGATGTTGGCTACAAAAAGTGTTTTGTAGTCAACACCAAATTCCAAGTTTAACTGTGTCCAAAAAATTAGACCATGGACAGAGGTCTTAGAAAATTGCTACTGGACAGCAACTTTCTTAAGAAGAAAAACATGATTTTAAGGGGGGTTTTGCATCCATGCTTGTCCCCATTTCCCTAGGTTTTGATTATTAGTCACTAGACATTTTAGTGGTGATCTACTATATCAAACCATCCTTGGGGTACATTAGGACTAAGCACTTCATTTGCTTGGGAAGGGGAATTTTATCCTTTGAAAATGAAGATTTGATGTATGAAAATGATTTTTTAGGGTTTTGAAAATGCATTTGAAAGTAAGTAAGAACACTTTGAAGAGAATGTTGATCCTTGTAGAAGATCAACCATGGAGATGAACTTCCATGGTGATCTTCTTGGATCTAGGGCAAGAAGTTGAACAAACTACATTTTGGAGTTTGAAAATGCATGCATGGATGAATTTTAGGGTAAGGAGAGGGAGGTTATACCTATCTTCCTTGTGTTTTCTGTTTGAATGGATTCAAAGGCTTGAATGTGTTTAGGGTTTGAAAGTGTTTAGGGTTGGTGATTGTAGGGGAATATAGGGTCTTGATCTTGATACTAAGGCCGGATATGTGATTGAATCGTGTATAATCCACTTTCCGAATAAAGTATTTCGACCCTTAATGCCTGGGTTACACAAAATTTTTATTGGGATAAGACAATCACGCAATTTATTTCTAGGCAAAGAGAACAAATCAAAACTTGAGAATTGTTTTGCTTTCGTTATATTGTTGTAATTCACTCTTGTGTTTTTCATGTATGTACAACTGAGATCAATCCCTGTATATATACAGATGGAGAGGTATGAGTTAAAAGGTATAACCAAAAGACATGATTTTAGCCAAGAGATGTGACTATTCAGTTTGAACTGGCACCTGTTCAGGAACTGCTCGGCCGAGCACACATGTCTAATGAGATTCTGCCAAGCTGCACGGCCGTGTCTTATGAACTGCACGGCCGTGTTGTTCATACTGCTCGGCCGAGCAAGGCACATGCCTCGGCCGAGCAAGACACTCCAGAAACTTGGCCAATCTGCTAAGCTCTGCTCGGCCGAGTCAAGGACTCTGCTCGGCCGAGCACATCAGCAAAATGTGCTACCCTTTAACTTTTACTTCTTTATTGAGGTTGACTTCATTTTAGCTCAAACGAGTGTGTACTCCACACTTTCCCTTACTCGTATCCGAGTCTAATACGAATCACATTGATCTCTTAGTAAATCACCATTACAATAAAATAAGTTGAGTGATACTAAAATCACCAACAAATCCCCTCCATTTTAGTGTAATCCTTTGATTTACTAAACTTTATAAATAACGAAACAAACGAATGCATAAATGAAAATGTCTTGCGATTGAATTTTCATCTTAGTATAATACACATTTCAAATACTCGAGAATCGGGGTGTCGTAACGATTGAACCCGTCAACTCATATGAATACTGAAGATACTATACACATAAGTTCAAGACAATTCTCTTTGTTTAATCTTGACACTTTTACAAGCCATGTGTCCATATCCATTAGTGAACATATAGGAAGCCAAGTCCTAGCTTCTTGAAGCGGCAAAACTTCATGTCCATATAGGTAGTTCCTTTAATCTTGCACCTGCATTTGCAATTTTTCAAAGGAACTATTAAGAAGATATTCTTCAACCTAACCTTTACTTGCAGGTCTGAACACATACCTTGGGAAAGATAATAACATGTGTTCCAATCTCCAACTGCGAGCTTTCCACATTGAATTCAAGCTTCTAACGTTGTATTAGAAGGGAATTGGGTATCTCACAATTAGAGGATTAAATGGACTTTAATCCCATTCCCATTGCAGACTTATTTACCAAGTCTCTGGCTAACCCCTTCGTCAAGTGGTCAGCCAAATTTTGTTGCGATCGAACAAATTCAGGCGATATCACACCATTCATGATTAACTCCCGAATCATACTATGTCTGACACCCAAGTGTCTAGACTTGCCATTATAAATCTAACTATAGGCCCTAGCCAAGGTGGCAACACTATCACAATGGATAGACATTGGTGATATCGGTTTTGGCCATAATGGAATCTCATATATCAAGTTCCGAAGCCACTCCGCTTCTTTTCCAGCAGCAGCCAATGCTACAAACTCAGATTCCATTGTAGAATGTGTAATACATGTCTGCTTTTTGGAAGCCCAAGAAATGGCACCTCCTCCAAGCAAGAACACCCAACCACTAGTAGAAGATGAATCTTCTTGGTTGATCCAACTAGCATCTGTGTAACCTTCTAATATAGAAGGATGTCCACTATAACACAAACCATAGTCCATAGTACCTTTTAAGTACTTGAACACCCTTGTTATAGCATGCCAATGCTGTCTACTAGGATTACTAGTGAACCTACTCAATCTTCCAACTGCATAAGCAATATCAGGTCGAGTGCCCGTCATAGCATACATCAAACTGCCTATGGCTTTTGAGTATTCAAGCTGTGACACAGGTTTACCAGTATTTGATACAAGTTTCTCAGTAGGATCCATGGGAGTACTAACTTTGGAACAATTATCACAATTAAACCTCTTGAGAATTTTCTCAATATAATGAGATTGTGATATTGCAATTCCCTTGTTCATCCGTTTAATCTTTATACCAAGAATTACATCGGCTTCTCCCATGTCCTTCATCGAAAACTTTGATGACAAAAACTTTTTAGTTTTATCAACTACATTTTGGTCTGTGCCAAAAATTAACATGTCATCTACATATAGGCAGATGATTACACCTTTACCGGATTCATCAAATCTGCTATATACACATTTGTCGGATTGATTTAATACAAAACCATTCGACAAAACAACCTCATCAAACTTTTGATGCCACTGTTTAGGTGCTTGCTTTAGCCCATACAATGACTTAATTAACTTACATACCTTATGCTCATTACCTGGCATAACAAATCCTTCAGGTTGTTTCATATACACTTCTTCTTCCAAATCACCATTTAAGAATCTTTGTTTTGACATCCATTTGATGGATCAATAGATTACGAATAGGCCCAAAGCTATCGAAATTTAATAGTAGTGATACGAGCAACCGGTGCATAGGTATCGAAGTAATCGATCCCTTCCTTTTGTCTAAAGCCTTGGATTACCAATCGAGCTTTAAACTTGTCAATAGTTCCATCGACTTTCATCTTCTTTTTGAAGATCCATTTGCACCCCAAAGGTTTACAGCCTGGTGGTAAATCGAGACAAGACCCATGTATTATTTTCCACAATAGAACCAATCTCATCATCGATGGCTTCTTTCCAAAAACCGAGTGTCTCGAGATTTTATTGCTTCATCATAGGTTCTTGGATCCTCCTCTATACTATAACGGTAAGAGTATTGAGATTCAATTTGATCTCTTGATCCCATAACTAAATATAGTTGAAAATCGAGAACCATATGATTTAGCTTTCCTTACTCTTGTACTCTTACGAGGTTCGGGTGTCTCACTTGGTACATCAATTGAATGATCATCCATTTGAGATTCAAACATTGGTATAATATCCTTGGGTCTAGGTATAGAAGAGAAACGATTCTCATCAAAGATTGCATCTCTTGATTCTATAATTGTGTTTATAGAAATGAATTCATTAGGTTCTATAACATAAAACCTATATGCCTTGGAATGCTCGGCATATCCAACAAAGATGCAATCAACACCTTTTTCTCCCAACTTTTTCCTTTTAGGGTCCGGAAGTCTAACCACGGCCCTACATCCCCAAACTTCATAAAAATGTCAAGTTTGGTCTTTTCTTATACCAAAGCTCATATGGGGTAATCTTGTTCCTTTTATTAGGAACTCTATTCAATAGATGACAAGCCGTTAACATGGCTTCACCCCAAAACCCGTCACTCAAGCCAGAGTAAGACAACATGGCGTTAACCATTTCTTCAAGAGTTCTATTCTTCCTTTCAGCCACACAATTTTGTTGTGGTACATAAGGAGCCGTAGTCTCATGAATTATCCCTACGGATTGGAAATATTTAGGATCATAATATTCACCACCTCTATCCGTACGTAAGGTTTTAATCAAGCCATTAAGTTGAAGTTCAACTTCAGTTTTATAAATTTTAAATTTATCTAGGGCTTCATCTTTTGCATGCAGCAAATAAATATAGCAAAACCTAGAGGCATCATCTATAAAAGTGACAATATACTTTTTATTGCCTAAAGATGGAGTTGCATGAAAATCACATAAATCACTATGTATCAATTCAAGTTTTACGTAATTCCTTGTAACACTTTTAAAAGGTTTCCTAGTGATTTTTGTTAACATGCAAGTATTACACCTTTCCGTATTATTATCAATAACGGGAATCAAACCATCTTTGGACATTTCAAGCATTCTTTTATAGTGCACATGTCCTAACCGAGCATGCCATAATGAGGAATTAACAACAACGAGAGGAAGTCATATAAACGGAACTAGAGTTAATTTGGAATTTTATTCAAATTCAACATAAACATCCCATTGTCATAATAACCAAATCCTACAAATACACCCGACTTCGATAAGATATACTTATCGATTCATAAACTTGTTTATAACCACACTTGTTCAAGACGGGACCGAGAAATTAAATTCTTACGAAGTTTAGGTACATATAAAACATTAAACAAAGAAATCGTTTTCCCGAACTAAATTCCAATACCACACTTCCTCTTCCTTGAATAGGAGCGGAATGGTCATCACCCATGTAAAGGACAGATCCGTCTTCCATTGGTTCGTATGTCTTAAACCAACAACGATCTTTACAAACATGAGCAAAGTGGCACCGGAATCAATCCACCACGCAATAGCATCATCACGCACATAAAATGCCTCGAAATTATTGAAACGAAATTTTTAATAAATCTGTTCCAACTATGAATTAAATTCGACCTTGGTTTTGAGAATGGTCCTTAGACCCCTTTCCCGAACCACTTGTGCTTGCGCCGTTCTTGTTGTTTCCAACACGACAATCCTTCTTAAAGTGACCGATTTGCCACACTTCCAACAAGCCAATTTAGGCTTCTTGTTGGGACCCGAACCATTGTCATTGAAACTGCGTTTCTTTCCTTTGTTTTTGTTTCTACCATCATCAATCATATTGACCGATGGTCCACCAACTTCCTTTCCTTTGCCTTTGTCATTCTCTTGCGCCCTTAGAGATTCCTCTATGCGCAAGTGACTACCAAGTTGAACCAAAGACAGATCATCTTTACCATGTTTCAAAGTGTGTTTGAAATCCTTCCAGGAGGGAGGCAACTTATCAATCACACTTGAAGCGATATTGACTCATCCATCTTCAACCCATGTTGAGTATATTGTCCAAGGATTCTAAGGAGTTCATTGAATTGTTCCATGACAGGTCTAGAATCGACCATCTTGTAATTGTTAAAATTACTCACAAGGAACTTCTTACTAGAAGCATCCTCTGCCATGTACTTGGATTCAAGAGAATCCCATAACTCTTTAACGAGACTCCTCATTTTGAAAAATGGCAAATAAAGGATCGGACATACCGTTCAATATGTGTCCTCTGCGAGATGTAGTCATCGTTCTCCCACTTCGATCTACGTCGACGGCCTCAAAGTTATCCTCTTCAAGCAATTACGGAATTGGAGTAGATAGAACATACACCACCTTTAATGTTGTCAAAAGGAAGTGCATCTTCTTTTGCCAACGTCTGAAATCTTGCCCTTCAAACTTGTCTAGCTTTCCAAACTTTGTTGTCATCTCCTTCACAGTAGCCATGAGTATCACAAATACTTTATTCGTTTGTAGGGGAAATATTGGGTCTTGATCTTGATACTTAGGCCGGATATGTGATTGAATCGTGTATAATCCACTTTCCGAATAAAGTATTTCGACCCTTAATGCCTGGGTTACACAAAATCTTTATTGGGATAAGACAATCACGCAATTTATTTCTAGGCAAAGAGAACAAATCAAAACTTGAGAATTGTTTTGCTTTCGTTATATTGTTGTAATTCACTCTTGTGTTTTTCATGTACGGTACCTGTGAGATCAATCCCTGTATATATACGAGATGGAGAGGTATGAGTTAAAAGGTATAACCAAAAGACATGATTTTTAGCCAAGAGATGTGACTATTCGGTTTGATGGCACTGTTCGGGAAGCTGCTCGGCCGAGTCAAGGGACTCGCTCGGTCGAGCACACATGTCTAATGAGATTACGCTTAGGGCACGGCCGTGTCTTATGAACTCTGCACGGCCGTGTTGTTCATCTTGCTCGGCCGAGCAAGGCACATGCCTCGGCCGAGCAAGACACTCCGAAACTTGGCCAATGCGCTGAAAGCTTCGCTCGGCCGAGTCAAGGACTCTGCTCGGCCGAGCACATCAGCAAAATGTGCTACCCTTTAACTTTTACTTCTTTATTGAGGTTGACTTCGTTTTAGCTCAAACGAGTGTGTACTCCACACTTTCCCTTACTCGTATCCGAGTCTAATACGAATCACATTGATCTCTTAGTAAATCACCATTACAATAAAATAAGTTGAGTGATACTAAAATCACCAACAGTGATTAGAATTGGTCAAAGAGAAAACAAATAGATAACAATAAAGTCCTCTATGTTTTCTCTCTAATCCTCCTCCTAAAGGGTGATTTGAGCTTGAGTTAGTGTATGTAGGAGAGTATGTATGAGAGTGATTTGAAAATATTTTGAGTGAGTGGGATTTGGGAAAGATTGAAGAGAAAATGGTGGCAATTCAAGTGAATTCCCACTGTTTTCTCCCTATTTTTCGCCAAGGTGCAGTTGCAAATTGTGTTGTTGCTCCTTTATTTCTGTGATTGAAGGCCTCAATTTATAGCCCTCTAAAATTTCCATAATCATCCGCGCGGACAAGAGAGGAAGCGTGCACTGTTCATTAAATGCAGCTCCAGGCTTTGGACACAAGGAATAATCTTTTGAAAATTCAAACTGGTTATGTTTTTCAGCTTACCAGTTTTGGTTTTTCTTATTTCTTTTGCTTTTTGAGATTCTTTCTTTGGTTTATCCTTAAATAACAATGCCCACTTTACCCTTGCTTGGTTAGAAATGTTAGAAATTGTTAGAAATGTTAAAACTCTCGTTAATTTTCTAACGAAAATACTAACAACTCAAATTGGAGCACTTACACCACCGCCGGAGGATCTTCCTTTAAGAAGCGGTGCAAGCTTAGGGTGGTCAAGTAGAAGAGCATCTTCTGTTGCCATCTCTTGAAATCCACACCAGTGAATTTCGCGGGTTTCTCACCATGACCGAGGTGATGTGGAGTAGTAGCGGGTGCAACATGGTTGAATGTACCGTCACCTTGAGAAGGAGGCGTAACATTCCCTTGACTGGAGGAGGAGACATCTTTCTCATTTGCCATCTTGAAGATCTTGAAGAAGCGTAAAAAGATAACTCTTACGATTGTTTTGTTATTCAACCGTAAGCACCAGTGCGGGACAAATAACTCTTACGGAGATTGTATATAATACAAGACTCGACTTGTTTTCTAGTTTTCCCAATCTCTGTTAAATTCTTCGTCAGTTTTTCTGTTAAGTTCTTGAGAAGCCATACAAAAGTCCAACACCCGCACCCACAAAACAGAAGCCTCGGAGAAGCTCAGCCATGTGTGTGGCCGCCTACCAAATATGGTGCGGCCGCACTATCCAGGGACTTTTAGGGTATTTTCAAAAATTGAAGAGACTTTTTGGTAATTGATTTCAGGAACTTTTTGAGAATTTAGAAAAAAATAGATGACTTTTCTGGAATTACAAAAATCTTAGGAACCTATGGGAAATTTTGGCCGGTTACTTCAGATTTTCAACTTTGACACCTCATTAGCCCTAATATAAATAGAAAATCTCTAGCCACTTAAAATAATATGCTTTATTCTAATTTTACATCTTTTATTGGAGGATTCATTGATTCAACTACAATTTTTATTTTCTTTATTTATATCTTTGTCTTTGTTTTTATGGCTCTTAGTAGCTAATTTCCTTAGATTCACGGATTGAGTTTCACAACTATCTTCACTTGATGCTATTTTAGTAACAAATAATCAATCTCATTCAAAAGTCCATTCACTAAAGTAGGGATTGGAACAGTTAGGTGGTCGAATTGCAATTCTTTTACTCTCTTTATATTATTAGTTTTTGGCTTGTTGGGGACTTTTTGTGATTAAACAAGTTAATTTAGTCGCTGTAAATAGTTTTCTTGTATTACTTTTTTTTCTAGTGAATGATTTTCTTTTATTATTTTTGTTTTCCTTATTTATTTAAATTTTATTTGTGAACTCATGGATGCATGAAATGAACCATTATAGCATGTATGAGTCGTGTCTGAATTGTGGGTCTTATTCTAATGCTATCCAAGAAATAAATTCTTTTCAGTAATGGCAACCTTTATATGATACTTTTCTAACTCTTTTAGTCAAGTGTGAGAAAATTACTCAAACATGACTTGAAATAATCAAGAGTCAATTTACTATGACCCATCACTTATACAACCTCAAAAGAAATTCAGGGAGGAAGAATTGAAAAGGATGAGAGAACAGAGAATGAAACAACAAAATAGAATGAAGCAGTATTTAGTAGGATAGATGAAGACATTGATAAAATATTAAATACATTGAGGAATCATGATTCAGATTCAATTCTGATGCAGCATGAACATGTTGAGTCAATCACCACACTTTAGGATGAGAGTTTCATAAGCTATGAGGTTGTAAGTACCCAAATCTGGCTCATGCCTTCCAGTTAAAGTTTCCTAGCAATTCCCCAAACTTTCATAAAGTTTAGGGGCAATTCGAAAACTTTTCCAAACTTTCCAAGCAAGGAAGGACCTGTTAGGGAATAGAATTCTAGACAGGACCTCGCTGGAAAGAAGCTTCCAAGCTGCCACCTTGCATGAATCTAGAAACATGCTGACGCGACGGAAGAAGACGGCGGACGGCTTCATTAGCCAAGAGATCACGTCGGGCGGCTTCATTAGAAGCACACCAGACGCCTATAAATAGAGGTCTCCTCTATTCATTTTGATATACAATTTTAGAGCATTGTTACTCTGTCAAAATAGAAACCCGAATTCCAGTGACAAAAAACACACAAAAACCTCCTCCCTCATACACTTATCCTACCTTAATCTATTCCTAAATAGACATTGCCTAGGAAAAATCCCTCAAGAGATAGAGAAAAACCAATATTGGTAATCTCTCATTCCTTTACCTTTGACACACTTTTATATACTCTTGTTCTATTATTACTTGTCATTTACATATATTATTGTCTTAAAGCTTTGATCTTTACAATGTAATCTTCATATTTCCTATTCCCCTACACAAAGGATTCAATGGAGATCCTCTCCCTAGGATGAACAATGTTCCACAAGTAGCTTGTTCTAGGGATGATCTACCATATGATGATGTGATTTTCCCTTTACTTTTATGCATAAAAATGCAATCTTTACTTATTTTATGTCATCCCCTTCCCATTGATCTAGCTTTCCAAGGATTGTCCACCTTATGAGGTATTAAGGATATAGGAAAAGCCATAAAGATCATCCCTTTTACATTATGTCTTTAGTTTAATGATACTCATTGTATTGTTTATATTAAAAATGCAATCTTTACATTAATGTTATTTCCCCCTTGTCCCTAAAGATGGATCATTTTCTCCAAGGATTGTCTAAAAGCCTTTTAAGGCACAAAAATACATAGGATGAGCTTAAAGATCCAATCTTTACATCCTATTCCCCTAGTCCCGTGGTTCTTGACGCATTCCATGGTGAGGATAGATGTAAAGACTCCATCTTTACATCAATCCCATCATAAAAATGTCACAATCCTTGTCCCTTTAGAACTCAATGAGTCTTAGTCCCGAAATCTCCGATAATCACTTGAGACGAACATCAAAATGTCCCTATGAATCACCATCGTCTCAAGATGTAGGATCGATGGGCAAATATTCATTCTTTTCTTAAGAGTCATTCTTGGACTTAAAGACGAGCCCCTTTTGATCACATGTGACTAAAATCCCCAAGGAATGTTAGGTTAAGACATACCAAGGCTCCTACGCCTATGATGGTTGATTAATCTAACGGGAGGGTAGATAAGTCCCGTCATGATGATCACAAGTCCAAAGTGAGCACGGGATCAAAATCCCGAAAATACCAAATCCAAGGTATCCCGAGCTAAAACCTTCTTAAAATGGTTTTTACGTCCGAAAGATAAACTTGGCACATCTCTTTCTCTTTTCAAATCACGCATGCACACGAGCACACAAACAAGCACAAATTTTGGACCTAGGAAGACTTGCTTTTGCAAGGCTCCTTGGGTGAACGCCAAACTTTCTTCCCAAGGAGTAACTTAACCTCCGAACTTATCATTTTTTCCAAGTTTTGAGGAAATCAAAATGGCGTGGCGACTCCGTTTTTTCATAAAACCGGTGTCTTCAAACTGAGGTGAACGGCGACCTTTTTTCGTAAAAGAAAATCCCGGGGCCCACGTTCACATTTTGGCGACTCAGCTGGGGATTTGTAAATGTTTTCCAAACTTCTTTTTTTCATAAGAAGCATTGGAAATATTTACGAAGGTTAGCCTTCCGTCTCGGGTCCGATCTTTGTAATTGTACAATTTTCTTTTTTCATGCATCTTTTATGTTCTTTTTTGGCTTGTGCATACTCTGAATAATGAACATGTGTAATTCTGAAGCTAAAAGTTGCCAAAAAATTCCTCGAAGAACAGTCTGAAAAGGAAGCAAATTGGAACCTGGAAAGCTGTTGACACTACAAGAAAACAGGGCAACTGAAACAGAATTTTGCAACCGAATTGAAATCAGTTTCAGAACAGGGCAACTGAAATGAAATTTTGCAACCGAATTGAAATCAGTTTCAGAGTAAAAAGTGCTCATTGAAAATTGACGTGCACAATTAATATTGCAACTCATATTGCAACGGAAAACCATTTTGTCGCTTCATGTTTCGGGGTTGCAACAGTTTTTGAAACAGATGAATTTCTGTTTCAATTTTCTGTTTCAAATTCAGTTGCATTTATTAATATAAAACTTATATATTTTGAACTTAAAAAAATTGGCCGCAAAAAGTTTGGAGGGAAGAAACCCGCCTAATTTTGCGAGGGAATTTGAAACGGATAAACTTCCGTTTCTAATTTTCCATTCAATTTCAGTTGCAATTAATAATAAATTATTTTTATTTTATTAAATTGTAAAAAATAGTCAAAAACGGCATCGTATAGCGGCGTATGTTATACCTTGCTTATTTGCGACCTAACCTAACCCAACCCAACCCATACAAACCGCAAACACGCCCCTTTCTCTTCTCTCTCTTCTCGCCCTTGCCCTCGCTCTCACTCTCTCTCTCCACTACTGCTACTTCTCGTGGTGCCAGCGTCTCCTTCCGGCGAAATTCGTGGTGTCGGCGTCTCCTACGACGCCCAAATACATCTCCTTCCCTCTCCGCCGAATTGAAAAAAGGTATTGATAACCCTTTTTCTAATTCTCTCTCTAACCTTTTTCTGATTCTCTCTCTAGGTAAGGTTCCATGATTGTTGATCTCTCGCTCTTTAAATAAGAAATCTTTGCATTTGTAACATTCAACTAATTGCTCTGTTTTGACTGCGTAGAGCTGATTATTCAGAATTTAATTTGGGAAAACCTAGTTCATGTTTGATGACCTAATTCCATTCCAGTTACTAATCAATGTTGCCCAATTTTTCTATGATTTTTTTCTGATAGCTATTGAATTTGTTGAATTTCGATTCCTAGGTATTCAATTTGTTCAATTGGAGTCAGACGAAGAAATGATTTATAGCTGAATTGCAAAATAGAACTAACAGTTATGAAATTGAATTAGTTCAAAAGCAATTGAACCTACTGATATTCGTTCTATGGAGTATTTACAGTTGAAGTGAGTAATTGATGATCTGTTATTGGCTTTTGTTACTCTAATTTTTAGGGTGATGCAAATTCACAAGATCCAGTTGTGTACGATAATGGCGTGACCTACATGTTTATACAACACAACAATGTCATATTGCCAAGCAATAACCTTTTATCTTCTTCTTAAGTCTGAAGGGCAACCAGTTCGTGATTACCTCGTGATTGCTCACCTTGTGGAGATTAAGAACTTGCTAGACAGGGTTAGTGTTTTCTATTCTTTTGATTCTATAATAATCATAATAAAAATTAAATTCGAAATGCATATAAGGGCTTCTTAGGTTTTTTGATTATCAAGTGAATTTATGGTCTAGCATTCATTCTGCAGTTTATATGAAACTCATGCTTAGTTTATATCATCTTTTGTCCTTCCATTATGTTAATAATTTTGGTTGGTCTATCCGTCCACATGGATTTGTAAACCCCATCTAGATGAGGTCAAATCACATCCACTTAATCTATGCGGAGGTTTCATTTGGAAGTTAAGGTTGTCATAGAAAATGTTAATAATACATTCACATTACAATGGTTTTTTTTTTTTGAAAAGTGATTATGAAAGTGTATCCATAACAAGTAACCTGAAGGAGCACTATAGCCATAGCAACACAAAACACAGGTATACCTCTCCATTATCTCGTTTCAATGTCCATACTTGTATGTGCACTATAGTTGGGTTCTATATGTTCATTTACTTTATAAGTATTCATCTAGTTGACTTGCTTTGATACTTTAGTATCTTGTAGTTCTCTTGGGTTACTAAAGAATACATCAAATACTTATGCTGCCTGTTTTCTTCATGTTTTGATTGAATGTTTTATTATGTGTATCTGAAGCATTCTCATTTGGCAGGTGAAGCAACTTGATGAAAATCTTCCAACTGAGGTTGATGATGATTTGAAGGAGGAACATTGTTCTGCAAGAAGTGAAGTTGTTAGAAGAGGATGCAACATTGAAATCTAATGGTTTCACCAATAACAACGATCCTTCTGTAGTCCCGTCTGATATACAAGTAATTAGTGACTTGAACTTGTGTGCAAGTTTAAGTATTGCTATCTTTCTTTCAAGATTCTTTAAGTTGATCTAGTTCTCCTTTTCCTTTTAGTACATGACTACATCTTGTTAGTGCTTAGCTAATATAAGTTTGTTTCAACACTGTAGCACCATGCAGTAGCTGAGTTAGTGAAGTTAGAGTCTTCGAGAGATGATAGCAGAGGGAAATGCAAGCGCCAGGTGAGCCATATAAATCAGTTTAAACATAATTACGATCTTATTCTGATGTTCCTGTTGTAATGAGGGTGTTGTTTATCATTTTTTGCTTAGCGCTGTGAAGCTTCCCGGCAAAATTAAGTTATGGTTCTAGTAACTGATCTAGTTTGACTTTATCTTTTATGGGATTACCTCACCAGGAATTTTTGAATTAACTTTTTCTGTCATAGGACTGGTTCTCCTGGTCTAGAGATCAATATTGCTGTTTATTCTTGTCATTACTTGTAGCTCTTTGTTATTCTTTTGGGGGTGGTCATGCTTAGTGTTATTCTTATACAATTGATTATAGGAGAGGTAACCATGCTTTTATGATTGTGATAAACAAGATTTAGGAAAAGCTTATTATGTAGTTTGTTGATCCTTTTTTATGTGGTTTGTTAGCATTAGTATTTTAGTTTTAGGTGGGTAATAAGGAATATAGTCTGTTTTAAGTTTTCTTGCTTCTCCATTGCTTTCCACCGAGTATCAAGGTTCTGTTCTCCACTTCTACAAGGCTTACATTTTTTGTTACCCTTTAAGGGCATTATCCTATTGGTGAGGAGGAATTTAATGTTTAGTACTTGAGAGGTATGCCACGTCGCATTCCAAATAATTTACCGTTGACACTGTTGTCTTCTTGATTAGCAATTTCATTAGCCTCAGTTTATTGTTATTCCGTATATTCTTCGCTTCATAACAAAATATACCTGGAATCCTTCTCTTGAAGATTAATTTGTTTCAGAATATCCACAATTCTTTGTCTTGTAAACCTGGTACCTCACACGTGCTTTACCTTGATTAGCAGACGTGACTGTAGTTGGAGTCACATCTGAAATTCTCCATTTTTTAACTAATAGTATGCTGTCTCATTTTTTTTTTTGGCTTCAACTCTTGAAATACAGTAATACACTCCCCTTTTCTCTGTGATGAACCCTCATGGCAGCAGCTTCTGCGTTAGATCTTCAATCATTTATATAAGTGGCACTTCTTTGCAATTATTGTTTCTTTCGTCCCCATTCCAATCCACCCCCACCCTCACACACCCAAACGGGAAACAGAAAAAAGAATAGAGAAAATAGACATGACACCTTCCCATGCAGTCTCCCTGCTTTTTCTTGAAGCTGATTACAGTATGAAGGGTTATTTCATGAAGTCATTTTTGTTGATTATTGATGGTGTTTTATTTGCTCTTTTTTTTTTTTTTTGAGGTTATATCTGGCGATGATGATTTACCAAAGCGTGATGATATTGGAGAAAGGCGAAGGAAGCATGAATTAAGGGTTCTACAAGGAGCTGGAATCGAGTCTGAGAGTGATCAAGATAATGAGGGTGGTGGCATGGATCCAGATCTTGAGTTCTACAACCAAGTGCAAGCAGAACGCGCAGCCAAAGTTGCTGCCAAACATGGGAAGGCCCCCAGGTATATCTTTCGTTACTAGTCCACATCCCTTGGGCTTCAGAAGTCAAATCTTTAATATGGTAGTTAATTACTACTCTCTCCATACCAAAATGAATGTCCAATTTTAAAGGGACATTTAATAAAGTTAGAACTTAAGCATATTTAGTAGCACAACATAAAAAAACCCTCACCAAATGCATCATGAGTTTAAGTATGAATTAAAACTCGTTTCATGATGGATGAATTAGTAACTTCTCAAAAAAATGGACATTCATTTTTGGGACAAACTTTTTAGATAATAGACATTCATTTAGGGACGGAAGGAATACCTGATTAGAAATCCATCTGGAAACAACTATTTTAGTTTCGTCCCCAGTGGTTAGACATCTAAACAGCATGCCTCTGTTGCCTAGTGTGCGATCATTTACCTAACATATACCTTTGCTTCTGCAGAAGTAGTGCATTTTTTTCTTTACCTGAAACAATATCTGAAGGTGGTAAACGCAATATCAATCGTCAGGTAAGGATGGACCACTTATATGTCTCTTACATTTTTAAATGCCATCAAGTTTTCATTTATTTTTCCATTTTTCTGATCTTGGATCATGTTTTGCTGCTCTGCCTAACTTCTTCAGATTAAGAAAAATAGAGGGCTCACTCGTTCTCGCAACAAGGAGATAAAAAATCCCAGAAAGAAATACAAGGTATATATGCAAATCAGCAAATGAAATATGTCTAAATGTCTATGAAGTTTTTGCATCCAAGAAACACTTGTAGTAACACCTCTCTCTCTCTCTCTCTCTCTCTCTCTCTCTCTATGTGCAGTTAAAACATAAAAAGGCAGTTGAACGGAGAAAGGTCAGGTGCGTGATGTCAAGAAGCCAAGTGGTCCTTATGGAGGAGAAACCTCTGGTATCAATGCTGGAATCAGGCGGAGCATCAGATTGAAGTAGTGCTGGCTAGTGATGAACTTGTACCATAAGTGATTCAGTGATTTACCGTGTTTGAATAGCTTATCATGATGCCAGTCTTATTGAGGAAATGAAAAATGATTTCCAGTTACAATTCCAAGAGATGCTCAAATCGAGGACTTAGAGGTTTCAAGCATCGTCCACGAGCTTCTATGTAGTTTAAAGTATTTCAACTTCACAATTCTACGTAGTTTAACAACACGACAGTTTAGTATGATAATTTGGGAATTTATTTTGAATGTTATGTTTGAAGCTTTGTTGACTTTATTTGTTTGATTTAAGATATTTAAGTTAAATTTTCAATCAGGTACAATTGAGAAATATTTATAATATTAGTAATATTTTATTTTTAGAAAATAATTTTCTGCAACATAATTTTTCATTGCAAATTAGGTTGCATACTTGAAACTGAAAAATTTAGTTGCTAATTTAGTTCTATGTAACATATTTTTGAAACAGAACAATCAGTTGCAATTAGAAACAGAAATAAATCGGTTGCAAATTTTAGAAACAAAAATAACATATTTGAAACAGAACAATCAGTTGCAATTAGAAACAGAAATAAATCAGTTGCAAATTTTAGAAACAGAAATAACATATTTGAAACAGAACAACCAGTTGCAATTAGAAACAGAAATAAATAAGTTGCAAATTTTAGAAACTGAAATAACATATTTGAAACAGAAAAATCAGTTGCAATTAGAAACAGAAATAAATCAGTTGCAAATTTTAGAAACAGAAATAAATCAGTTGTTGTTTGCAATGGATGTAAAAATTGTTCTAGGAAACACATTGCAACAGAATTTGCAACTACTTTTTTCTTTGCAAGGATTTTGCAACCCAAACAGCGGTCAAAAACAGTCGCATAAATAGCGACGAGGCTTCCTGCGACTGCCTTTGCAACGGAAATTTTCGGTTGCAAACATCAATTTGCAACCGATTTTCCTGAATTGCAACCGAAAAATCCGTTTCAGTTGCCCCGTTTTCTTGTAGTGTGAATCCAGTCGGATGGCCTGATCTGCCTGGATCTGAGCCGGACGGCTTCATTCGCAGTTCCACCAGGACACTTTTATCTGAGGCTAATCTGGAAACCATGGCGATTTGGGGCTATCCAGTCCTGAATCTGGAAATTTACGTGCTTATGTGATGCATTTTCCCCGTCCCCAAAACATTCTTTTAAATCACATGATGAAAAATCTCTATTTTAACTCAAAAAAGAATTTTTAGGAGACCGCACACTACGCGCACTATATATATCCTGTACACTTTTGCACGCACGTCCTTCAACCCGGGATGGTTGTTCAGCTGCAGTCACGGACAGTGTTACGACGCTCCCAGGAGCTCACGGAATATCCCAAACTCCCCATGGCAGCCAGTGTCGACCAACGCACTAGTCCGTGTCACACTTTTAAAACTGTGACTTTTTGCTTGGTTTTTGGTCTAGACCGTGTCATACAGCCTTGTCGTATACTCCCGTAAAAGTCAAACTCGAGCCCATGCTAAAAGTCAAGATTCCTCGCGCAAGCGAAGCCATGCCAAAATTTCTTTAGGCAAAATTGGCAAAATCTTGACCCCAGTATTGACTTTGAGTTTGACTTACACGGGTGTAAGTACCCAAATTCGGATCGTCAAAATCCGTTAAAAGTTAACCGAAACCCGTTAAACTCTCCATTCCCGAGTCAACGAGACTTCTCAGGATTGCCCCGTGCATCCCAAATCCAAAGTGTACTCAACACAGGTTATCACACTTATAAGTACCACTTTCCTCGAAAAATGCAATTTTCGGGACTTTCCGGGACTGTTCCGTACATTTTTTCGGACAGTTATTTCGAAAACAGTAAAACCAGGATTAACGGGACAAAATTAAAACCTTGGTGACTCACAGGGACACGTGGCACGCATGCACAGCCTCCCCCATCGCCATCAATCAAATTCGAGGGTGAAAAGACCAAAATACCCCTGAAATTGAGTGATAGGTCGGCCGGCCTGTTTTACCTGAAAAACCAAAATTCTCATTAAGTCCCTGCAATTTCCAAAATATCCAAAACCCCCCCAAATTGAAGGTTAGGTCGTTCGACCTGTTTTCCCTTTTCACCCCCATAAATACAGCCCCTCCCGTTCATTAAACAAGGTCAAGAAAATTGCTCCCTCATAAAATCCTCACGGTTCTAGCATCCAAAACCCTCTCCCGAGCCCCATAAATGCCTCGATTTGCGTGAAAACCCTATTTTCCAACCAAACACGAGCTAAACACATCCTAAACACCTTCCAAACACAAAATCGTATCCCCTATATCCCTTTTCACCCCCATAAATACAGCCCCTCCCGTTCATTAAACAAGGTCAAGAAAATTGCTCCCTCATAAAATCGGAAGTTTCGCAAAGGACCCCCAGGCGCTCCATCAGCCACATAGTCAAGAGAAACGGGCTGCCCCCGTGCATATACCGCCTCCCGGTAGCCAACCTGTCAAGAGCATGAAAGGTCTCTCCCAGGATCAAGGGCACCACATCTCGGCCCGAACGGCAGTGTACAACTACATCCAGCAAAGCTCGATGACAGATCCCAAAAGAGTAAACCATGAACAAGGTCCCAAACATACAGAGTGCAAAAGCATCCCAATAGGCATCATCAATCAAGCCTAAACCCCTAAATCTATCAGGAAGACCAGAAATGTCAAAGTGATCGGGACCACGGATCATACCTTGTGCTTCCTCCGGGGAAAGATGAAGAAGGTTGCACAACCTATCAACGAAAGAAGCCCCTCCGGGCAAAGGAATCGCAATCTCCTCCACCTCGGGACCACCAAGCAAAGCCCGGAATTCTTCAACAGTCGGGACTATTTCATTGTAAGAAAAGCAATAGACATGCCTCCTTGTATCCCAAAAAGAAGCGGAGGCCCTCAAGAGATCATAGTCCGGAACCAATTCTTTGAGAGACCATAAACACTTTATCTTGTACCTTTCTTCAAAGAATGATCTTCTCTCGTGCATAATCTCCCTACACCACTCCTTGAACTTTTCAAAGAACAACATTTACCTTTCTTTGGATAATTTTAGAGAGTTTTTGGTCATTTCCATGGCTTTTCCCTCTTCTCTCCCGAAATTCCAGTGAGTTTGAACTGGAGAAGATGACATTTATGGTCCAAACCAGATCCAACCACCGAAATAAATGAAACTCCGCGTATGTCACCCCTATCCGCGCGGATGATAATGTCACCACTGTAAAAATCTGCGGCCAGGTTTAAAGCTGGCGCACCTGCGAAGGAATATTTCATCCCAGCTGCTCGAAACCTGTGCAAAGCCTGTCCAAACAGTTCACATACCAAACATTCACACCCTTGCCAAGAAACCGGGCTCATGCAACATTTGCATTCATAATAGATAAAAAAAAACAAAAAAAAGTAGATTATTACATTCCAAAAAAAAAAGAGAAAAAAACAAAAAAAATGTGTGCATGAAAATAAAGTGTATCTGTCAAAGTAGGTATAGTCTCAGGAATCAATCAAAAAAGCATCAATCAGAATCCTCGGTGGCCGGCGCTTTCCCCCGATCCCTCTTGCGGCTCGAGCCCGCCTCCTCAGTAGTCATGAATGTCTCGGGCTCGGAATCGTCGTCCTCGTCTCCAGAGGGAGGCTCGCCTGGATCAACCGAAACTCCACGATAGGGCAAGCCAAGATCCGCAAAGAAGTCATATCCGAACGTGAACGCGTCGGATTCCTGGACGTGCGAAGATGACCCGCCGTGGTGCCAAACGTGCCCCTGCCCGTGCAAATCCCCGAGGATGACGTGGTCCGGAGGAAGCTCCATGTCGGGATCTATGAGAGGAGAAAGAGGAGTCTCGGTAGAATGCTCCAAAGGAATAGGGGAAGTCTCCCGCTCTACAGGCACCGGCTGTGCCCGCCTCGCTCTGCCCTGAGGAGCCTCACAAGCAACCATCCTCCTAATGAATCTCTTGGCCCCTATCACCTGCTTCGTCAGCTTCTCCACAACCACAGCCGGAAACTACACGGAAACAAAAGCGTCAGAAAAGATTGATGCGAAAGAAAAGAAGAAGAGACAGAAGTAGTAAAAGGCCGTACCTTCATATTCGGACGAGGCCGAAAAGCTCGTGGAACCCGCTCAGGGACAGGAATCTGCACCCTCAATCTGACCCCGTCCTGGACATACGAAAAGTCCGATCGAGGGTACCGCACGACCCCCAACCCCTCTCTCTCAAGAACCTGGGGCATCCTCAGCCTCCTCAAGATAAATCTCGAATACTCCTCAATCGTCACAAACATCGAGAAGTGATGGCCACCTCGATAATCACCCCAGGTCTCCGATCTCTCACTCGGATGCATCATGTCGGCAGGAGGCTCCACCGGTACCATCAGAGGTGCACCCTCGCCATGCTGGCGCGTCACTCTCTCCCCCAGATAATACACATCACAGGTCAAACCTCTCAAAATCCTCCGCTGTACGGTCCATCTCTCGGCACCCTTCAGCTGCTCCACCTCGAAGCGGCCCCAGGGGTAGAACCTCATCCCCTCATCCGACTCAGCTCTCACCAAAGGCAGGCAATCCCTGTACTTGAGAGTCGTGTGCCCCCTAGAACCTATCTTCTCCCGAGCATGCTTTCTCCAGGAAAGCATAGCCGGATATGCCCCGATGTGCTCCGCCGGCTGTCGCCACATCGTGACATGAAAGAACTCCAGAGCCCATACCTGCGAAAGGTAAAGATCACATCAATTAAGTGCAAAAGAATAAAGAAGTGCGTGCTTAAGGAAAAGAAAAAGCATAAGCTTATACCTCCAGAGGGAACTCAAAGCACGTCAGGGAGCTGACAGCCTTCCGGCTATACCGATCCAGAGCGAAATATAGCTCTGCCATCCCTGCCTCTCCCCAAGACACCTCTCCGGCCATCTCCACATCCTCTAATATCCTCAGCAAAGCGAACACCGCCGTCCCCTCAGCGTGTCCAAAAAGTGTGCTCGAAAAAGCAAACCATAGAAAAGCCCTGGCAATCTGCACAGCAGCCACTCTCTCATCCCCAGCCTTGTAACTCTCAATGCTCTCCACGATCTTCCCGTGGACCACAGCATACTCCATCCCCATCCCCTTTTTGGGAATGGGGGTAAAGCCCAGAAGATCCTGCAGCTCCAGGTCACTGTAGCCGTCTCTCCACTCAATGCTCCGTCCTTTAAAGGACAGGCCCGTGATCGCAGCGTAATCGGAAGGAGTAACCGTGGCCTCGCCCCAGAAGAAATGGAATGTGTGGGTCACGTCCCACCAGTGCTGTGCCAAAGCAAAAATCATGCCCTTACTCTTTGGGAACTTGATCAACCCCCTCAGGCACTCGATGAACTCATACAACCCAGTCCCAATGACGATCTGTCTCGGACTCATCAAAACTCCTCTGCCCAAGACTGGAAGCCGGTCCCACAGGTCAACCACGGCCTCCACTGATCCTCGAGTCTTCAGCTTATTCAGCTGCTCCGTCACAAAACGATCTCCACCCTGCGATTGAAGGAAAAACAAAAATGTCAAAAAAAAAAATTGCATTTGCATTTGCATTTAAAAGCATACACATGCATCACAAAGTTTTGAAGAAAATTCGGCAGCATAACGGCATATAATGGACTCAGCCCCATTTTTCTTGCACAAAAGAAAAGATTTTTCAACAATCACCATTCATCATTTATTCAGGCATAAAGAAACATGTCAACGGAAGTAAAAACTCCGTGCCATTTTTCATGAAATAGCATACAGAAATAATTTTCCACAATTCATACATTTAATCAACGGAAGCGAAAATCCGTCCCATTTTTACAAAAATCATATTTTTACAAAAAGCATGCATGCATACATTCATAAAAACACATCTCATTGCAAAAATCCTACATGCAACAAAAAAATCCGTCCCGAATTCGGGAAAATTTTCATCATCTCATATTTCAAAAATGGCAAAATGCCCATTCTATTTTACAAACAAAATGCATATTTGGGTTACCCATATACTCATTACAACATGCAAAGTCAAAATTCAAGGTCCAAGAACACAATTTTCGAATTTTCATTACAATTCTCGGATAAAAAAAAATGGCAAAATGCCCGTTCTTTTTCCAAACAAAATGCATATTTGGGTTACCCATATACTCATTACAACATGCAAATCATCAAAGACAAAATCCAAGGCCAAGAACATCACAATTTTCGGATCTAAAAAAAAAATCACAAAAATCAATTTCAAGCAAAAATCAACAAAGAAAATGGAGAGATTCAAAGTATACCGTGCGAAGACTCGGATCAGTGGCCCAATGTTGCCACGCATCGGGGTATGGCTCCTCCGCAATCGATTGCAAAAGAGAGTAATGCCTCCTCATTCTTACAAGCTCTAATCGCCTCTCCGCGACCGGGCCACGTCCTTGGCCTTGAATAGCTACTCCCGCGTGTTCCATTGCTCAAAAAATCAAAGAAAATGGAGGATTTTTGAAGCTTTTTGGACCAAAAATGGTGGAGTTCTCGACTTTCTCTCTTTCTCTCTCGTAAAATGCAGAAAATGGTGAGAAAGAAAGAGAAGGGCGGCGGCCCTCTTTAAAAACCAATCTGGGCTTCATTCCAGCCCGCGCGGATGGAATTGAAGTGGCAAAATGACTGTTTTGCCCTTTAAAATTCCAGGACTCTGCAGTTTAGTCCTCAACTTAACAGGGTTAACCAAAGTTAACCCCCTTTTCAAAAGAGCTCAATGGCAGTAAAACGTAAGTCCGATTTCTCCGAGAAAGATAACGGAATCTCGTTTCTTTCATCAATTTCATCGACGGCAGTAAAACGTAAGTCTGATTTCTCCGAGAAAGATAACAGAATCCCGTTTCTTTCATCAAAATCATCAACGGCAGTAAAACGTAAGTCCGATTTCTCCGAGAAAGATAACGAAATCCCGTTTCTTTCATCAATTTCATCAACGGCAGTAAAACGTAAGTCCGATTTCTCCGAGAAAGATAACGGAATCCCGTTTCTTTCATCAATATCATCAACGGCAGTAAAACGTAAGTCCGATTTCTCCGAGAAAGATAACGAAATCCCGTTTCTTTCATCAATTTCATCAACGACAGTAAAACGTAAGTCCGATTTCTTCGAGAAAGATAACGGAATCCCGTTTCTTTCATCAATTTCATCAACGGCAGTAAAACGTAAGTCCGATTTCTCCGAGAAAGATAACGGAATCCCGTTTCTTTCATCAACGGCCGTAAAACGTAAGCCCGTTCTCCTCCGAGAAAGATAACGGAATCCCGTTTCTTTCATCAATATCATCAACGGCCGTAAAACGTAAGCCCGTTCTCTCCAACGAAAGTTAACGGAATCCCGTTTCTTTCCTCATTTTCACCAACGGCCGTAAAACGTAAGCCCGTTCTCTCCAACGAATATTAACGGAATTCCGGCCGTAAAACGTAAGCCCGTTTTCCCAGCAAAGGCCAACGGAATCTCGATTCCACCCCCAGCAGCTTTTCGAACTACGTAAGGGCTTGATTCCCCAATCGGGATACGTAAGTAGCCTATCATAGGTCCAGCCACTCGACCAAAATGGTCATCCTTTCCTTCGGCAGCAGACGTAAGACCGATCCCTTCAAATGAAGTCCACAAGAGGACCATCTATCCCAAACCATCAAGGGAAAACCATTTCAAATCAAGGTTCGAGGCACCTAAAACGCCACCATCTCTAAGGTCTGAGGTACCTAAAACGCCATCTTCAAGGTCTGAGGCACCTAAAACGCCATCATCTTTCAAGGTCCGAGGCACCTAAAACGCCATCATCTTTCAAGGTTCGAGGCACCTAAAATGCCATCATCAAGGTTCGAGGCACCTAAAACGCCATCATTGCCAGGTTGACGCCTCAAAATAGTCACTCTAGGGTCAAAGTCGAAAGACCCGAACTACGACTGGCTTGATTCCTCTTAAGAATACGTAGGTAGCCTACCATTAGGTTCGGCCATCAGACCAAAATGGTCATTCCTATCCCCAGCAGAGCAGATATACAACTCTAGCCACCAGACCAAAATGGTCATTTCCCATCCTCAGCAGAGTTTCTTTCAGCAATCGACTGCAGAACTCGCTCGCCAGGTTGACATCCTAAAACAGTCACTCTAGGGTCAACATCGAAAGACCCGAACTACGACCGGCTTGATTCCTCTTAAGGATACGTAGGTAGCCTATCATCAGGTTCAGCCACTCGATCACTTGATCATCTTGTCAAATATGGAGCCTTACTCTTATCGACGACCCCGCTTCCTTCAAAAGCACCGTCGCCGAGGGGCTACTGTAAGTGCTCCAATTTGAGTTGTTAGCATTTTCGTTAGAAAATTAACGAAAGTCTTAACATTCCTAACATTTCTAACAATTCCTAACTTTTCTAACAAAATAAGGGTAAAGTAGGGATTGCTATTTAAGGTTAAACCAAGAAAAGAATCTTAAAAAAGAAAAGAAATTGTAAAAACCCGAATTGGCAAGCTGAAAAACATAGCCAGTTTGAATATTTTTAAAAATATTCCTTGTGTCCAAAGCCTGGAGCAGCATTTAATGCACCAGGCACGCCTTCAACCTCGTCCGCGCGAACGAAAATGTAATCTCCAGAGGCCTATAAATTGAGCCCTTCAGTCTCAGAAAAAATAGAAAAAAAGGAACAACAATTCACAGCAACATCTTGGCGAAAATACTAGAGAAAACAGTGGAAATTCCTTTGAATTGCCACCTTTTTCTCTTGATTATTTTCCCAAATCACACCCACTCACTCTCAAATTCAAAAGCTTCAAACACAAACACAAAAGAAGATAGGTATAACCTCCTTCTCCCTACCCTAAATCTTCTTCATCCATGCATGCATTTCAAACTTCAAAAATGTAGTTTGTTCATCAACTTGGTGTTCATTCTTTGCTTGACCTAAAAATGTAGTCACCTTGGAATAAATTTCCATGGATGACCATTTAAAAGGTCCAAATTACTTCTTACTTTCTTGAAATCATTCACTTAAAAGTGTTTTCCAAAATCATTTTCATACATAAAATCTTCATTTTCAAAGTTAAAACTCCCCTTCCCAAGCAAATGAAATGCTTCAAGTCCTAATGTACCCTAAGGATGGCTTGATATAGTAGATCACCACTAAAATGTCTAGTGATCACTAATCAAAGCCTAAGGAAATGGGGACAAAGCATGGATGCAAACCCCTTTAAATCACACTTTCCTTCAAGTCACAAGTTGCTGTCAGGTAGCAATTTTCTGTGACCTCAGTCCATTGTCTAATTTTTTAGACACAGAAGAATTTGAAATTTGGTGTTGACTACAAAATAATTTTTGTAGAAAACATCCATAGCTTTTCATAAAGATTTTTATTATATTTTTTTCGTGAGTACAACTTCCTTTTTAAAATTATTTTCCAAAGGTCAGTTCAACAGTCTCTGGAAATCCAGATTTCATATCTGAGATTTCCAGAAGGTTTTGGTCCATCAAATCATCTCCAAATGGAAAATTCATTTTCAGAAACCTTATTTAAGGTGTTTTGAACAACTTTCATTCTCGAGATTTCCCCAGATTCTGAAGTTTTAAAGCTCTTAAATCCATTTTTAAATCAAGTGTCCACTGCCTTTTTCATTCTGGCAGAATTGATTTTCAACTTCAAGAAATCTTTTGAGCACCAAAACTCAACCCTAAAATCATACCAAAAATCATGGGATTTGTTTAATGTCTTACAAAAAGTTCCCAATTTTTAGTTTTCTCAGTTTGAATTCATTTTGGCCAAAGAAACACACACACACACACACAAATGGTTTTTAAGCTTGAAAGACTCGTTTTACGAGGCATTCCGGGTGAACCCTAACGTTCTTCCCGGCGTGTAACGTGACCTCCGAACCCAAATCTCTCATTTCGGGCATTTTTCAAAGTTTTGGCCCTTAAAACAAAAATGGCGTGGCGACTCCGTGATTTGATTTTTTCAGAAGAGAAAAATCTTTTCCGGTGGCACATCGTTACAATTACGTTTGCTTCTGATCAAAAGCTGATTTTCCCTTTGAATTGTTGGAGGTTTCCTTTGTTTTTCATGGCTCCATTTCCCAGGTTATCGTCTCAGATGCAAGAGCGATATTCGGATAGTTTCTAGTCGTGGGTACGGCACCACACAAGGCAAAGCAAGGGATTTTTCGAGGGCTATTATAAAATGAAAGCGCTCTGGGCTTTGAATGAGCTCATGCCGGATGGGGATCTTTTGAGAGCTGCGTCTCGCTTCTGGGATGTAAAGAGGCACGTGTACAGCTTTTCGTACAACGAGATTACGCCCACATTTGAAGATTTTTGGGCCATACTTGGAGGACCTGAGGTGGAGCAACTTGTTCTTCCTTTGACGGGTGGCCTGGACACCGTTGAGAAGTTAGTGTCTTTGCTTGGCATTTCAGCCGAAGAAGCATACGGGATGCTAATATCGAACCCAGATTACGTTGACATTTCGGGGCTGCCCGATAAATTTGCTGGTGTTGAGGGGAGCATTTTCGCGTGGGACACTTTTGCTCTGTGCGCAATTGCCACTTTATTCACATTCAAGTCCCTGGGTGTGTGCCATCACAGTGTACTGGACCTGGTGAGGCAGTGCCGGAATGGGGGAGACATCGTGCCTTTAATTCTGGGCAAGACGTTCCTTGGCATAGATCGGATGGCGACCGGCAGCCGATACATGTGGGGAGGGAGTCCCGCTATGCTCACTTTGTGGTTGAGGGAGCGATTGCAGATGGTGCCCGAGGTTCCAGTGTCATGTGACCCCTGGTCCTTTTCTCGACGTCCTTTGGTGATAGGGGGCGATCAGACTGAACTGGAGCTCTGGATGGCCAGACTCTGCACACATCATTTGCGATGGTTGGTTCCTCATTGGAAGTTACAAACTTGTCGGACCGCTCAGGAGGGTCTTCTTGTTATTAGAGTACCGAGGGTGTCCCAGACTTCTTTCTATATTCCCTCATTGGTGCTGCGATAGTTCGGGCTGGAGCAGGTGCCGTTGACGTAATGCTGCTACCTTCGAGGTGGGATCTCTTCTGATGGAAGATCCTTCGATGCTATTGCTTCTCACGCGGCTGTGGCAACATACGTCCTTTCCTGCCAGGGTTCTCTTTCACCGAAGAGGGGGCATTGTTCTATCTACACAGTATTTGAACTGGTATGAGGAGTGTATGGGGGAGACACAGATGGCCATTTTATGGAGACGGAGTGAGCTGTTGGGCCTTGATTACCCTGACGGCTCGACTTTGAGGAGGGCCGAAGCGGCGGCTAACCCTCAGGATTGTACTGGGGATGACATGGCTGATTATGAGGCCAATGCTAGTCGGGCGGCCGATCAAAGCATGGATATGATGACTCGGAGAGAGGCAGCTCGTGATAGAGCTAGGGAAAGGGCTGCGTTGGCAGCTGCAGGTTTGACGGAGGCGTCGGGAAGGGTCCCAGAGCCAGGTATAAGGACTACGGGGATATTCCCTGTGAAGGTGAAGAATACCCGCCGTGGAAAAGGGAAGGGGAAGAAGGATGAAGGACCAAGTACAGGGGACTAGGTTGACCTTGCTGTCCGGAGTATCCACCCACTGTCATTGCAGACACATTAATTGATTAATGTTTATTGTAGTTTTGCTAGCGTGTAGCGAGTCAAGAGTTGACTGTGCTTGAACTCATAAAAGATTGTTTTAACTATTATTAATATGTAGGTTAATTTAAAGAGTTTTTCGAAACACAAGCGATTGGTGCTTATTTGTTTTTTTTTTTGAGACCGAACTAGTGATGGGTGCCTACGTTCCCCTTTTACAATTGGACTAAGGGGCTTAGGTCACCGTAGTTCGACACTTTAGGTGAATTTTGAGAAAAAAAGACAAAAGAAGTGCGACCCTGCTTTTTACCTGGATCATTATCGGGAATGTATCCAGTTGGATACTACTCTTTTAGCACTTTAATTTTACTGAGGGGTGGTGTGTGGGGAAGGAGAGTTGACTCGTGCTCTTCCTCAAACGAAGTATCTGCGGAGCTTGCTTCCGTTCACGGGGTTAACGAAAGGGTTCCTGTCTAAATCTGCTAACTTCATGGCTCCTCCGAAAAAGATTCTTTGTACCACGAACGGGCCTATCCAGGTAGGCTCCCACTTTTCGAGGGGATTGGTCTGCATAGGAGGCTTTTCCTTGAGCACCAAGTCGCCTTCTCTGATGTCTCGGATCTTAACTTTCTTATCAAATGCTCGGGCCATTCTGCTTTGGTAGGCACGAGTATGCTCCATGGCTTTCAATCTGCGCTCGTCGAGTAGAGCTAGTTCTTCTTGACGGCTCTGGAGCCATTCGACTTCATTGATTCCGTTTTCCAAGAGGACTCGGAAGGATGGGATTTCCAATTCCACTGGTAACATTGCTTCCATTCCGTATATAAGTGCGAAAGGAGTCTCCCCTGTGGCAGTTCTGACTGATGTTCTATATCCCCAGAGCGCTAGATGTAGCTTCTCGGGCCAATCCCGACCTCTGACGGTCATTTTTCTGATTATCATTACGAGAGTCTTGTTTGCTGCCTCTACTGCCCCATTAGTCTGTGGTCTGTAGGGAGAAGACTTGTGGCGTGTAACTCTGAACTCGGTCAACAACTGGTCATAATCTCCTTCAAAGTGGGTCCCATTGTCGGATATGATCTCGTTGGGCACTCCGTATCTGCACATGATGTTCTCTTTGATGAACTCGACCACCTTCTTAGAATTCAGTGCTTTGTATGATTTGGCTTCTACCCACTTGGTGAAGTTGTCGACTGCGACTAATATGAACTCGTGACCATTGCACCCTAATGGAGTGATTTTGCCGATGACGTCGATTACCCATCTGGCGAAAGGCCATGGCGTAGTCATGCAATAGAGTTCGTGAGGAGGAATGTGATTGAGGTCGGAGAACCGTTGACATTTGTCGCATCTTCTGACGAACTGGATGCAGTCTGTTTCCATTGATACCCAATAGATCCCATACAGAGGATGATCTCTGTCAATGCTCTGGCGTTCATATGCGGACCACAGGTTTCGTTGTGAACTTCGTTCATTAGCTCGCTGGCTTTTTCTTTATTTACACACCGGAGGAGTGGTCCTTGGTGGCGCTTCTTGTACAACATACCCCCCAAAATGACAAAATGGGATGCCAGGCATTTTAGTGCCATCATGTTTTTGGCTTTGATCCCTTCTTTGTATTTTCCATCTTCATTTGTGAAGGAAGCTTCTCCGTTTTGGAGGTACTGGTAGATTTGATTGTACCAGGGTTCGTCGATCGATTTATTTTTAACTTCGATCTCTCAACAATAAGCGGGTGTTTCCCGTCTGCCTATTCTGAGGGGTTTTACTGATTTCCCTTCGAGAATTTCGACAAGAGATGCTAGGGTAGCTGTGGCATCCGCGGCGGTTCTGTCTCTTGGCAAATAATGGAAAGAGATGTCCTTGAACTGAGCAATGAGCTCCTCCATATATGTGTGGTACTTCTGGAGGCCAGAATCTATCGTCTTCCATTTATTGAAAACTTGATTGATGATCAATGCTGAGTCACCGTATACTTCCAGTTTTGAGATGTTGCGCTCAAGAGCAGCTTCTAGGCCGGTGGCGCAAGCTTCATACTCTGCTCCATTGTTGGTTGCTTCAAAATTCAGTTTGATGGATATGGGAGTGTGCTCGTCTTTAGGATCGACCATGAGCATTCCGATACCATTTCCCTTCTTGTTGGCTGCCCCATTGAAGAAGAGTTGCCAGTGGTTTGCGCTGTTAAGTGAGAAAATCTCGTCATTCGGAAGCTGCGGATCAGGACCCTTGAGTTCACTGCTTGGGAAGTCTGCCAGCTGATCTGCCATTACTCTGCCCTTTGTTGATTTTCTGACCATGTACTTGATGTCGAATTCAGCCAGGAAGAATGACCACTTAGCTAATCTCATTAACAGGGATGGTTTGTCGAAGAGATATCTGACAGGGTCCATCTTGGAGACCAGGAGCACTGAATGTGACTGCATGTAGTGTTTCAGTTTCCCGACTACCCATACCAAGGCGGTACAAGTTTTCTCTAATGCTGAGTAGCTAAGTTCACTTCCCTGAAGCTTTCGGCTTACGAAGTAGATTGCATGCTCAACTTTGGAATCTTTCTGTTCTTGTGCCAACATTGCTCCAATTGACGTGTCTGTCACTGTTAGGTACAGGAGGAGTGGCTTATATTTATGTGGCGGGCACAGGATTGGGGGATTCACCAAGTATGTCTTGATTTTCTCGAAAGCTGTCTGGCACTTGGAGTCCCATTTGATATCGGCATTCTTCTTCATTAGTTTGAACATTAGCTCGCAGAGAGATGTCAACTGGTTGATGAAGCGGCTGATGTACTGAAGTCTTCCCATAAAACTTTTCACTTCTGTCAGTGTCTGTGGCGGCTTCATGTCGATGATGGCCTTGATTTTCTTGGGATCGACTTCGATACCTCTTTCTGTAACCATGTACCCTAGTACTTCGCCTCGCTTGATGCCGAAGGTGCACTTTGCAGGGTTCAGTCTCATGGAGTGCTTTCTGAGTCTGTTGAAGAACTTTCTCAAATCTATCATGTGCTGCATGTCTGATCCTCTGGAGTGGCTGATCACGTCGTCGACATACACTTCGATTTCCTTGTGAATCATGTCATGGAAGAGGGCTATTGCAGCCTGCTGGTAAGTAGCCCCAATGTTCTTTAAACCGAACGGCATGACCTTGTAGCAATATGTCCCCCACGGAGTGGTGAAAGCAGTCTTGGCCTGATCCTCCTCGGACATTTTGATCTGATTGTATCCGGCAAACCCATCCACGAAGGACTTTACCTCAAAATTTGTCGTGGTGTCGACCAGCATGTCGATGTTGGGCAGTGGGAAATCATATTTAGGGCTGGCCTTGTTGAGATCTCGAAAATCCACACAGCATCTGACCTTTCCATTGGCCTTGGTGACCGTCACAATGTTGGAGAGCCAGGTCGGATACTCAATTACTCTGATGAAGCCGATGCGGAGCATTTTCTCAATTTCTTCTTTCACTTGCAAGGACCACTCTGGCTTGATCTTACGCAATTTCTGCTTGATAGGCTTGGATTCTGGATCCAGAGGAATTCTGTGCTCCACGATTGAGGGATCGAGTCTTGGCATGTCCTGATATGACCAGGCGAACACCTCAACATACTCTTTGAGGAGATTTATCAGGGCTTTTTTTCTGCACCGGCGAAAAAACTGCCCACTTGTGTCTCTTTAGGCTCTTGCACTGACCCCAGGTTAACTTTAGTCATAACCTCTTCGACAGCTTGGGCCCGATAGTCCTCTTAGTTTACTACATGCTTGAGAACTTCTTTAATGTATTGTTCATTTAGTGTGTCTGCTTTTTTATCAAGTGAGCCATTAGTAACGTCTTTTAAGTTGTTTGTTAACTTATCAGTTGTTAAAGTGGCAATGAGGGGATAATCCGAAAGGTCAGACTTTTCATTAAATGCGAACATAAATACATTAATGGCTACATTATCATAGTCTTCCGGCGTGAGGTTGTTGGACGACTCGGAGGACTGGACTTTGACAAGGACTGACTCAGAGAGTTTGAAACCGGGTTTAGGGAGATGTGGGCGCAGGCCCAGCTTGTCTTCCATTTCTGTCTAGCTTGCCATTAGTCCGGTGAAAGTTACCCAGTTTTTCAGTGGCATTGCTGGATGCTTGATGAGGGTTCGGGGGTCGAGAGGCTTGGTTTCTGCTGTCTCGATCATGGCGATCATGCTGTTTTTGGAGCCCAGGTCAATCAGGTTTGGTGCCTCCATGACTTCTTCAAAAAGACTCTGTAGAGCGGGTCCACTGAGAGCATCTTCTATGAACTCTGGTTCCTTCTGCTTTGGAGTTACTGTCTCGAATGTGGCCTCGGCGGCTGACCCGAACAGTCTGTTTCCCATGAAGAGTGTCTCGAGCTGCTCTTCTATGTCTGGGATTCCTTTGAATGTGTACTCATGCTGAACTGTGGTGGCAATTGGTCCAGGTAGAGCTGTGATGTCGAGGAACGCTCCCCTTATCGAATTAGCCTTGAGTCCTCTGAAACGCTTGAGGTCCCGTGCTAGCTTTTCCATCCTTTCTGTAGTCTCTGTGCTGACTTTTCCTGCTTCTTTCTCATCTTCATCAGTTCCACTTTCGGTCCCCTCAGTTCTGCTGTCGGTTCCGCTGTCGGTTCCCTCAGTTCTGTTGTCGGTTCCGCTGTCGGTCCCCTCAGTTCTGCTGTCGGTTCCCTTGATGAAGTAATGAGCAAGGTCGAAAATGTAAGGTCGGAGGTCGGGTGTGCCGTAGGAGGTTCCCCTTTTGCAGGAGGCTACCTTGGTGCTGTCGAGCCTTTTGTTTTCCCTAATATCAGCTGGTGTTGGCACATAACCGAGCCCTTGGACTGTAGTGTGGTCCTTGACTTCGATGACTTGGTGTTGGCCTTGTAACCTTTTGCCGAGCCCCAGTCCTGGGATGAAGTTCATGAGTTTCATCATCTTCATGGCGGGAGGGATTTTGTCCCGAAATAGTGGAAGGTCCACACTGCATATTTGGATCTTGGAGGTTTCCAAGGTGAATCCAGTTAATGCCATATCATCATCATGCTTGATCTCTAACACTGGAATGCCGTTGGTGTTGGTCCCCTCGGTGGTGACGCTGTCGCCATAGACTGTCGTTAGCTCCTTGCCTTGCATGAACTTGATGCATTGGTGAAGGGTGGATGCCACGCCATTCATTTGATGCAGCCGGGGTCGCCCAAGGATGGCTGTGAAAGTGATAGGAATGTCCAATACTTGGAATTCGGTGGGAATCATCCGCTTGCCGAACCAGATATTTAGAGTAGCAACCTCGAGAACTGTGTGGGAAGTGGAGTCATAGGCCTTGACAGTGTGGACTGAAGGCTTCAGATCTGTGGGCTTGATGTCAAGCAGGTCCATCATCTTGGCGGGCAAGACATTCATTCCGGAACCTCCGTCTACCAACACACGGGGAAAGCGACGCTCATCCAGCTGAACTGTGATGTAAAGCGGCTCATTGTGATCAGCCCCAAATTTTGGCAGGTCCAAATCTGTGAAGGTGATGATGTTGCCGTAGTGGATGTTGCCGATCATCTGAATGACTTCGTCTGGGATTGCGTCCACGGGGACCATGGTGCGGGCCAAACTTTCCTCTAGCTTG
Source organism: Adenophora triphylla var. japonica (assembly GCA_022495995.1). Lineage (NCBI taxonomy): Eukaryota > Viridiplantae > Streptophyta > Magnoliopsida > Asterales > Campanulaceae > Adenophora > Adenophora triphylla. Next base: position 448,696 of record JAFEMH010001501.1, read on the forward strand.
AGCTTGTGAGGGTATGAAGATGTGAACAGGGACTAAAGGGAAATGTTCGCCTGGGTCTGCTTGATCTGAGTGAGGATCGGGTCCTCCTTCACGGAACTTGTGTCTTCGGGCAGGCCGGGTTGCGGTTCTGGCTCTGTTGGCTTTTTGGTGGCCTTGGGGGGTAATACATGGATTTGACTTGATCGGGTCAGGACGTTGACATCAGGCTTGGTCCCTTCTGAACTGGTTGCTTTGAGCTGAGCCATAGTCAGAGGAGGATTTCTTGAAGCATAGGGCCATATGTCCTCTCTCAATTCGTTGAATGTAGACGCATTCCCAAGGGCTTCAACAGCTTTTCAGATTCTATCCCAGGATACTGGTTTGGGTGCATCCACGGGGAAGGAGCCTATAGTTTGCCGCAGCTGCTCAAACGCGCTGCGCAGCAAAGCTGGGTCGCTGCCACTGAACCGTGCATTGGCCGACCCTCCGGGAGGTTAGAGAGTTCTTGGTTCAAGTGAACGGTCTCTTTGATCTCTTCACGGTATACCGCACTTTTTCCTTCTTGCTGAGCAGGCTCATAGCATTCTGGAGTTGGGTTAGGCGATAGTCATGGTTTGCTAGTTTTCCTCCACTTTTAGCCCAGATCAGCTCTCTTGCAGTAGAGCCTACGTCGAGAGTTAGCGCCTGCGTTTCTTCCCATGTGAGAATAGCCAGTGCTTCCTTAAACTGTATGCGGCAGTCTAGATAAACTTCCATCGGGGAGAGCTTTTTCTTCTGCTTTAACTGAGTGGCGGGTATGTCGGAAGGTGAGTACACGGCTTCCCGAACATCTTCCCATGTAACTGGCTGCTGTCCCCGTTGATCCTTTTTGTAAACGATTGCCGTAGTCTGTGGAATCTCCCTGGGTAGTTGCTGGAGATGTGTTTCCATTTTTCTTTTCTTTTTGAATAGACCTTCCTCCTTCAGTTGGCCTTTTAGCTTGAGAGCGAAAATGATCCGTTCCCATCCTCCCAGGACCCTTGGGATTCCAGTTTTGTTGACTTCATGCCCGGCTTGGAAGAGAATGGTTTCATCGTCTTCGTCATCGCTTTCACAGAGGACTTGCTTTCCTCGGAGAGGTAAGCACTTGTACTCTTCATGCTGTTTGGCTAGGTATTCCTTGTACTGTGCCATTCCATCTCCTAGGTTGTCGGGACCGTTGACCGCCCTCCCTTGCCAGAGGGGGTTCGATGAGAAGTGATGGTAGTCCAGGAAGTTGCCGTGAGCAAAACCCTTGAGGTCGAACTGGTCTAGAGTGGCCTCTAGCTTTCTGTCTGAAGCTGCTTGTGACGCTTTAAGGGCTTGGTCCCTGTGAGTCTTCTGAGCTTGGTTCTCGTCCCAGAGACGGTTCTCTTGAGCAGCTAGTTCCAGGAGGGCTTTCCTTGCGAGAGCTAAACAGTCTCCGTAGGTGCGCGCCATCTGACTGGTGTCTAGAACTGTAATCACATCCAAATCCCCGAATGGTGGAAACACTTGGATTATGTTGACGAAGGAAGTCGGGCTGGGACATTCCATGCGGCCTTCCCTGATCTCAGTTATCAAGAAGTTTGCCCATATCTGTTTGATTAAACCCACGGGGGTATTGAACTCTGCTATGTTGATGGTCTCGTGATCTCGCTGGATAGCCAAGTCTATCAGAGATAGCAGCTTGGCACGCGTGATGCCCAATCCGTGGCCGTGATGACTGGGAGCAGGGTTGAACTTGAGCATGTTGATGCTGAGGTGATCATTCCTTTCTTCGGAAGCTTGATCTGTCTTTCGGGGAATACTATTACAGATGTTTTCAAGGTGGCTACTGGAAGCGTTCCCGAGGTTGATCTGATTTGTAGCAGGGTGAGGAGCTTTGTCTCCTTTGCAGATGCCCTTGGCCTTGGAGGCGCTCTTGGCTGTAAGCTTGAATGACGGCACGGGCCGGTTACCACTAGGGCTGGTAACTGGAAGTGATGATGAGCTTTGAGCTCGATTGGCCAGGGCCTCGTTTACCATGAGCAGGCAATCGTCAAGGGTAACTTTGGCATTGCAGAATCTGATAACAAGGACCGGATCCTTGGCATCATCGGGATATCTGGAAAAGACAATGTTGACGAAGTCGTCGTCAGTTACTTGATCAGAGGGGTTCTTTGTCATGTCAACCAGTTGTTTCCATTCGGCGAATAACTGCCTGTACTGGATGTTGAGCTTGACAATTTCCATGGTATTGGAGCCCTCGTCGTAGGTGACCTCATCGGAACTGGTGCCGTCCTCGAAACTGAGCATATGTATGTAGGGATCTTCCCGCGGATCTGCTGCGTCTTCGACTCCGGAGAGTCCTGATTCGTTGTCGTCTGACGGCTCGATCCAGACGTAAGGACGTCTCGCGTCCTGCTGCGATGCTGGAGCTGCTAGAAAAACATCATGCCCTTCGCTCGAGAAGAGGGGCTCGGCGGGCAATTCCTTGTGCAGGATATCCCATACGACTGCCATACATTCATCACGAGTGTGATGATGCTTGTTGACCTTTATCACGAAGGTTTCTTCGCCTGGCGGGGCCAGATAATTGGCTTGGAGGATGCTGACAAATCTCCGATCGGAGACAGGGGGTTTGTGTGCTCATATCATTGTGATGCTCAGGGTTTCCTTCCAGTTTGCGTCCAAGTGTTGGAAACGGCAATTGAACTTGATGAAGCTGAATGCTTCAGGATCTGCCTGTTCGAGGACGTTGACATAGTTAGCACCTCCGCACTTTAAGGGATTCTGATGAGATTTGCCCCAATAGTCCCTTGGTCGGCTTGAAGGAGGTAACCCCGGTGCCTGGCTGCGGGCACGCTTGGCTGTTGTCTCGGCTTCCTTCCCTATGAGGAAACTGTCTCCTCTGATGACTTCAAGATCTCCTTGTCGGTTAATGAACTTGACGCACTAATGGAGAGTGGAAGCTATGGCTTTCATGTGGTGTAGCCATGGGCGTCCCAACAGAGCTGTAAATTCGGACGGAATGTCCATCACGTGGAATTCTGCTGGCACCATTTGGGTTTTGAACTAGAGCTCTAGAGTCATCGTCCCCAGGATGGGACGAGACGTGCTGTCGTAGGCTTTGATAGTTCGGGCAGATGGGGTCATGTGGCCTTCGTCGATGCGTAGGGCGCGTATCATACTGAGAGGGAGTGAATGTGCGCTCACCCGAAAATAAATTTTATGTTTTCAATGATGAAAAATAGGAGTCGCCACGCCATGTTTTAAGGTACACTTTGAAAAACCTTTGAAAGAGAAAATGGGTCCGGGGGTCAGGTTACGTGGTGGGAAGAACCGAGAGTTCACCCAACACGCCTCGTCCGTGGACGAGTCTTTCTAATTAAACATCCAAATAATCCAAAAACATGTGCAAGCAATGATAATGAACAAATGTGATAAACCATGAATTTTATTGATTTGAATTGAGATCTTACAACTTGTGAGCCATTTGGTTAGGGAGGCCACATCCCAATTACAATAGATCAGAACAACTTACAACTGAGAATTAATCTCTGCAAATGGACAAAGTGTGTCGCGTGACAGAGGACATGCATGGCTGGATGTGTCGCGTGACACAGGATCCATTCAGGCACGATGTGTCGCGTGACACAAGGTGTCCTTCTGCAGGGATCTGAAAATTGAGCAACAGATCAACCAGAAACCAACACAGATCTAAACATTCAACCAATTACACCTCGAAATGAACAATTACCAACAATTCAACCAAGGGGGTGTAGATATGGGTAGATCCACACTCCCTTGGGAATCAAATACCAATTCCAGCAATGATTAAACCATAAGCATTCAATTATTCAAAGCAATAATGTTAAACAGAGAGATTGCGATTGGGGTTCAATAATCAAGACGGATGGAGTCTGATTACTGAACCCAAGGAGGATAAAATGATGAAATTATGAAAGTAGCAAAATAGGAGAGAGAGAGAGAGATAGAGAGAGATGGAATTGAGGGGTTACCCTTGATGATTCCACGAATCCTATACCAAGGCTGGTATAGAACCCTTCTACAGCTGCTTCTGGAGTTGCTTGAACTGGATTGGATTGATGGATGAAGGATCTAAGAGGTGATAGGTAAGTTGGAGTGAATTGGGGGAATTGAAGGTGGATTTGGGTGAGAGAGAGAGAGAGAGAGGTGTTTGCAGTGTGTGTGTTACGCTCCAATTTTGGCAGAGTAACAGTAGGTGAAAGTTGGGATCCATTTCTGATAGGGGTAGGGTCTTATTTATAGGCTGCAGTTGATGGTCACAAGGTGTCGCACGACCTTCTGTAACCATTTTCCATGCCTCGATATGTCGCATGACACAAGGTGTCACCAACCGTTTTTGGCGCCAAAACCAGGTTCTGGAACATTCTGGGATAATACCCAAAAGGTCTAAAATAGGTTTATTCCCTGCAGGTCCTTTAGCATGAGCAAAGTACTAAAAAGTACTTCCTTTGCAAGAAACATATGGAATGTTTCCGGAAGTCTCAGAATAGACCGGAAATTTACCAAACGCCCCTTAATGCAATTTTATCATATTAAAATGCATCGAAAAGGGTAGCGAATTGGATTACAAAGCTGATTTTGACACACTCGCTTTTGGGTTTGACTCTTTTGGGAGAGTATAATCTTTGCAAGGCGTGGAAAAGTGTATGGAAGCCCCTGCTTGACAGAAAGACGGTGTTTAGCTCTATATTCCTAAGATGTAGAAAGGAAGACTTGTCGAGACACTTGAAAACTTTTCTTATTCGCGATGATCACAAAGCTGCTTAAAACCCTTTGTTGATGTTCGGGTTATTCAACCACTAATCCTGATATGAACAAATATTTCAATTAATCATGAGGAGAAAACCAACTGATATCGCGGATCAAATTTGGAAAGATGGAACGAAGGATCTGTGTATGGGGACGGCCCTTGAGGAGACCGAATTTTCTGAGATCTGGAGAGTTGACGCACAAATCTCTTTGGAGTGTTAATGAGGGACAGGGATGCGAAGCCCCAGTGGAACATTCGTGGGAGGTGTTTCGTGGAGGAGAAATGTAATATGCTCATATGAAGTACCAAATGAATTGAATTTGCACAATCTTCGACTGATGATCTTTTGAGCCGGGATGGATTTGGCTCCGGTTTAAGCAAGCAACACAGCATTGATCTGACTTGGCCCTTGTTGGTCCCAAAGGTGGCAACAAGGGTGAAAATACAGCTAGAGGGGGGGTGAATAGCCAGCATAAATTTTTCGCCCTCTTTAAAAACTAAACCTCTAAGCTTACAAAACCTCTTGCAGTGTGTAAGAAACTGGAAGTAGAGTTGTAAAATGCACATCGGAATATATGAGTTATAAAGCGGTTTTGGGAGAGGCGGTTTTGCAAAGCGGTTTGATAGTGCGGTTTACAGAAGGTGCAGTTTGCAAAAAGTGAGGCTTTGACAATGTTAACTCCAAACACTATTTCACAATAAAGGATAACTATATAAAGATCAAACAGAGACAGAGATAAATAATTAGCAAACACAGAAAATATAAATGCAGTAAAGTACGGACAAGCTATTTGGAGTGGTTCAATCGATAAACGATCTACGTCCACTACCAAGATGGTTAGTCTTGGATTTCTAAGAGAGATTTTATATTGAGTATTGAGAGATTACAAATTACAATAAAATCTTTTCTATGAAGAACAAATCCTAGACTATAACCAGTGTATCTCAAATGAATAAACTATGTGTTTAAACAAGTGAGGTGTGTGTGTGTTCAAGATCAAGGCTATTTGAATCTGAGAGATGTAGAGCTCAAAGATTCTTGAATGTGTTAAGGCTTGATTTCGGGTCAGGAATATTTCTTGAAGTATGAAGATGAAGATTCAAAGGACTTAGAATTTCTGCGTGAGCTTCAACTTCTTATGAACACAAAGACTTCTCAATTTTTCAAGCAATCTTCAAATGGTGAAGATTAGGGGTATTTATACCCAAGCATCAAGAAACTAGCCGTTGATACAAATGCTGTAAGGACAAGCCTTGATGCAATCCCATTGGTCCACAAAGCAACCACTTTTGTCCTTTGGAACTGCTGATGCAGTAAAGCCGATCGTGACCTCGCTGCAATCAAGGTGGTTAGGACATCTATCACCTTTTTAAGATCCTTGCGCATCTTGTCCGAAAAGTAGTCACGTGACAAGATATGGTAGTTGACTTTTGATATTGCGACGTGGATTCCAACAAGAAAAGTGGTTCACTTCAAGTCTTCAATCATTGGAGCGGTTCTGGGTCAAGCGGTTTGATGTGAAGCGGTTCCACCAGAAGAGGAATTCCTTAAGTGCGGTTTGAGTATGAAACTGCAAGGCAGTTGCATGAAGAGGTTCAAAGGGGCTTGCACTTAGGAGTTCAGAGAAGCGGTTTTAGACAAAGTTTCACCAGGCGGTTCCAGGAGCGGTTCAGCCTAGGCGGTTTTAATGGGGTGGTCTGAAGCTCTGAACTGCAATCCTCAGATCCAATGAGTCTTGTGCCAGTCTTCAAGCCTAAAATTAACCTATATTATAAAATGGACTTAGCTAAAAAATTTAAGTCTAAGCTTCATTACATAGGGTCCTAAAGTCCTTAAAATAGACAGGAGGTTATGGTATCAATCAAATCTAATACAAAATAGGAGGGTTAAAATATGCATACCCAACAATCTCCCCCTATTTGATTGATGCCATTACCTACTACAGCAAAAACAAACATTGTACTTGGTAAAAACATGTCCATAAGAATTAACATGGTAAGTCATGTCCCAAGTCAATGCACACACTAGCTTAAGCTATAGATTTCTATACTTTTGAAAGATTGAAAAACTTACAATTTGAAGAGTATAGAAATGCATTCAGTGCACTTAAAAAATGTGAGTTTAAGTTCAAGTGCAGTTTAAACTGAATGTTTAAACATCAATTCAAAAGAGTGATTTTTAAGTTGAAAAATATTTGAATGAGGTTTAAGACCTTAAGCGGTTTCATTGTTCTACAAACAAGCAGTTTGATATGAATAAGGTTTTGGAACCATGATGCAATTTCCATTAATTCCTAAGATGATTACAAATACAGGAATGAAAGAAAATTACAAGGTTACAAAAAAAACAAAACGAAGTAAGTTGGACAAAGAGAATACAAGGAGAGTGCAGTCCAACTTACACAAGCGGTTCAAAAAGGAAAAGCGGTTTACTGCTGGGGCGGCTTGTTAACTTCATGATCAGCTCCACTTGGCCCAGCTCTTGATTGGTCAGGGGCAAACACTTTCCTCAATCTTCTAACTTCCTCTCGCTGCTCCGTGAGAGTAGCTTCAAGCTTCTTTAAGGCATTGACAGAATGAGCAGAGGTGGAATTGGTGGCACCAACCGCTTTGGTATTCTCCACAAGGTTTTCCTTGATAATGTCAAGCTTTACATTGACAGAGGAATAGATAGAGTTGAAAATGGTGTGGAGTTCCTATTGAACTAAAGCGGTTTGAGCTTGAATTGCTTGTTCCATTGGCTCAAGATCCACAGATACCTTCAGGGAGGATTTAAGTTCATTAACTGTTGAGCCTAGTCTGGAGTTGAATCCTTCCCTGAGATTGTCCAAGCGGTCATTGAACTCATCTTGGATCTCGTTCAGCTTGGCCTTCACTGTATCCGACACGCATCCGCATTCACCTTGGAATCCACCTTGAATAGATCAATTTGTTCCAAGACTTCTTCACGTAGAGAATCCAGAGCGGTCTGGACAACCTGAGATAATTGCGGTCTGGATTGAAGAAAGTCAAGGAATTTGGTGCTCAGATTACCCAAATCTTTATCAAGGGAGGCACATAATTTTTCTCCAAGAACATCCAAGGATTTCTTCATCTCCTCAACTGAAGCTTTTTCTTCTAAGGCTTTGACCATACCAGCTTCAAGAGATTTTTGAAAGGCTTCAGAAGCGGTTTTGATTAGGGAAGCGGTTTGGTCAGGAGTGGCGGTTGAGGAGGAGGATGGAATGGTCAGAGATCTCTCCCCCTTAATGGAATCAAGCAAAGAAGCTTTAAGGGTTGCCAACTCAAGGGAGTGAGAATCCACTTTGGCTTGTAAAGCGCGGTTGGAGGCAAGGAGGGATTCATTGGAGGCGGTTAAGGAGATGACATGGCCTTGATTTATGACCAGTTGGTCTTGAATCAGAGAATTTGGGAGTACTCAGAAGGAGGGGCGGTTGAGGGTGAGGCGGTTGGAAATATGGGAGGCGGTTGGGTTTGGTTGGTTTCAGGCGCGGTTTGGGTTTGGGGAGTTATATTTGGAGGAGGTGAGTTCTGTCTAAGGGGTGAGTTGTGTGGAGTTGGGGATTTTGAAGGGGTGTTGGATTTAGAGCGGTTAGGTGTATCGGAATGGGAGCGGTTTTTGTTAGGGGAATTGGTTGGGATTGGATCATCTCTAACAGATTTGGAGGTGGCATGTCCAGCAGAGGGCTTGGACTGCCATTGTTGATAGGCAGATTGAGTAGGGGTTTGGTTTGAGTGTTGTGAGTTCATGGAATAGGAATGTTGGGGTGAGTTATATTGGGATTGAGGAGATAGGGGTGATAGTGATTTTCTGAGGGAAGGTGAAGGGGAATTTTGAGGAGGTGATTGAGGAGGGAATTTCCGGGGGTGAAGGAGAGGGTGAGGGTTGGACAGGTTGGTCTTTTCTGAGGGATTTCTTTTTGGCTACCATCTTCCTTCACTTAGGTTTCTCCCCCTGAATTGGTGCGGTTTTGATAGGGGAAGCAGTTATGAATTTGGATTTTGAAGGAGATTTGGACGGGGATATGTTAGGGGATTGGACTGGGGATTGGGATAGAGATTGGACAGGAGAGGTTTGGGAGGTTGGGAAGGCGGTTGGTTCTCTGAAGGCGGTTCTTGTTGAGAAGCGGTTGGGTCAAGTGCCTTGCCTTTGGCTTGATACTTCTCAGCCTTGTTCCTTAGCCAATCTATTGATTCCGTCTCCGAAGAACCTTCATCCGTTCCTGAGGTCCACAAATGGGTCCACCCATCTCATCCCTAGCCTTCTTGGCCCTAGCCACCAAGTTGGGAATACTTGGGTCTTCCTCTTCTTCATCCTCTTCATCCACCAAGTTCATGGTTTCAGATGGCTTCTTCTGCTTCTTCTTACTGGGACCAGCTCCATCATCAGCTATAGGCGGTTTGGGTGCTGGAGCGGTCTTGGTCTTCTTAGGTGGCGGTTCTGCTCTGGCTTGGGGCTTCCTGGACCGCTTGGCTCCTTTAGACTTAGGAGTGGTTGTGGGGTCTCTCAACTCATAGGGTTCCTTCCTTGGGTATGTATCTGCATCATACAAAGATTTGTATAGTGCATCTACATTGGCATACCTGAAGGAATGGCATGCAAGCAATCCAAGGGAATCATCTGAGCAGTCCACCATAAGTACTGGATTCTTGGTGACCATTTCATCTAGATGCTCAAAGTCCATCAAAAGAGCGGTTATGATCCTGCAGAATGGTCTCCACCTCTGATCTTCACCTTTGACCTTGGAATGATAGGTCTCAACACTGTCCTTAATCTCTAAGTAAAGGATTCTTGGCCAGTGTAGCTTGATCTCCATAAATATTGCAGAACAATACATCCATTGTTGGGATGTAAAGTTATTATGGTTTCCAGTCTTCCCACAAATCAAGCCTCCCAACAAGATGACCAATGTGGCTCATCAGCTCACCAAAATTTTTCCTGGGGATCTTCTTGTACTTCTTAACCAAGGTGTCTACTTTGGCGGTTTGGAAGGCAGCATTGTCCTGAATAACTTGATCAACCTCTAAGGGAGCTCCACCAACTGCAAACTTGAAAAGCCTTCTGATGTCAATGTAGTCTATGGAGAGCTTCAGGCCTTCAACAACAGCGGTTAGGCAAGAAACTCTTTGGCCTTCATCAAGAACTCTTGAATCCTTCTTAGCGGTTGCAAAGAACTGATCCACGAAAGATGGCACTATGAAATTCTGCTTCTTGGTGAAAAGCGGTAGGATGCCAGAAACTCTGAGCTTCCTCAGCAATTCTCTTCCTAGAGCATCAGTCTTGAGCTCTGCCTCATTTACTTCCCACCCTGGTAGGAAAGTAGTAGGATCCTACAAAGAAAAATATGAAGTGTTAGATCCATTTTTGTATTCATAAGTTACAAGCGGTTTAAGCACAAAGCGGTTTAGCTTTGGTGCGGTTTTGAAAATAAAGTTTTCAAACCACAAGTAATTTATGAATACTAAATAAAATGAGGAATTTTGAGAACAAATATTACTTAAGTACGTGGCATTGTAATCCAATTTTATCCCACACTGCAAGCGGTTCTTAGAGAGGAAATTTATGGTGTCCAGCCTATATACTTAGTAAAATCTCAACAATTAGGAAAGGAATTTAAGCAGCATGCGGTTTCAAAAGATCTTGAAAATGCGGTTTAGAGCATGCGGTTTAGCTTTAGAAAGATAGGAGCGGTTTGAAACATAAGGTATAAGCGGTTTCAAAACCAAAGAAATCCAAAAAATTTGAAAATGTTGAAAAAATTTCTAAGTGTTGAAAAAAACTATTCAGAATCAAGGCATCCAAAACATATGAATTATTAAGAAAAATTCATGAGTTTCATGAAGAACACGAAGAACATTCATGAACACCAAGAACAGAGATTTGCACAAACTTAACCAAAATAGGCAAATAACATATCAAAATGATCACTTTGGGAAGGGGAACAATAATATATCAATAAAATTTCAACCTTCACCCAGAATCATCAAGAATAGCCAAGAACACAGATGTGGGTTTTTGAAATTAAAAACTTAAAATCTCAAAATCAGTGTCCTAAACATGGATTGATCATGAAATAAACTTTAGAGACTAAATTAGTGCATCAATCCTAGCAAAACCCAACAAGAATCAATAGAAATGGTGAAGAAACAATGTCAAAATCATCAAAAGTTATGAACAGGTATACGAACAGTTTCTTTAGTTTAACCATGGCAGTTTGAAGAAATTGAAAAGATTAAGAAGTAGAAGGTGTTACCATTTCCAGAACTGGTCTTTTGGGTGCTCTAGCAACAGTAGAAGCTCTTTGCCTTTTAGAAGTAGTAGCCATTTGATTAAAGGTTTAAAGAAATGGAGTTTTTCAAGGTTTTAGAGAGAGAAAAGAAGTTGGTAGACAGAGAGAGTACAAGAGCAGAAATGACAGGTAAAAGGTTTTAGGTTTTCACCAACTTAGGTATATATAGGGTGAAGGGAGCAGGCAGTTGGTTCAGAAGGTATGATTGAAATATACCAACTGTTGCACCCTTTCACCTCCTGCACATCTCTCTATGACGGCTGACATGAAGGAAATTAATGCTCATGTCCCCTTAGCAATAAATGCTCTTAATTTTGAAATAAACGAGGGAAAACATTTGCAAAAATACCCTTATGTCAAAAATAATGACTAAAAAATAAATAAAAGAATTTGAATAGTTTTTTTTTTTTTAAGAAATAAGGATGAGACATAAATGGACAGAATTTACTCTTTGTTGAAACGCGGTTTTGATCCAAGCGGTCCGACCGCACAAGCTGGGTTTGGAACTGGCGGCTGGATGCAGCGGTCAGACATCTTGCGGTTTTGGTATAGGTGGTTTCAACACAAGCGGTCTCAATCCTTAAGAGTTTCAATCCTATACTCAACACACAAAGTTATCCAATAAAAAGTATGGAATTTATTTAAGTTCAAGCATACCCATTTCTCCTCTCCGAGGAAAGAAAACCTCTTGGAGTCAAGAGCCTTCGTGAGGATATCGCAACTGGTTGTCTGTCCCCATGTACTCTAAATGGATATTCCTCTTCTCCACATGGTCTTTGAGGAAATGATACTTGATATCAATATGCTTGGTCTTGAAATGCATGATAGGGTTGTTGGAGACTGAAATTGTTGAAGTGTTGTCACACATGATGGGGCAATTCCCTTCATGGATTCCATAGTCCACCAACCGCCGCTTCATCCAAAGGATTTGACAACAACAACTACCAAGAATAGAATGTACTCACTCTGTGGTTGACACTGAATCCGATGCTTGCTTCTTGCTGGCCCAAGCAACTAGTCTATTCCCGAGGAAATGACAAGTACCACTAGTGCTTTTCCTGTCAATAGTGCAAGCTGCATAATCTGCATCTGAATAACCTACAAGATCGAAGTTCGAATCTTTGGAATACCAAAGTCCAAGGTTAGTGGTTCTAGATAAATAGCGGATTATACGCTTGACTGCAATAAGATGTGCTTCTCTAGGATCAGCTTGGTAACGAGCACATACACGTACACACTGAACATAATATCGGGCCTACTAGCAGTTAAGTAAAGTAATGAGCCGATCATACCTCGATATAAAGTTTGATCAACTTTCTTACCTTTGAGATCTTTATCTAGCTTATTGTAGGTGGCCATAGGAGTATCATATGCTTTAGCATTTTCTAATCCAAACTTCTTTATCAACTCCTTGGTGTATTTGGCTTGGCTGAGGAAAATACCTTCTTCGCATTGCTTGATTTGAAGCCCGAGGAAGAATGTTAATTCTCCCATCATGCTCATCTCAAACTTGCTTTTCATTAGCTTCTCGAAACGCTTACAAAGTAACTCATTAGTAGAACCAAAAATTATATCATCGACATAAATTTGAACAAGTAAAGTATGCTCATTATATTTGGCAATAAAAAGAGTTGTATCGATTTTACCACGTTTGAATCCTTTTTCTAGTAAAAATTTAGAAAGAGTCTCATACCATGCCCTTGGAGCTTGCTTAAGTCCATACAAAGTTTTCTGGAGTTTGTAGACATGATTGAGAAATTTGGAGTCTTCAAATCCAGGCGGTTGGGCAACATACACGGTCTCTTGCAGTTTGCCGTTGAGGAATGCACTCTTTACGTCCATTTGATATAACTTGAAACGCTTGAAAGAGGAGTAGGCTAAGAAGATTCTGATAGCTTCCAATCTTGCAACTGGAGCAAAGGTTTCATCATAATCGATTCCTTCTTCTTGCCTATATCCTTGTGCAACCAACCTTGCTTTATTCCTAGTGATGCTTCCATTCTCATCCATCTTATTCCTGAAAACCCACTTAGTTCCTATCACTCCTTGATCCTGAGGTCTAGGCACCAAAGTCCAGACCTTGCATCTTTCAAACTGGTTGAGTTCTTCTTGCATGGCAACGACCCAACTGGAATCTTGGAGTGCTTCATCAATCTTCTTGGGTTCAACTTGAGATAAAAGAGAAGTATGATCATCATAATTCGATCTCCTTGTTTGAACACCGGAAAACAGATCACCAATCACATTTGTGAGGGGGTGACTGCTGACTTCACGAACCTCCGGGGGTAAGTCTGGTTGGATCGAGGTTTGTCAAGATCTTCAATTGGAACATCGTTAGATCCTTCAAATAAGTCATGGAATGTAAGTTGACGAAGAGGTTCTATAAGCTGGATAGGGAATTCTCAACTTCTTCTTCCCTAGGAGTCGTGCATCTAGAGTAGGAACTTCATGCGGTTTCAAACGTGCGGTTTGAGGGAATTTTAGTTGAGGGTGCCGGGATTTTGCGTTGAGGTTCAAAGTGCGGTTTGAGAGGGTTCACCTGTTTCATTATGCTCAACAAAATCATCAAGAACATTTGGAGCCAAATGTGGCTCAAGGAGAGAATGCTCATCAAAAGTAACATGGACATACTCAACTATTTTTAAACTAGTTTTATTGAAAATACGAAAAGCTTTTGAATGTTTAGCATACCCAACAAAAATACCTTCGTCAGCCTTGGCTCCGAATTTACCTCTATTTTCTCTTCTGTTGTAGAGGACAAAACATTTGCAGCCAAAGATCTTGAAGAATGCAATGTTGGGGGTTCTTCCGCGCCAAAGCTCATAGGGAGTCTTGTTATAGGTTTTGTTGATGAGGGAGCGGTTTCCGAGTGAAGCATGCCGTGTTGATTGCTTCAGCCCAAAATACCGAGGTAGCTTCGCTTCAGATATCATTGTCTTTCAAGCCTCAATCAACGTCATATTCTTCCTTTCCACAACCCCATTTTGTTGTGGAACACCAGTGGTTGAAATATTGTGATCAATCCCATGGTCATCACAATACTGAGCAACACCGTTGTTCTTGAATTCCATTCCATTATCTCGATCGAACACTAACGTATGTCGTCTTCTTTTTGAGTTTGGAGCCGTCTAAATAGTGCGGTGAGAATCTCATAGCAATCATCTTTGGAAATCATCATCTCAACCCACGTATATCTTGGAATAATCATCCACCACCACTAAAGTATATCTATTTCCTCCAATATTGGCGGCAAAGTGGTTACCAAGTCCAAAGCAAATCAATGTGTGAAGGGCCAAGCTTGTAAGCATCTTGAAGTTGATGGAGCTGGTCTTGCCTGGTCAGAAACACACGGACTATGCGGATCGCTTACCAAGCCGGGGCATGCACTACATTCGCTGGATGGTGGTCAGCCACTTTGGGTGAACCACGAACGAGGTTTTCCCTTTACCAATCTTTGCAAGATACTTGAAGTTCAAGTGGCTCAAACCTCTTGTGCCATAGCCAACTATTTTCAGCTCACATTCTTTATTGCTACAAAATTTACAGAGATTAGTAATTACTACATGCAAAATTTAGATCAATAATGGTAAATATTACTACTTACGAATCCCCGTAGAGTAGGGTGACGTTCGGAAATGCTATCTTTGGATAAAGCAATTTGATGACGTGAAGTTGCAAAGCATTCCTTTGTCTGCAAAATCTAGAGAAATTGAAAGGAGGTCATGTGCTTTAGAGTCCTTCAACAAGAGAAACCTTCTCAACGAAGTTAGGTTTCCTCTCCTTATAATACCATATCCAATGGTCTTGCCTTTGTTGTTGTCACCAAAGGCCGCTGCATTGACCACTGTCGCTTCAATGACATCTTCTAGTAATGATCTATCTCCAAATATATAGTCTCTTGGAGCGCCCACCGTCAAGATACCATCTCATTATCCTTGGAGTGACTGTAATATTGCTGCAGAGGACCTGAAATGTAAACATTAAGAACGAGGTCCCCCTTTATTCCTTGTGTCCTCAAGTTAGCAAAACCCTTACCCACCCACACCGCCGACGGTAATAGGTTTACTCTTCCCCG